>OZ010787.1:606793324-607254055 GCA_963932465.1 Maratus speciosus
GCGGCATACCGCAAACCAACTGAATTGTGTTGCTATTTTATTTTGCCTGTTTCATTTTCATTTCAACTATTGCAGGTCTGCCATTAGTGATTATTATTTCTCTGCCACTATTTTAACAAATTAATCTTCATAGTAAACTATTATTATTTAGAAATATTGAATCTAAAAAAAATCCTGCTATTGTTAAATTAAGGTTAGCAAAGTAAGTATAGGAAAAGCAATATTTTTGTATTAGTTGCATGCAAAAGATTACCAAAGATTTTACAATGTGCTGACAGATGGATTAATCTTCTGGAATTAAGTTGCATTAAATATATTTTTTAAATTATGCTTAAGTTATTTTAACCATTAAATAAAAATTAAATTGAAATACAGGTTTTAAACAAATTGAATTTGAAAGTACCATATTTTCCCGCGTATAGCCGCAGCTTAGTTAAGTCTTTTTCAAACTGTGTATTTTATTTAAAAAATAAAGTCAAATAAATGCTAAGCAACAGTAAATCACATTTTATTTAAAACAAATTCTAGTATCTGAGCTGCGGTTTATATGCAGGAAATTACTGTAATTTTTTTTCTATTATTCGATGATGTAAAAATTAAATTACATACCTACTGTTTAGAAATAATTAAAATTTTGAAAAAATGTAAATGGATTTATTGCAGACTTACACTGTCTAAAATGTATAAAACCTAAAATATTAAAAATATAAGAAATTCCATATGTAACCATTGCTCTTACATTAACCCTGAAATCACAAGATCTGGGGTCGCTGGTGGCCCCCAGAAGGAAATTTGTGTGTGTGTGTGTGGGGGGGGGGGGGGTTGGTAATCATGTTCACTTGTCCCAAGTAGTCTCAGTTTCATTACGGTATTTGTGAAGCCTTCAAGACCACCAGGATGTTTACCTTCCCTTAAGTATTTTTTTTTTTGCGTGTGTGTGTGTGAAAAGGTAAAATATTGAATTTGTCTGAAGTGTGTATGGTCCATCAGACAAACTTCTCGCAGAACTTTGTTCGCTGCATACATGATTTACATCTATTAAATTTATTTAGCTACATATAGAAAATTTATGATTATTTTTCTCATCTGCTTTGTTCAAGTCTTACCTCATATCTTGCTTCGTTGTTTAACCTGCATAAAGTAAATAAAGAAAATTTACCATTATTTTTCAGCTAATTCCAAAATACTTCGATCATCTGCTTTGTTCCTTACCTCATCTTGCTTCTTTGTTTAAATTTTACTGATTTAACTAAATATTATTTTCTACATAGTCCAGTACTTAGTTTATAACTTGTTCAGATTTTTGAACAAGAAATATAAATTCAGTGTGAAAATGTAATTTATTAGATGCAGAAAATCAGAATAATGATTTACAAATTAATTTGACCTATAATGTTCCTGAGAAATGCTATTGAAATTTGAATTGTTGAAACTTTTTATTCCAATTTTGAATGATAGAATGCATATAAAACTGCAATTATAATAAATTTTGTAAAATTTTTGGGATGGGCACTTTCTAGTGTAGTTTAAAAAATAAACTTGTCATAAAAAAAGTATGTATGCTTTGAATTTAAATATTTTTAAGAAATTTCATGCTTCACATTGTTAAACTTCATGCCGCTCAGATACTTTAGTGTTAAAAGATACAATGGTATGAAATTACTGAATTTACACTTATCTTAATAGAAATATTTAGTATTGGTCTAATGTTTTCTATATTGTTCGGGTACTTTGACTAAGTGATGTTTACAAAAATATTTTTAAAACTAAACAAGCTAATCATATGATCACGGTTAAAATAGTTATAGTAATTTACAACTTAAAAAAAAAAATACACTTTAAATTAGCACTTTGTTAAAGTTCACTAACAGTTTTTTAATTTTAAGGGCTACTCATATTGGTCCTGCATAGAATATCCACTTTTTTCCCATATGGGCCCATATACGATCTAAGAGATATCTATAAAACTATTTACATAGATCTATAAGGATTT
Organism: Maratus speciosus; assembly: GCA_963932465.1. Lineage (NCBI taxonomy): Eukaryota > Metazoa > Arthropoda > Arachnida > Araneae > Salticidae > Maratus > Maratus speciosus. The sequence continues at coordinate 606,795,318 of OZ010787.1, forward strand.
ATAATGTGATCTTTATAGATTTATAGGTCACAGAACTAAGGGACTTCACTCACTTAAAAACACCCGCTCAGTAATGTTAAACATATAGGCATGTTTGTTTTAGAATTTATTGTTTGATTATTTTAAACCATTTTTTTTGCATAGGATAGCCAAGGTTGATCTCTAATATGGCTATTTTTTACTTTTCAATTTCGGTTGGAGATTTAAAAAAAATAAAGATACCTTCACTTTCGGAACCGGTTTCGTAGGTGAAAGTACTTTTATTTTAAAAAATCTGTAACCAAAATCAAAAAAGTGCAAAGTAGCCCTGAGAACAAGCTCAGCTATCCTATATGTGAAAAAAAATTGTTTAAAAATATTCAAATGTAAGTGAGAAATTCGAAAACCTGTTCATAAATTTTACATTACTGGGCGGGTGTTTTCATGTGAGCGAAGTCCCTTAGTTCCGTGACCTATAAATCTATAAAGATCACATTATAAATCCTTATAGATCTATGTAAACAGTTTTATAGATATCTCTATAGATTGTATATGGGCCCATATGGAAAAAAAAGTGGACATTCTATGCAGGCCCAATATGGGTAGCCCATATAGATCTACATAGGCATCCCACATAGATCCATGTAGATATCTGTATAGATTGACATAGACATCTATATAGATATATATAAATAACCCGTATGGGCCCATAATGGAAAAAAAAGTGGACATTCTATGTGGGCCCAATATGGGTAGCCCACATAGATCCATATAGATATCTTTATAGATCGACATAGACATCCATATAGATATATATAAATAACCCGTATGGGTCCACATGGAAAAAAAAGTGGACATTCTATGTGGGCCCAATATGGGTAGCCCACATAGATCCATATAGATATCTTTATAGATCGACATAGACATCCATATAGATATATATAAATAATCCGTATGGGCCCATATGGAAAAAAAAGTGGACATTCTATGCGGGCCCAATATGGGTCGCCCACATAGATCCATATAGATATCTTTATAGATCGACATAGACATCCATATAGATATATATAAATAACCCGTATGGGCCCATATGGAAAAAAAAGTGGACATTCTATGCGGGCCCAATATGGGTAGCCCATATAGATCTATATCCCTGACCCACTTTTGCCCATATGGGTCCATATAGATGTGCTGCCTGGGGAAAAGTAAAATTGGGGGCCCTTTTGTATTTCAGTGGGTAAGCACGGGCTTCATGGGCCTATTCCGTAAACAGGCCCTGGTAATGAGATACAAAAAATAACGGTAAAAAATAGTTGTTGGTTACTCCAAAGTCTAAAGCGCCCTCTATTGGCATTTTTTGAACTGTATCTTTAAAATTTATTTTCAAGAAAATACTAACATAAAGAATAGTTTTAGTGAAAACCGCAAACGAATCGACCAATGTTTCCGTCTTTTATAATCATTTGAAATTTTAACTCCTGAACACAATTCAGTTTGCGCTACTTAACCACTCCCAACAATTCAGATTTTGAGCTCAAAATTTAAGTTTAAGTCTAAGCTTTTGAAAGCATGTAATGAGATACAAAAAATAACGGTAAAAAATAGTTGTTGGTTACTCCAAAGTCTAAAGCCCCCTCTATCCGCATTTTTTGAACTGTATCTTTAAAATTTATTTTCAAGAAAATACTGACATAAAGAATAGTTTTAGCGAAAACCGCAAACGAATCGACCAATTTTTCAGTTTTTTATAATCATTTGAAATTTTGGACCCTAAACTTTAAAGGCGCCTATCTCCTTCGGAATACGTTTGGGACCCTTGGTTTCCTATTTACTATTACCCGTCTTATGTGTTCTATCACCCCCTAGCGTATGTACCATGAGTTTAGGGACACCCTGTATATTTAAGTTAGTCGGCAAAATCGTCATATACGCCCCCCCTAATGAATTCTGCTTAAATACGCCCCTGCACGTGGCTTTTTCCATGTCGAAAAAGGGCAGAGCGTATTTGCACTCAAAACGAAAAGTACACGGCGTGGTGCCAACGTGGTACAGCTGGAGTAATTTTCAATAATATTATACATATATTTTTAAATTCGTAATGAGAATTGCATTATAAATATAGAAAAAATGTGGGAAAATAAGAAATACAAAATTATTATTCGGGTAAAATCTAAATTTTCATTGTGCGTTTCGATGGAATTGCCCCTTTTCTACTGCAGTTCAGTGTAACATGATTTTTTCGCATAATTGTGAACCATTCACTGTCCCTTTTACTCATTATGACAAAGCAGAGTCAAGCCAAAAGAAACAGCATCGACTTCTAAGTGCAGTGTTTCATGAGATCATTTTGAACAAAAATCGCTTTTCCTAGAGCGAACTGTACCACTCACGAGAGTGTTCACGCAAAGCCTGAAGAGTAGAAGTAAATTTGCTGGGAAAATTGCACAGGATAAAAATCCAATTAATTCACATCCCATGCTGATTATCACATCACTAAGAATCGTACCGGCAGAAAAATAAAATATGCACTTGCTTTCGTGCAAATGCTGATAGAAGAAAAAAAAAATAGCGGATTTTGATTATAAAGAAGAGCAATTGGGCTCTGTAAAACTCTCTTAAAGGCCACGAGGTGCATATGAAGTGTTAAAAAGGGCCACCGTACGCATAAAAGAAATAAAATGGACCGCCGGTAGCTGCACTCTGTTAAAATGGCTTAGCGTCAACACTATGGTTTATCACAGTGATGTTAAGTGCATCACCGCACATTCTATCCATTTTTTTTTCTTTTTTCGGATAAACCTGAACCAGTACAAAAATATTGTCTTTAAAGAAGTTAGTTTTGGCCAACAAGAGCCTTGTGTGGCTTTTTTTTAACCCTGATCTGTAGCATATGACCTGTTAGTTACTGACAAGAAGAAACCAAAAATAATGTATATTTATAAAAAAAAAAAAAAAAAAATGTCCAAATTATCATATGTTACTTCTCTTAAATAATATTCAGTTGGGCTTAAAAATAGTTTTAAAGAGTGTTTTGTGATATTTATCAATGACAGGGTTCGTATGCTTCAAGGACCTTTTACCAGAATTTTCGTAAAGTGATATTTGCTTTAATTTAATAAAAAAAATTTCAATCTTCAGATATAGCGGCCAGTACTTCACGAAATTTCTGGTACTAAAATTCCCTGAATCCCTTGACGATTCGTATGTGTATGATAAATGTCCAATATTTTTTTCAAAATATTATGTTAGATATTTTCATATATCTAATATTTATTTTCAAAATATTGTGTACAATATTTTTTTATATTTTCATGTTAAAAGCATGTAAATGAACTTTTGAACTGAAATAAACTGTGTTGTTCTGTGGCCAAGGAGCCCTTGCCTATGGCACTTACTTTTTATTACCCACACCCCGAAAAAAAAAAAAAACTAAGCTGTACGTTTCTCCTTTAGCATTTTAGAATTTTTTTGGTTTTGGTTTAGTTCAGTTTCAAATGTGCAGCAGTTTAAAGAATAAAAATCCCTGCTGGCTCGGTCTACAGGCAGAGGTAGATTTCGAAGTTAAGTACTAATTTATCCAACAAAAACTAAATCAAGATTAGAGATAAACCCAGTTTAACAATTTTATCTGACCGCTTTTGACGAATTTTTTATTTCATTTTTCTGTAAGAGCTGGTTTTATCAGAATCATATTAAGGCAGTATTAAAAAAATTATTTTTCTATGATCAACAACTCGTAATTTTCTGACACATTTTCTGACATTTTTAAAAATTAAAAACATGAAACTTGCTGACGTGATTGTTTGAAGAGATATATAAGCAACCTGTGTTTTTATTTTTTAATCTAATAATTAGAACTTAATTTACAAACAATTATTTTCTCAGTATGACTATTTTTTCGTTTCTAGCATTATTGCTTCAGGAAATTCAGTTCAAAATGCCCACTTTAACAGCATTTTTTGAAATATATTCTGCCTTTATGAAAAAATCGACCAATACAGCATATTTATAGCTTCTGAATAAGAGAACATGCCAATGGGATGTGTCTTATATAGTTTCTGAATAAGATGAGATGCAAGAGCCAATGAGATGCGTTTCGTTTGAGATCAAAAATTAATTTAAAATTGAGTCAGAAAATAAGCCGTTTGGATTTCAGTACATCCTTAATACTATAATTTTTTCGTCAACTCCTTTTTTTGTTTAATTTGTTTTTGCTATAAGAGTTCGTCCAATCAAAAACTTGTCAATATGAAATTTGTATGCAATATTCAGAAGATGTATAATAAATTTAAGCGGATTGGATATCTCGTGAATAGACAAAATTATTTTTTTCTTCTTAACACCCCTGACCCCGCACTCCCCATTTTTTTCATTTATTATTATTATTTTTTTTTTGTGTGTGTGTGTGGTAAGAGTTGGTTCTATCAAAAACTTGCCAATATAAAAGTTGTAGATAATATTAAGAAGATTTATATTAAGCTTAAGTGAATTTGATATCTTAAGAATTGATAAAGTTATGTATTTTTTTCTCCCTAAAACCCTATTTTTTTTCTCCTTGAGCCCATTTTTAATTTTATCAAAAATCTGTGATACATATATTTTTAGCCCTTTTCCTAGAAGTAATAATAACTTTAAACTAATTTGATATGTATTACAATTAAGAAGTTATGGGGTTTTTTTCGGTTTTCACAAAACCCCTTCCTATTTCCACCACCTTGGTCCGATTTTGCCCATTAAGGTTGTTCTCAACTGCTCTGCTCAACAAGCGCAAAACGTTTTGACACATTTACAAATTCATTTTTTAAAAGAAAGATATAAAATTGGAAAGCCTGACCATGGAAGCGATTTGGAATCGAACTGTTTTTTCCGTTTTTTGATCAATCAATTACCTATTGAGTTATAAGTGATTTTGATCACGTGACACGGCATTTTTCTCTCGTTATTGACTGGATTTTTTTCTTTCGTTCGGAAGTTCGGTTCAAAACGCCCACTTTGACGTTATTTTCTGAAAGATCTATTGCGTTTGCAAAAAAACGAAAAAAAAAAAAACAGTTCGATGACATAGTTTCTGAATAACAACACCTTCTAGTTTCATGCGTTTCCAAACAAAAATGAATTAAAACTTATGTCAGAAAGTTGACCCTTTGGATTTGAGAACAGCCTTAACGAACTTGACCGAGATTTTCTACCCCTTGATTTTCTGTATCAGTTTGGAAGAGATTTGTGCAGAATTATGGAAGTTATCCTGTCCATAAAAAAATGATATATATATATAGATATGAAGTTTTGAACTGGGGTGTGGTTTTGGGTTCTAGGTGTCATGATCGGCATAGATCTGCAAAAATTTTCAGAAATTCCAACATAGGGGAGAATGCAATAAGTAGTATTTCTTACGAAATCTATCTAAAAACCCACAAGCTTACAAATTTTTTCATTAGAAAAAAAAAAAAAATCACATTTGTGATTGAATCTTGCATTTTGATGGGTGTAAGAAGCAGCTTGTTTAACTTTTCAGAAAATTCTTTATATTTAATTTGTTGATTTTAAAATTTGCTATAAGTGTTTAAAAGAAAAGGCATTTAGACTTTTGTTTTATTAAGTTTTCATATTAGTAATATGTTTTACTTTCTAGTTAAAAAAATGTTTATAATCAGCCATAAGTTGACTATTTTGAAAATGTTGGTTATTATACATAAAAATATTAGATATTTTTTTAATTTTCATGTACATCATCATGTCATTAGACATGTCAGACATGTACATGTCATCAGACATCCTCAAATCCGCACATCATACACGTGGAAATAGTGAAACATTCAGTTGAAATGTAGGGGGGGGGGGGAGGGGAATACTATTTCATACACATTTTGCTGCGTAATTCTGGTTAATATGACTGAATTCATGCTTTATCATGAAAGAAGTATAAATTGATTTCCTGCATTTTTTTTCTTCAAAATAGTGCTGTATCAGTGCCCAATCATCATCTTTTTGCCGTATTATACATTTATGCATTAATGAAGCTTTTTTTGTCTGGCCACACATGAAATAAATCATTATTTTATGATTTTAATGTAAATTATTAGAATACTTTTATGAGGCGGGTTTCATTGAATAATTAAAAATATATATATTATGCATATTTAGTTATATATTATTATTTACTTGACTTTTACTTTTAATATTTTAATCATTTTTTTTTTTAAATTCTTAAATTTTATTTTATTTTACTTAGTAAACATACATACAAAATTGTGCAAAATTCTAAAATCTGCACAACCTATGTACTCAAGCTATGCAGATTTGAGGCAGTCTGCTGTATATTATATTTATAAACTATGGTTTTAATAATGCATTCAAAACATGAAATTGGTAAATTTTGAAATTGTGATTTCGGTGTTATGACTATTTCTCTGCTAAAATGTCTTCTATTATCCATTTGTAAAATAAGACAAAAATCAGTACTTTTATGTTAGCCAGGTGCAAATCTTCCCTCCTCCCATGCCAATAGCAGGTTTTTTTTATTTTTAACGTGTGTACATTAGAAACATTATTTTGATCTCAGTAGCAGAATTTTCTGTGTTAATCTGCAGATATCAAATTTTGTCTGTGACACACCAATGTCAAATCATGTCTACTATCATAGGAACTAATAGTAACCCATAAAATAACTAAACTATGGATTAAAAGAAAGTATAAAATAATATACCATAAACCTTGTGACAAACTAAATTTTAGCAATTTATTTAAACCTAGCATTTCTTTTTAAACTCTTGGGTTAATCTGCAATGTCTAAAATAATCTGCAGCGTCTGCTGCTGTGATGCACTGTTTCTGCTACCGCGGTTTTGATTCTGATGTTATGGTTTATGGTTATTTATTTATTTATTTTTAATTAAATGACTGAGATACATGTGTTTTAAATATATGTAATATATGTATTTTAAATTAAAGTTATGTATTTTAAACTGAATGAGTAAAAGGTTATTCAGTTATTTACTATTTGTACCAGCTAACATAAAAATACCCCAAAGTCTTTTATTCATATCTCACTAAAAAAAAAAAAAAAAAAATATTTCTTTTGCAGATGTATTTTTGGAATAAATCTCAGCAACTGTTTGAAGATGAATCCAAAAGTGACAAACAATAATGTATATTCTTCATAAGTCGTAATTTGTTAAAAAAAAAATTCAGTTTGTAAATTGATTTGTGATATTTCTGTATTTTTATTTATATTTCATAATAAATGTCATAGTTTCATTTGTTTGTTTTGATGTATTTTCAAATTCTAAACATTACTGCAACATGTAGCTTTAGTTTAAATATAAATTATATGCAGTTTTCATGCACATGTGATGCAATGATGATTGCCAATTGCTATCTATTTTTCGGCATCAATAATTTCATTTAGCAGTGATGGGTATAGTATATAGTAGGAATATCAGCTAAAAGCTCAAATAAAGGTTTAGTTTTTTTTTTAAATATATATATAATTTAATCAACAGCTCTGGAAAAATTTGATAATTTGAATTTATGAGAAATGTTTTTAAATTTTCTTCTTATATCTTTCGTTGTTCATTTTTATGTTATAGCTAAAGTTGAAATACTTAAACAAATTTCCAGGAAATCTATAAAATAACTTTTCACATATTTGCATCTGGTAATGAGACTTCTCGGTTTTTATGAAATTATGATCTATTGTTACAAAACAAGAACTCTCATCTTGCAAAAAGAGTGTGCTTCACAATTTTCTTGAATTTCTATATCATTATTTCAAATAGTAATTTCTGTCATTAAAAAATGTAAATATTACTATTTGGAAGTAATGGTACTCAAATCCAAAGATTTGTGAAAGTGTTGAATACTTTATCAAAGTTACTATATATTTGAGTATACAATATATATTTGCTATATTTTGATTTTGTATTTATTTACTAGAAGTGGGTGCCCTCACCAAGCTTGAATGATAAATCACACAAATGTTGCTTTAAATATATTGCAGTTTTCACCAAATTATTCTTTTAGCAAAAAGTTTACTTTTTCATGTCAAAGTTAGCAAATTTGTATATAAATAAGCATACAAGATGTCCCTAAGATTGAAGCATGCTTTTATTTTTTTACCTATTGAAATATGTAAGTAAAAGTAAATTGCAGAAGTGTTAAAAAAAAGTTGGAATTATGATTATACATATTGGTCAGTCAGTTCTCCTATTTATTTTCAAAAAGTTACACTAAATTTTTATAGGGCCCCTGGGTCATATAATTAGTAAAATTTTCTCCGTGCTTGGAGTACAACAGTGGTGATTCAATTATTCTATAACCAAAATCCACTAAGTTATACTTGGAATTTTATGAAATTTCAGTATTTTCTGGTATTGAGAAATCATCTGTTTCTAGACTCGGAAACCTCCAAAATTTTGTAAACTAGTTTAACTATGTGTTTTGGTCATAGAATAATGAAATTTTAATTGCTGTACTTGTCATAACATGGGGCATACTTTTCTTAATATAGCTTATAAGGCCCCTAAGGGCCAGATAAGAAATTAAGTGTAACATTTTAAAAATTAATGGCAAACCATTGCATCTACATCATCTTAAATTCTAGCTTATTTTTGACACTTTTACAATTAACATTGCCTACGAGTCTCTGAAGTGTGTTTCAAAAATTTTGGGCCGTCTTTTATTTGACTTAGAAACAGGAGGTCCCTGTAACGAATATAGATTTTTCTTGTAGGATTTACCCTTTTTTTTGTCTCAAAATATTTCTGTTAAAAAAACGAAGTTCGTAAATATTTACAGATTTTTCTCGTAAAATTTACAGCCTTTGCAAAAATCACACAACATTTCTGTTAAAATAACAGTTAATCTCTGTAAATGTAACGATATAAAACTGTTAAAAATACGGGAAGTTTGTAAAAATTTACAGAATTTTCTTTTAAAATTTACAGCTTTTGTAAAAATCGCAAAATATTTCTGTTAAAATAACAGTTTATCTCAGTAAATGTAATTGTATAAAACTGTTAAAAAAAACAGGAAGTTTGTAAAAATTTACAGATTTTTCTTGTAAAATTTAAAGCCTTTGTAAAACTCACAAAACATTTCCGTTAAAATAACAGTTAACCTCTGTAAATGTAACGGTGTAAAACTGTTAAAGAAACAAACAGCTCGTTAAATAATACGGTTATTTCTTGTAAATTAAACGCCCCAAAACTGGCGCCCAAATTGCCAGTTTTTTCCCGTTAATTTGATGTTTTTTTTACAGTGTACTGCATAAGACAATTTCAAAACTTAAAAAAAAAAAATAGAAAAAAAATAGTATATAACATTTTTTAATCTGAACTCTATTCATACAGATACATAGTAAAAGGTTAATAATATCTTGTGTGATTCATGACACCAGTTCAACACATACAAACGTTGAAAAACAAAGCTAATTAACATTTTTTTCTTTTTACATTTTAAAGATATGATATACAGGTTACAAAATATGTATCACTTTGATAACAGCTTATGTACAGCGTGAGACATTTTTGGCACTTTTAAAAATTTAAAAAGTAGTTTTCATTCTTTTAGAGAAGAATAAAATAATTTGTAAATTTAATAAATTCATATATACTTGCATAATACATTTTCAGCACTTACAAAAAATGAAAAATATTATATACAGGGTGCGGCAGGTATTTACAAAATATTTCCTGCTTTCAAACCTAAATAGGCACTTGGGATTGAGCAGTTTTTACATTTTTATCGGCCTGTACAGTGACCGCATAAATAATGAATGGCATGATGCACTCAAACCACCGTCAGCCGCAATAACAGTATCTATATGCTGTCAAACCAATTGCAGATGTCTGTTCAGAACATTTTCCCACAAACGGCTGCACTGAGCTCCGAAGCAGTGGTGTGTAGATGTCCATTCGAGTAACTGTTAACCACGCCACATAACGTAATAGCCCGTCGGATCAATACCTGGGGTGCAAGAAGTTGAGAATGACATGCTCATGAAAGTTTTTGCCCGTACATCATTGGATTTTATTTGCTGTATGTGATGGTGCAGTGTCTTGCTGAAAAGCGTACGGCTTCCCAAGACCACCTTGGTATAAACATCGGCGTTGAAGAAAGACATGTGGAGGCATCGGGTCGTCTTTGCTGCTCACGACTCCCCAGAATAATCAGTGAGGCTGGAAATTTTCTGTGCATGACGGTCGGAACCTCTTCGAGGATTTTGCACAGCCACCTATCTTTTTCCAGTTCACTTCCTGAAATCTGAGGAAAGCACCAGCATTCCGGGCTCCTCATCTTGTTACAGGTTGTTAAGGATTCGGCTTTGGTCAGGGGGTTATCCTTGGCTCTCTAGGACAAGAATTTCCCACTCCTCATCACGTCCGTCGTCTAACGAAGAGCCTCACGAATCGCACATCGGATTATGGTCTCATCAACTTCCAGCTCCCTAGCAAATGCACTCAGCGATATCCCAGGATTTTCATCTGCACGAACTTCAGGAACTGCAGGATTTTCATCTTCTAGGTGCTGATATGTTTACATGTAACAGCAAATAATAATTTGTAACTATGATGTGCAGAGTGGCATTTCACTTATAATGTGTGTTTTCAAATACCTGCCGCACTCTGTATACATGCATTTTAGAGACATATATTATAATCATAAAATTTTATTAAAATCATATGTGCTGCATAAGACAATTTCAGTACTTACAAAAGGTTAAGAAAAATGAGAAGATAATATTTTTTTTAATTTAAACTCTTTTCATAAAGATAGATCATAAAAGTTTAACAAAATCATGTGGGCTTCATGACACATTTTCAGCACATACATAGGTTGGAATACGAAGCTAATTCATTTTCTTTTTAGATTTTAAGGTTTTCTTTTAAAAACATAAGATACAGATTGCAAAATTTGTAACACTTTGATAACATTTTATGTACTACATGAATCATTCTCAACACTTACATAAGTTGAAAAATATAGGTAATTTAAATTTCTTTCTTTTTGTATGCTTTAACTCTTTCCCGAAGAGCGACGCGTTTAATTGCCCTTTAGAAATCCATAAATTTGAACACCACTACAGGAATGGTGGTATATCTGAACATAAATTTTCCTGAATTAAATAAGGCAAAAATTACAGTTTGGAGGGACTAATGTCCAAAAATTTTAAATTTAAAGAATACACTTCAGGAAGAAGTTAAAGATTGGTTGTTTTTCTTTTTAACTTAAATGCAATGATATGCAGATACAAGGTGCGTAAAGTCCTTCGAATTTCAAAGTAGTGTTCTACCTTTATTTCTATTTAGAAATTTTGTTTAATATTTAAAATCTCTGCATTTGTAATCACTTTGTTTAATATCAAAATTTGTAATATTTTGCTGTAATTAAGTAGTTTGAATAATTCTATTAAAAATGTTTCGTTAGAACTGTACGCACCCTGCAAAAGAATACTTCATACAATATTAATAAATTCACATATGCTGCTTGAGACATTTTTGGCGCTTACAAAGGTTGAAGATAAAAGTAATTCTTATTCTTTTAGAGAAAGATTAAATAAATTATGAATTTAAAGAAATTCAAGTGGGTTGAATAAGACATTTTCAGCAATTAACAAAATATTAAAAAATAATGTTTTATATATATTTTTTTAGATATAGGTATTATAATCATAAACTTTTATTTAGTTCATAAGTACTGTATAACACAATTTCAGCGCTTAAAAAACCTAGGAAAAAAGTGTTTATGATATTTTTTAATTTGAACTCTATTCATACAGATAGATAATAAAAATTTAATAAATTCATGTGTGATTCATGACACTATTTCAGCACATACAAACGTTGAAAAACAAAGCTAATTAACATTTTTTTTTCTTTTTACATTTTAAAGATATTATATACAGGTTACAAAACATGTATAACTTTGATAACAGCTTATGTACAGCGTGAGACATTTTTGGCACTTTTAAAAATTAAAAAAAGTAGTTCTTATTCTTTTAGAGAAAGATAAAATAATTTATAAATTTAATAAATTCATATATATATGCATAATACATTTTCAGCACTTACAAAAGATTAAAAAATATTATATACAGGATGCGGAGGTATTTACAAAATATTTCCTGCTTTCAAACCTAAATAGGCACTAAGAATGGAGCATTTTTTACATTTTTAATGGCCTGTATAAGTGACCACATACATGATGAATAGCATCATGCACTCAAACCACCGTCAGCCGCAATAACAGCCTCTATATGCTGTCAAACCAATTGCAGGCAATTGCAGATGCCTGTTCGGAACATTTACCCTTGAATAAAAACGACTGCACTGAGGTTGAAAAAAGGTAATTTTTATTCTTTTAGAGAAAGATTAAATAATTTATAAATTTAAAGATATTCTAGTGGGCTGAATAAGACATTTTCAGCACTTTCAAAAGATTAAAAAATAATGTTTTGTATATATATTTTTTAGACATAGATATTATAATCATAAGATTTTATTTAATTCAAATACCTGCCGCACTCTGTATACATGCATTTTAGAGACATATATTATAATCATAAAATTTTATTAAAATCATATGTGCTGCATAAGACAATTTCAGTACTTACAAAAGGTTAAGAAAAATGAGAAGACAATATTTTTTTACTTAAACTCTTTTCATAAAGATAGATCGTAAAAGTTTAATAAAATCATGTGGGCTTCATGATATATTTTTAGCCATACAAAAGTTGGAAAACGAAGCTAATTCATTTTCTTTTTACATTTTAAGATTTTCTTTTAAAAACATAAGATACAGATTGCAAAATATGTGACACTTTGATAACATCTTAGGTGCTACATGAGTCATTCTCAACACTTGAATAAGTTGAAAAATATAGGTAATTTAATTTATTTCTTTTTGTAAGCTTTAACTCTTTCCCGAAGAGGCATATCTGAACATTGTACTGTTTGACATTTTAGGCACTTACAAAGGTTGAAAAAAAGTAATTTTTATTCTTTTAGAGAAAGATTAAATAATTTATAAATTTAATAAATTCATGTTGGCTGCATAAGAAGACATTTTAAGCATTTACAAAAGATTGAAAAAAAAATATTATATATAATTTTTCTTAAATATATGGTAGATATTATAATAATAATATTCTATTTAATTTACATGTGCTGCATAAGACAATTTAAGCACTTACAAAAGATTAAAAAAAACAAAAAAACAGAGAAGGTAATATTTTTAAATTTAAACTCTATTCATACAGATACATCATAAAAGTTTAATAAAATCATGCGTGCTGCATGGTACTTTTTCGGCAAATACAAAGGTTGAAAAACAAAGCTAATTCATATTTTAAAGTTTACTTTTAACAATATAAGATACAGATTGCATTAAAAATGTTTCGTGAGAACCGTACGTACTCTGCAGAAATATTAATTTATAAAATAGTAATAAATTCATATGTACTGCATGAGCAGGGGTGGGGAAATACATCATTTTACTCGCCACTGGCGAGTGGATTTTCTGACAGGGCGAGTGAATTTGTAATCAGTATTTAAAAAACTCCATGCCAAAAGATATGCCAAGAACTTTATTTTTTTTACTAGTTAGCTATATTTTACAACATCCAAATTACTGCGATGTAAACTCGGTACTAAGTTCTATTCTTTATTAAACTTATCTCTCTTGTGTATATTTTTCTTAATTTTACAGGGGAAAAAATATTGTAGCAATAGTAATCAACTATTTTTGCAATCGCCTAAGTTTTATTATAACAATTTTCAATTGTACATTGCATTTTGCTGGCGGGTAAAATAAATCCTTGGCTGGTAAGATTTTCTGAAAATTCCCCACCCCTGTGCATGAGACATTTTTGTTACTTACAAAGGTTGAACAATAATGTTAATTTTTCATTTGCCAATTTCAATATAAGATACACGCCTAAAAAAATCATAAAATTTAATCAAATTCATGTGTGTGACATCAGACATTTTCAGCACTTACAGAGGTGGAAAATTATTTTTTACCTTTAACACAGTAAGGTACATTTTGCATAAGTAATATGCGCTTCCGCCATTCTCTGAACTGACAAATAGAAAAATAATTCTATTTTTTTTTATATTTTAAAGCTTTAAAAAAACAATATTATTTGTAAAATAATTCAAATGATTAATCCAGTTTTCTTTTTGAACACAACCTGTATGAAAACGTTTAAGAACGTGTATAAAAATTAGGGAAGAAATGGTAAAATTTTACACTTTACAGTTGTCCTATAATTATAAAAGCATTTAAAATGCTTCATTAATAAATTCTCTGTGAGATTTAAGTACACGTTTAAAAATTTAATGCATTAATAAAACGAGCTATAATTTTATGACTGCAAGGTACTCATTTGAATGATCTTACATTTATTAAAACACTTTAAATGATTTTACAATTACTCTATAAGACATCGCGCAATTTCTTTTTAATTTATACAAATAATTTACGCGATAACTATGTATTTTTAGAAAAGCAATTTAGCACTTCAGGCGGTATTAAAAAATATTTTCCACGCTCAACAACTCGAAATTTTTTGACACATTTCCAGACTCATTTTTAAAAGTAGAAACATGAAACTTGCTGACGTGATTTTTGAAGAGATTTATAAGCGACCTGTGTAATTTATTTTTCGTTCAATTAATTAGAACTTGGTTTATAAACAATTATTTTTTTCGTTTTCAGCACTATCGCTTCGGGAAATTCAGTTCAAAATGTCTACTTTGACAGCATTTAAAAAAAATATATTCTGCCTTTATCAAAAATCGACAAATGCAGCATATTATATAGTTTCTGAGTAAGAGAATTTGCCAATTGGATGCGTTTGAGAGTAAAAATGAATTTAAAAATGATTCAGAGAAATAGCAGTTTTGATTTCATTACACTCTTAAATGATTTTTTTCTTCTTTGTCTAAAATTTGAATTTTTTCATAATTGTTCTATGAGGCAAATTTATTTAAATTAATATTAAAATAACAAATTTACAACTTTGGTCTGCAAGTTGCCCAGCTGGATGGTTCCAAAAAATTTCTAATTTAAATTATTTCACAATTGTTCTACGTTGCATTAAGCAATTTTATAAAACCTCAAGTTTTAATTACTTGAACGAAAAATAAATTACATAAGTCGCCTTAATCTTGTCAAAAATCACGTCAGCAAGTTTCATATTTTTACTTTTAAAAATGAATCTGAAAAGGTGTCAGAAAATTTCGAGTTGTTGAGCGTGGAAAAATACATTTTTGAATACCGCCTTAAGGCGCTTCTCAAGTGCGCTGCTCAACAAGCGCAAAACTTTCTGACACATTTACTAATTCATTTTAAATGTAAAGGCTCAAAATTGGCAGGGCTGACTATTGAAACGATTTGGAATGGAAATAATTTTTAGCAAAATGAAATACAGCATTAATTAGTAGGCATTGTTACTCTTTCTTTCTTTCTAACCGATGACCAGGCCCCTACCTGCCGGGTTGCCCCAGCTTAACGGGTTTAGTACCTGGCATCGGGGCTAAAAACCGCCTAATCGCCGCGAAGCGGCAATAAACCTGACATCATTGCCTCGATCGCCATCCTATCTGCAGCGCCTACTGCTCGTTTCTGTATACTTTGTTTTGCCGGTTACTTAACTTTATATCCTGTTGTTTGGCACCTGCACATTGTTACTCATGTTGGTCTCGTAATTTAGAACCTTGATCAGATGACGAGACCTTCACCTAGCAAGGCACCTCCAGAGGTATAATTCAGAGGCAACTTGGAGGACTTTGCACCCACGACGGATTTTACATGCACCAGGCGCCATTAGCGTACATGGCGGATTATAGCCGGTAGTAGGCCTCGATCCCGCGGCCTTAGCTGCGGATTCGATGCTCTGCCAACTGGGCCACCGCTGCCCGAACTGCTACTGAATGACCTGGGGTTTAGAAGCCGAATTGTTGGTGCAGACTTGTCGCAAGAAAATGGATTTTGGAGGGGGGTGGGAAGCAAGAAAGAAAGAAAAAAATGGAGCACCGCAGATAGACAAGTTGCACCGAAAGTTAATTTTGGGCCGAAATGCTAGGCAAACACAACGATGCAGGGGGATGAGACTCCGCCTATCTACCGTACCCCACCGCGTAGAAAAACTGACTCCGTAGACTTCCCACTGGAGAGGGTCCGGTAGCTTGTGCAGGCTATAGCCTATGTGCAACTACGAATAATAAAGAGGCGGTAGTCAGAAAAAAAAAACCTGGAAGGGAAAGGGGTTAGTTTGTACATGTTATTACACTTAAAACTTACTTATAGCTATTTACTTAACTATCATTTATTATATATATTGTTTTAATATTGTCCTATATCACTAGGTGACAGACATTAAACTAACTAGAGTAATTTACTTTAGATTACTTAAACAATGCCTGGCTATTTAAAATGAATTTATATTTTAATCCTTTCTAATATTAGAATCAGGATTTTATTTATTAATTATTATTATTATTATTATATTATCTTATGGCAAGTTAACTATGAATTGGCATACTATTACTTAGCTAGGAGGGAATTGATAGGAGACTAACGAGCTGACCTAGTGAGATTAATATAGTAATTTCTAATTGAGCTAGCTGCTTGAGGTTGTAACTTAGACATAAGCTATGGGAGTTGGGTTTGACCTAAATTAAAATTTTAAATTTATTTTTTAGGCATTGTTACTCATTCATTGACCACATTTTCATAAGATTATTTTTGGCAGAGTCAATAGAGTGTGATTACTTTTACTTTCTTGTACCACTCAAAACAGTGTCAGAAATAAGATTGATTTAAAAAATAAATAATGATACATTCAATAATAATACATAAATAATATATAATAATTTTTTCACAGAGTAGTAAAACAAGGTTTTCTCCTACGACTATTAAGATTACCTACACTGGAAAAAAAAGACGAAAAATCACGTACGAAAGTATTCGATAATCGCTTCCAAGTCACCCAATGTTCCGAAAAGCTTTCTTTTATCTTTAGAAACCTCAGAAAACAATCTATTTCAAAATTTAAAAAAGAATTTATAAAAGTTAATTTTTGTTATCTGCCCTTAATTTTCGGAAACATTTACGAGTAGCTTTTACAATGCATTAATCAGTTATCTCTATACCCGCAAATTTTTTTTTTTTTTTTTGGACTATATCAGACCTCAACTAAACATTTTCAGCTGCATAACTGAAATTATGCGTGCTATTGTAACAGAAAAATGTTAATGCTGTTAATTCTATAGATGTTTTTCAGTTAAACATGTTTGCTAAACATGAAAATATTTACTTGAGACCTCATAGCATCAAATCGGTTTTCTGGGTAGAGAGAACTGATGAATGTACTGTAAAAGCTGCTCGGAAACGTTTTCGAAAACTACGGGCCGCTAATAAATTTTATTATTATAAATTCTTCTTTAAATTTCAAAGACGAATTCTTTTCTGAGATTTCTGCGATTAAGGAGATAAAGAAATGTTTTTCGGAACCTTGGGTGACTCGGAACAGTTTATTGTATATTTGCATTCGTGATTATAGTACGTTTTCGTAAATTAAGAAACATCTGTCATTTTTTTTTACAGTGTATTATCGACTTTGTATATGAGGCATTCTCACATAGTTTTAACTTTCAGAAATAAAAAACTGGGGAAATTAAAATTAACAAAACAAAATTTTAAACTTACAGAAGAATGACTTAATGATTCAAAAAAAAAAAAAAAAAAAAAAGGTCAGCAGAGATGATTTTTAATAATACAGTCGAACTTCGTTAACATGAACCTCAAGGGGAATCAAAATTTTGTTCATGTTAACAGTAATTCTTGTTATGAGTATCAAATCTGTGTATTCGTTTTTACAGGGGGCTGTGAAAACAATTCATGTTAAAAGTAATTCACTTTAAGCGTGTTCATGTTAACTGTATTTTATTTAACTGAAGAACAAATTAAACTTGCGAGTTTAATTTTCCTTACAGTCCCCTTGACATCTTATCCCTTTACTTTAAGGTCTACAAACAACAGATTGATTTAAAAAAAGATTTATGCTTTAAAATTATTTTTAAAACCATAAAAATCAGTAAACTGAAGTACAATTTTTAAAAAAATTGCATTTCAAAAAGCATATTTTTCCCTATTTGCTGGTTTATTACTTCTTTAAAAAAATTTACTTTGTATCTTCTAAAAACTGCGAATTATTATTTTCGAAGAGATTAAAAACTTCATTAGCCGCATCAATGATTGGGTGAGGTAGTTGTGGAAGTTGGTTTGCAAACAACAAACCTAAATTGAAGTCTTTACGAGCCTGCTTTAACGAGTCGCTACAGACATATTCCTCTTTTGTCATGGACAGTCCTTGGTTGAAAATATTTTTCATATCATTATTGTCTTTAAGAATATTCAGAAAAGTTTCCAAATCGATTTCCTCCAACAAAGCCAGTGCTTCTGCTACACTGGCATACATGGTGTTCACAACCATATTGTGAACAAGACGCAATTTTGAAGCAGTTCCTGCTAAATTCCCGACAAACTTGTGACTGATTGATATAGCATCGAAGCTGCTTTTGCATTCATTATATAACGATTCATTACCGGCAGCTAGAACTAAAAGAGTCCTTTCACTGCCATCAGTTCTCTTTTCAATCAACGGAGCTTCGAGATAACGACCCGTAATTACTTTAATGGCACAACCAATACTTTTTGAGAGTTTTGGATCCATAGATGTCATGTCAATAAAGTCTTTTCTTTCCCCCAGTTCCGACATTGCTTTGAGTGCTTTGTAATTACCTTTGAGAATCTGCTTGAGATCAACTGCGTCTGAAATACACGAAAAAATTATGTCTGCAGCCTTAATGACATTTATAGGAGTTTCCAAATTCTGAATATCAAGTTGCTCGGCAAAATCCCCACATTGCCTGCGTGCTTCATTCGAAATAACGACTGAGTGGCCAGAATCACACATGTTTTTCATAATTTTTTCGCTTATCTTGCATAATCCCAGAAAGCCAATTTTCTTAAGCGTGGGGTCAATTTTCTTTTTTTCTAAAACTCCACTGTGGAACGTTACGTCGGATGGAGTGATGATGGATGGAGTATCGGGATGATGGTAGTGGTGCACACCAGTTAGAGAAGAAGAAATATGAGTGCATTTTGGGTCAGACATTTCCACAATTGAAAGATTCTTGTCTGAGGACGGTTTCTTCATAAGTAACTTTTTTAATTTTTTAGGATTACTAACACTACTAACCGGCTGGCTTTTGGTCATGCATTTTCCCCTGCTGAGGTTGAGAATGATATCCACAGCAGTTTTAAACAGTCCAGTTCTTTTAGTGCCATATTGTTTAACCAGCTGGTCGCTATGTAATTTTATTCTGTCATCTGGTATACAAGCATGGTTATTACTGCCAAAGAACATTACATAATGGTGATTTTTTTTAGACTTACCTTTTGCAGGAGTTTCGATGATTTTCCCTGGCCATGTCCGGCAACGTTTCATCTTGGCCCATACAAGGTCACCAACTTCAAAGTAGTTGGAAACATTCACTGTAAATCTGCAAAAATAAATAAAAGAATAATAATCGGGCATTTATTTGTGTAGAACTTATTTAATATAAGAAAAGAAAACCAGCAAGATATTTAACCCTTTATCTACTGACAGTACTTATAAGCATCATTAAAATAACTTGTTATAAAATTCATTTAATACATCGATTAGTTGTAATACAGTTTAGAATGAGTTATAGACACATTACTTTATCTTGTTTCAAAAGCATTATTGGTTGCACAAAACAAAAATATTTTTAAAAGGATGATTTCTTTTGCCTTTGCATCTTTTCAGCTTTCTTGACGTTGGGGAGGTGGGGGGTGGATTTTTCAATTGAGAAATAATTCTATATTTCTATTGTAAGACCATTATATTTGTACATTTCCTCTACAAAATAGTAAGAAAAATATTTAAAATAAAAGATTTGAGTGGAGTTCTAAATATTGCACAAAATCCCTATAAATTCAAATTTAATTAATCCATATAAAATTTATTAAATGATTATGTAAATCTTCTAACGTAGTTTAAACAATTCACGAAAAATGCTTTAGAAGATCAAATTTTCATGAATTCATAATTCAGTACATAAAGGTTTAAGCAATTTTCAAAATTGATTTAACTAAATATAAAATATGACGATGCAAATAAGAGTATGTTGTACGTGTGTGTTTAAGATGTCCAATAAGTCAATTCACTTTTAAAAATACAAAATTACAAAAGAGGCGTACAATTTACACAGAAGGACATCGCATAGGGGCACATTTGCTTGTAGCAAAGTAAAATATAGTTTAAAGACTCTTTTTTAAAAGTATTTTTTTTAAGGCTGTTCTCAAATTCAAAGGGGCACATAAGTTTTAATTCATATTTGTTCGGAAACGCATAAAACTGGCAGGTGTTGTTATTCAGAAACTATGTAATCGAAATATGTTTACCTTTTTTTTTTTTTTTTTTTCGTAAACGCAATAGGTCTTTCAGAAAATACTGTCAAGTTGACGTTATGAACCGAATTTTCCGACGAAAGCAGAAAAACGCCTTGTCACGTGATCACAAACGCTTATAAGTCGATAGATAATTTATTTATCAAAAATGCAAAAATCTTTTCGATTCCAAATCGCTTCCATATTCAGGTTTGCAATTTTATACCTTTACATATAAAAATGTGTACGTCACGTCATTCTGTCAAAAAGTTTCGCGCTTGTTGAGCGGTGCACTTGCAGCCATAGGGCTGTTCTCAAATCCAAAAGGGCAGCTTTATGACATAAGTTTTAGTTTATTTTTGTTCGGAAATTCATGAAACTAGCAGGTGTCGTTGTTCAGAAAGTATGTAATCGAACTGTGTTTTCCGTTTTTTAGCAAACGCAATAGATCTTTCAGAAAATATTGTTAAAGTGGACGGTTTGAACAGAATTCCGGTGCGAAAGAAGAATAACCACTCAAGGAAGGGTGAAAAACGTCTTTGTCACGTCATCAGAATTG
This sequence comes from Maratus speciosus, assembly GCA_963932465.1. NCBI lineage: Eukaryota > Metazoa > Arthropoda > Arachnida > Araneae > Salticidae > Maratus > Maratus speciosus. Next base: position 606,816,336 of record OZ010787.1, read on the forward strand.
CTTATAATTCAGTATGTAATTTATTTATGAAAAATTGGGAAACACAGTTCGATTCCAAATCGCTTCCATAGTCAGGCGTTCCAATTTTATATCTTTCCGTTAAAAAATTAATTTGTAAATGTATCAAAATTTTTTGCGCTTGTTGAGCAGAGCAGTTAAGAACAGCCTGAATGCTGTTCTCAAATCCAAAAGGGCAACTTTATGACATACGTTTTTATTTATTTTTGTTCGGAAATGCATGAAACTAGCAGGCATTGTTGTTCAGAAACTATGTAATCAAACTGTTTTTCCGTTTTTTTTTTTTTTTTTTTTTTCCAAACGCAATAAATTTTTCTGAAACTATTGTCATAGTCGACGTTTTGAACCGAATTTCCCGAAGAAAGCCGAAAAACCAGTCAGCGAAGGGGGGGGGGAGGGGGGCATCTTTTCACGTGATCAAAATCGCGTATAACTCAAAAGGTACTTATCAAAAAATGGAAAACACAGATCGATTTCAAATCACTTCCATTGTCAGGCTTTCTAATTTATATCTTTCCGTTAAAAAATTAATGTGTAAATGTGTCAAAACGTTTTGCGCTTGTTGGGCACAGCAGTTGAAAACAGCCTTAATAGTCCAGGCAATAGGGAATTTTACCTAGCAAAATTAATGGTAGTTCTGGAAATCGGCTTACTTTATGTTTTTTGGGTCGCTGAATCCGAATTTGTAACTTCCCATCAAAATTTCCCCCGGCAACCCCCCAAATTTTTGTAAAAATCCCCCCAAAAAAGGTTTTTTTTAAAAAAAAAAAATCAATTTTTTTATTGTTTTAGAGGAAAAGTATCTAGAAATTCAAAAAGTAGACAAAATTTGCAATAAATTAGATATATGACATTATGACTCAAGATGAAGGGGAAGGGGGGATCTGCCTCGGAACATGCGCGCGGACTAAGTTGCGCAATTCCACTTAACCACTCACAAGTTTACATTCGCCCTCCCATCTCCCCTCCGAACTTTCCTTATAAGGTTTACTTTAAGTTTTTTGGGTCACTGAATCCGAATTTTTAACTTACCCCCAATTTTTTCCCCTCGAAATAGTTGTTATTAACTTAAATTTCTTATTCTTTTAGGGGGAAAGCATTACGAAATTCAGAAACTAGACAAAATTTGCAACAAATAGGATATATGACATTATGACGTAGGACAAACGGGGAGAGAGGGGGCTGCCTCGGAACATTCCCCGCGCGCTTTTCTCAAAAACCAAATTTTCCAAAAAATCAATTTTTTGGGGTATTTCAGGGTGAAATGGTGGGAAGTTACAAATTCGGATTCAGCGACCCAAAAAAACATAAAATGAGTCGAAATCCAGAACTAGTATTAATTTTGCCAGGTAAAATCCCCCATTGCCTTCATAACTTAGTGCACGTAGCGCAGTTTCTGAATTTCGTAATGCTTTTCCCCTAAAACAATAAGAAATTTAACTTAAAAACAACTATTTGGGGGGGGGGGGGGAGTTTAAAAATCGGATTCAGCGACACAAAAAACTTAAAGTAAACCTTATAGAGAAAGTTCGGAGAGGAGAAGTTAAGGCGAATGTAAACGTGTGAGTGGTTAAGGGGAATTGTGGAACTTAGTTCACGCAGCACCGCGCGCATGTTCCGAGGCAGATCCCCCCTTCCCCTTCATCCTAAGTCATAATGTCATATATCTAATTTGTTGCAAATTTTGTCTACTTTCTGAATGTCTAGATACCTTTTCCCTAAAACAATATAAAAATTGATTTTTTTAATAAAAACTTTTTTTGGGATGCATTTTACCAAAATTTGGGGGGGGGGGGGGTGTCCGGGGGAAATTTTGGTGGGAAGTTAAAAATTCGGATTCAGCGACCCAAAAAAACATATAGTAAGCCTTTTTCCAGAACTACCATGAATTTTGCTAGGTAGAGTCCCAATACAGTCTCTATTGCCTGTTCTATAAGGAAATTGTTTTTTTCTTCGTACGAAAGACCTCTGCATCAAATCCACTTTTTGTCCAAGCAATACACCTCAATATTAGAAATGCGCTGAATTGTGATTTTGGCACCAAATAGTTGGCCAGCTGAATAGTAACTATGTCGTGGATACTGAATATTCGGCTGGACGAATACTACAATATTTCAAGATTGAAAGGTATTAAAAAGTAAAATGTTACAAAATATTCAACACAAATATTTCTATGTTTATGAACAAGACCATTCTTAGAAAGTAAATTTACACTGTAAAACAACAATTTTTTGAGAATTATTACTTCAGACTGTTCTTAAATCCAAAAGGGCAACCTTATGACGTGAGTTTTAATTTATTTTTGTTCGGAAATGCATGAAACTGTCAGGTGTTCTTGTTCAGAAACTATGTAATAGAGCTGTTTTTTCCGGTTTTTTGAAAACGCAATACATCTTTCAGAAAATAGAGTTAAAGTGGGCCTTTTAAACCTAATTTCCGCGCGAAAGAAGAATAATCACTCAAGAAAGGTTGAAATCCGTGTTTGTCACGTGATCAAAATCGCTTATAACTCAATAGGTAATTTATTGATCAAAAAATGGAAAACACAGTTCGATTCCAAATTGCTTCCATTGTCAGGCTTTCCAATTATATATATTTCCGTTAAAAAATGAATTTGTAAATGTGTCAAAACTTTTTGCGCTTGTTGAGCAGAGCTGTTGAGAACAGCCTTAAGATGGATCTCAAATTCACTTAAAACACAATGTGAAATTTTCTGAGACATTTTTAATCTTAAAGGAATAAAAGACCTGACTATTGAAGCGATTTGAAATCAGGTGGCGTTTTCCATTTTTTGATACACTCTAGAATTGGGAGGAGTGAAAAGTTCTCTCTTTAAAAGAGTGCCAGGCATTTTCACTCTTTTTGAGTGAATTTTATAAAAATACACTCCTTAAAGAATGGAATTTTTCACTCCCTAGAACGGAGTGAAATACAGTCGAGTCTCTATATAACGAAATCCATTATTCCAGTAAAAAATTCGTTATATAGAGAATGAGCAAAAATTCCTATTTAATGTGTAAATTTTGAACAAAAATTATTTTTGAGGCACTTAATTAAGAATTTGAAATGTTTAACTATAAATATTAACCTAATATTGTGATTCTTAATTATTTAACACTAGAACGGCGGTAGGGGTCATTTTGACACCTGAGCACTTTCGTCCGTTGATTACTTTAGTTTGGTTGGAAGAAATTGTTTGAATTTTTTTGACTTTTCCTAAATAGATAACATATTTTTCTATAAAAAAAATCAGCTTTCTAGATTTGTTAGTTTTTGAAATATTGGTATGTATTCCTAGAACGGCGGACGAGGGTCATTTTGACCCCTTTAGTAAAATACGCTTTGTACTCGAAGGATTGTGAACCCATGAGAAAAATTCAGTGATAAGCAATTTTTGATTGCATTCATACTGTCTCCCAGAGAGATAAAAACCGATGTGGTGGCCACCCAGTATTATCTCTAAGTTGTATGTTATATTTCCTTTGTTGGATTTTGCCATTCTTTTGAACAGAATATTTCAAATATAGAAAGTGCAAGGTTTTTCAGGCTTATATTTCTTTTCAGAAATAGTATTTTCCCATTTGTTACTTTTGTTTAATCAGATTACTCACTGCAGTTGGTAACCATATGGGAGGGGTTTTATAAGTAGAGTATGAATATTATTCGTACGGCAGACAGTTGAACATTCCCGAACATATAATTTATTGAAAATTGCCAAACATGCTACCGATCAGGACTAAATATTACAGTTGATGAACAATTGTTTCCATCTAAAGCTGGATGTAAATTTACGCAATATATGCCAAATAAACCGAAAAAATTTGGGGTAAAATTTTGGTTATCTGTTGACGTTGATACTAAATATGTACCTCTTCAATGGATTTCCATTTCTAGGAAAAGATGAAACAGCAAATCATTAATTACGTTTATCTGAACTTTTTTTCATGAAATTAACGGAACTTCATCTAAACAAAGGGAGGAATATTACGACAACTATTTTACTAGCATCAAACTACCAGAAATCCCAAAAGCTAAAAATACAACTTTGGTTAGCACAATGAAAAAGAAGGTAAGAGAATTTCCTATATCTTTGAAAAATATACGTAGTGCTCTTTATTCATTGAAGATAGTGGAACATAATATGACATTTACCATTTATCAAGCCAAAAGAAACAAAAGTGTTTTTTTACTGACCTCATTACATTCTACTGTAAAATCAGAAGACAGTCTCAAGAAGTTGCCCGATTCAGTATAATATTAGAACGTAACGAAGTATGGTGTGGATATTCATAATCAAATGTGCCGAAAACACTCCGTTAAATCGGCTTCTAGATGGTGGCTTGTACATATCTTTTTCAATATTTTGGATCATGCAGCTTTGAACGCCTGAATAATTTATAAAAGTGTAACAGGCAAGCCCATCAGTAGAAGAGATTTTCTATTAAAATTAGGAGATAAGTTAAGAATGGTTCTTATGGCTTCAAAAATCCCAAAGATCCTTCCTGAGTCTTCAGAAAAAACACACGAAAATAAAGTAGATATAAAGAGAAAAAAGTGTCAAGTACAGAGATGCAATGGAAACAAATCTCAAGAATTTTGTGGATCGTGATCCAAATTTATGTCCGGATAATGCACTGGAAAAATTGTTAAAATTATTATTGTATCAACTCCATTAATTCCTAATCCCTGTGTTTAATTTCGATTATTTTAAGAATTAAATAAAATTCAAACGAAATGTTTTACATTCTAACCATTCAGCTACGCTTATCTTATATAACGGAAACAACAGAACATGTTTCTCATTTATGGATTTAGAGAGTAAATCATCCGGCGGGTACGTAGATGAAAAAAAATATATTATTTTATAAATTGTAGTTTATTTTAGTTAACAATAGTTTTAATTTGTGAAAACATTTATTTTAAATCAATTTTTATATAAAATTAATGAGTTTTTTGAGTAGTAGTAGTGTGATCCAATTGATCGCTCTGTAGACGTTATATATACAGTACTTTAAAAATTCAATAAATTATCAAGTAATATTAAATATAAAATACACGGATATTACATATTTTTGCCAATGAATGGCGTTTAAAATTGTTTTAGCGTTGTTATTTCACTAGTTTCGTCGTGGGGTCAAATTGACCCCTTCCCGCCGTTCTAGTAGGTAAGATTTTTCCGCCGTTCTAGTGTTAAATAGTTTAAAAAAAGAGAACAGATATTTATTTGAAAGCATAATTAAAATCACGTAAGGAAAACTTAAATTAATTTTAGACGAAGAAATCTGTAATTTTTCGCTGTTTTGATTTCAAAATTGTTACACTCTCGAAAAAATGTTCACACTTTAGCAAGGAGTGAAAATTTGTATCGGGAACATTTTCCTCCATTTGAAGTCCTCTTCTTATAAGATCAAAAGAACTCATCATTTCACTGCGTGATGGTTTTGTCTCTTGTTATACGTTTTTGTTTTCATGCTCATTGTCACTCTCACCATCATTGTTCATAACGGTGCTTAAAATATCACTACCAGTAGGATATTGCGCAATAGTGAGATTGTCATCCACTTCCAAAAAATCAGAGAGAGTTACATTTTCTTCGACATTTTCGCATTCCTTAATTAATTTCCATTTCTCTTTTAATTCTGATAAAGCCACATCTTCTTCGTCCTCAGAATCCGCATTATTCTGCAGTTTAGAAAAGCCTACTTTTTTGAAGCAATTGTAAATTATTTTTTCAGGTACATCAAATCTCCAAGCTTTATAAAGTTCCGCAATACACTTTCTAAGACTAATGATGTCTTGGGTGGAATCATTTTTTTTCAGTAGCTATGATCAGTTCTTTAAGAATACTTTTCTTATAATGCGCCTTCAGACTTTTTATTATTTCCAAGTCCAAGGTCTGCTGTTTTGATGTGCAATTGGGTGGTAAGAAAATAATTTCAACATTTTGCAGTTTTTCCCCATAGTTTTGTGAGTGAGCTGCACAATTAACAATAAGCAAAGCAATTTTTCGGCGTTGTTTTCACATTTGATTGTCTAGTGCTTTTAACCATTTGTCAAAAATTCCATTGGTCATCAAGGACTTTTTATTTAAATCATAGTCCACTTCTAAGGACTTCACGCCTTTACAGGGGCGGATTTAAGGGGTCGCGATTGTCGCAATCGCGAGGGGCCCCGCATTCCAAAGGCCCCCAACTCTTCTTTCGAGTTTAGAGAGAAAGAGAAAATGTGACATTTTGATCAAAACATTTTCTTAGCCGCCATTTTTATTTTTTAATTAGTATTACATCATTTTCATGTAATAAATAGAATATTTTTTCTATCATCTGCCACTTCCAGAAATGGTTTAGCTTTCCCGTATCCTTTCTCCTATATGAATTATCAGGATTGTGATCGGTTGAGGAGGGATGAGTTGGGATTCAAATGAAACTTGGATCTGAGTGGAAATGAACCCTGTTAGAGACTATTTATGACGACTTAATTATGAAGATTCAGGGCCTGATTAAATCATGGGCCAACTGAGCCGTCATCCTGGGGCCCGTGATTTTGGGGGCCCCGCACTTGGTCTGTAGTTTTCATAACGCTGATATTTTAAATGTATCTTGACTTCCTTACTGATTAAAATCAAAATTTTGTTTTCTAGTGTTGCATAGGAAAAAAATATGTGTCTATCTAATTATATATTCATATCTGTATTCTAAGACATGGAAAATATGTTTTTTTCATTTTAGTAAAGGCACCGAACGAATATCAGACCCTGGGCCTGTCTTCGTCTTTACCGGACTCTGTACAGATTAAAAAACATGTAGGCGGGGGTGTAAGGGGGGAGGGCAAAGGGACGAGTTGAGGTATTTCAAATAGCGGATCCGTTTTCGAAATGAAGTTAAACTTTGTATACTATGTGGTGTGTACCAAAATCTGTATACAAGGCTGTACCAAAATCTTATACAACAAGGCTGTACAAAAGAATTCGATACGTTATCGTCTATGGATGATAATTACTGAAAGTGGATTTTCAAATGTATGGATATTTTGTAGGAATCTCAAGGGTAAAATCTGGCATCTCTATGACAAAAAATAAAATAGAACATTGAAACTTTGAAAATCTTATCAAGAACCTTTCGACCTATAGTAATAAAAAAAGAAGTTTGTACGTGAGTGTGTGTTCGTCGGCCGTGTTCTGAAGAGAGGGCTGCTACAAAAAAAAAAAAAAAAAAAAAGACGTAGAGCTACAAAATTTTCTGAGAAGATACCTCTACGTATGTAGTTTTGCACCTCGAAGACCGATTTTAAATTTTTTGATTAATTTTTTTCAGTTTAATTTTTTATGCAATTTTTAGCGATTTTTCCACATTAGTGAAAGGAATATGGTTTCATTCTCTTAACCCGATGTAGTAACTTTTATTTTCTTTTCAATAAGGTTTATTCGGAATTCGTATAACGATTTTTTAATTTTACGTGAATTTTTTATGCGGTTTTCAGAATTTTTCGACATTCGTAGAAGAAATCATGTTTTAATGTTTTAGCCCAATAGTAATTTTTGTAATCTGCGACCTTTGATATTTTAGTGTGTTTTAGCAGTTCGCTGTGATTTTTTCACATTAGTAAAAGTAATTTTTTTTTAAATCTTCTTGCCCAATACAGTAATTTTTTTCTCTTCACAGTGAAGTTTTCGTGCAGCAATTTTTAAATTTTTGGCGATTTCTTATTGTATTTTTTAGAGTTTTTTCGCGTTTTGTGCTATTTTTTGACGGACCTGTGTAACGCCGGGCGAATCAACTAGTCAATAAAAAAAATAAATATTTGATGCGATTTTATGAATATAGTTTCCCACTCCTCATTCAAAACTTTTTCTTTGAAATATTTGTTATCTGGGATGTCTGATTTTTCTATCAGAACACTAAATGAAAAATTTTGACTTTTATTCAAAAGAAAGCTTTTCATAAGAAATTCCTGGAATGGTTTGACATTTAGCAGTTGAGTTTTACACCTTCTCTGTATTATCACTTAACTCTTCTTCGAAACTTCAAGGTTTCCAAAAAAAAGCGACATTAATATAAGGGAAAAACTATTTACTAACTTTTTAGATTACTGCAAATATTGGCCTTAAAATGCACAGTAGGTTTACAAAAATTTGTCTTGGTCTAAAAGACTTGAAACAGCCAACAGACGAGCAACTTGAATTATCATTTTATGTTCTAAAAAATGGGGGAAAAAACATATATAAATTAAGCACATTTCTCCAGTGGCGCCAACTTTTCAAAAACATTGGGTGGGCTCAAAATTTTTTGAGTAAAATAACACATATATATTTTTCCCCTTAGTGTGCATGTATGTGGGGAGAGAGAGGAGAGATACGAATGACTAAAAATGATAATTCAAAATTACATTATGTTTTCTCTAAGCAAATTTTTAATACATAATTTTATTAAATTATATTCTTATAAGTTCTTCCTTATAAATACATTAATATTTATTTTAAATAACATTGGAATTGCTGACTATTGAAAATGAAAAAAAAAACTAAATGTCAAGAAAAGCATAACATTTTAGTCACCTAAGTGCTTCATCAATTCAACACATCAAAACAGATGGCAAAATATGCAGGAAATTTGTTTTCGTGAGAAATTTAACTATACATCCTCTGAAGGGGTTTTCAGTAGTCTAATTGGTGTCCTTACAGTTTTTCAAACAAAACTATTTTGAGAACGTTATTAAAACCAAATTTCATTTCAGCGATCGAATAAAAAATAAATAAATAAATTACGAATTAAATCAATTAAAATTGGGTAGACGGAGAGATCAAATTATTGGGTGGGCTCGCGCCCCATGGGCCCATATAAGTTGGCGCCACTGCATTTCTCCGTCGCAGTATCCAAGTTGATAGAAAATAATCTGATGTAATTTGAATAGGAAATAAATTTTGCATAATTAATCTTTAACGATTTTAAATCATTTAAATTAATTTGTAAGTAGTTATTGCAATCAAGTTTTGAATGTCTATTATTTTTCAATTATAAATGTACCCAATTTTTCAAGACGGAGGGCCCCGAAAAGTTCCAGTGAGAGTGGCCCCTCACTTCATAAATACGCCACTGCGCCTTTAAAACACCAATGAGATTTACTTTTTCCTTCCCTGTCTTGTTAGCACACAACAGAATAGTAATAATTTGTTTGCTTTGTTTACCGCAAAAACATTTATCTTTTTTAAACGCTAAAGTCTTTTTTGGGAGACACTTGTAAAAGAGACCTGTTTCGTCAGTGTTGAAAATGTTCTCAGGAGCGAATTCTTTTAGAATTCCTGCTACTTTAAGACTCCAGTTCTCACATGCTGTCACCGGAGCATCCCCACTTTCACCAATGCAGCTTCTTGAACTTTTCTAGCTGAATGCTGGCTTGAAAGTCAGACTGCCCAAGAGATGAAGCATATTCTAGAGCCTTTTCTAAAATCATTGGTGCCGAAAAATGGAAATGAATTTGTAAAGTAATGGATTCCAGTCCCTTATCCCTTTAATCCACTTAAACATTGCTTCGTCCAAGTCCTCGTATTGGCACGTCCTCTTTCCTTTTCGCGCCGAACCAAGATCCGAATTCTGCTCGGTGATTGGCTCTCTATTTTTTATGATTGTTGACAGAGTTGCTTGCCGGAATCCCAAACTTTTTTGCCACCTATTTTTTTTTCAATCCCTTATAGATTTCTTTCAATATCTACACTTTATCACAGAGATTTATGTTGTTCCTAGGAGCCATTTTTGCGGAAGCAGTAAAAAAACGCACTCAAACAGATTAAGTTTTGTTAATTTTTCACACTAAAGAAAGCCAGAAACAATAAAATCTACTCTAACTGTAAGGTTTGAGAGCTTTAGTTTGGATAAATGAAAACGTGTTCTAAATGATGACAGTGATCTGCTCTCGCGGTCGCAGCTGTCGAGGGAGAATTTTCCATTCGACCAATAGCATGCTTGCGCCTTCTTTTCCGCCTGCTTTTTTGTGGAGCGCATCAGGTCACGTGTAATGCCAGTGGATCTCGGGAGCTTTCTGGCAGTGAATATTACGAATATCGACTTGTTGTGCTTGATTAAAAGAGAGTTTATTTTTCCAATTTAACCTTCTGAATGATCTTCGATCTCATTCATCTTAAACTTCAATTACCTCTCTGATACCGCTCTTATATGTGTAACAATCCAATTGACACTGTTTTAAGAAAGATGTTGGAAGGTGTGTGGGAGGGTGGGGGAGATGAATTCGTTGGACATAAAGAACAGGAGATTGAAGGTAGAAAATTAAGATAAAAACTCAGCACTGAACGATAAATCAGTAATCAGTGATGGAAAATTGATTCATTGCGATTTGGAAGCTTTTTTGAAATTGAATAAATACAGAACATGTTATGAAAAAATTCGTTATATGTAGATGGATATTTCGCTATATGAAGACTGTTTTTAATGAGATCATGGGGAAAGGGGACCATTCCTACTAAAAATTCGCTATATAGAGAAATTCGATGTATGGAGTTTCGTTATAGAAAAACTCGATAGTATTTCACACCATTGTCAAAAGAGAAATATGTCACTAGATTAATTTTAACACAATTATTCTAATTGGTAAACAAATCATATTAGATGTAAATCTCCAACTGGGCGAAAATTGTCCGGACCAGGATTCGAACCCGGGATCTCCCTGGCTGAAGCCGCCAGTGCTCTGCCATCTGAGCTATCCCGGACGATTCTGGTCAAACTTTTTCACCCAGCTAACCTAGATGATTATAGCATCTGGTCTGAAACCTGGTTCAGCTCAACAGAATAAATCTCAGGTAATGGAACTCCAGAAATCGCTGGATACGAAATTACACTAGATTAATTTTAACACAATTATTCTAATTGGTAAACAAATCATATTAGATGTAAATCTCCAACTGGGCGAAAATTGTCCGGACCAGGATTCGAACCCGGGATCTCCCGGGAAATATGTCAATCCGTTGTCGAGCGTGAAATATCTCACTCCGCTGTCGAGAGTGAAAACCTGGCGTTGTACACTTTTAAAAAATTCCCGTTCAACTTTGAACCATTATATGGAATAAAATAATGAAAAACACCAAAGTATGTCACTTCTTAATTTTCAAAAACTTCATTTCATAATGTAACCTTGGAAATTACGTACTAAAACGCACTCCTTTTCAAAAGTGAATATTCACTCCTCTGAAAGATTGTCTATTCACTCTAAGCAGGAGTGAGTATTATATGGGTATTAATAATCAGCCAATCAGAACAGTCTTGTCTACGACGCTTTTTTTAAGAAAAGAGAAAGACGTCCGCTATTTTAGAATTAAAATATACGGATATTATTAAAGTGATTATTTATGGAATTTTTCACTTTCATGTAAAATTAAATGTAATTAATTCATAAAGGGTATAGAATGATAGAACATTTTCAAAGAGCATTCGAAACGTTTCTGCGGTTTCAAACTAAAATTTTTCTATTACTGTTAAGTCTGCAGTTTTTACCAAACGCGTGAAAAGTACCTTCAAAGTTGAGTCATATATATGCCTTGCTTGCATAATAATTTTTACTCCCGTCTTGAGACTGTCATGTCTGATAATTATACACAGTGAAGTTCATAGTATTAAATAAATAGTGACTCATTTAACGGGCAATATTGAAAAATTCCGAAAGAAATGAGATTTCTGGAATATAGATAGTTTTGGTTGAGTTTCGGTCCGGCCGAATTTTTGGCAGCATTTTAGCCGAAAACGAATTTTCGGCGCAACTAACATTTTGGGACGAAAACAAAACCGAATTTTCTGTCGATCTCTAATTGTATGTATTCGTATTAGCTAATCAGAACAGCAAGTCAACGACGCTTTTTTTTAAGGTAAGAGAAAGACGACTGCTATTTTAGGATTAATATATATGGATATTATTAAAGTTATTATTTATGGAACATAAAGGGAAGTTTTATTTAACTTTAATATTTTATTCCTGTAGAGTTTGAATGTTTCTATATGATTTTATGCCACATAGAAAAAGATTGAGCTGGAATTGTTTTCCTTTGAGATTTGTTGAAAATGCGTTGAGATAATGTACTGTTTGATTTTTTTCGGTTTTTTACAGTTTTCTGATTATAAACACTTAGAGTATTTATCGTTATTATTGTTGTTGTTTAATTGTAGAATTATAAAATACTAATTATTATTTTTAGTGTTTTTCATATTAGTATACATATATTTATTTAAACTGCATGTAAGCATTTTTCTGCTACTTATGATTTTATTCCAAACATTTAATTAAAGGCATTCTGAATCAGTTAATAAATTTTCTTCTAAACTCATTTTCTGCGTTTATGATACACGTAATTATTGGCACTAAAAAATAAAAGATGATATTTAAGCATTGAAATAAAGTGTTTTTTTTTATGCCTTATAGGAAGTTTATAGATAAAACTGCTGCTTAAGTTAATCGCCTGTTTGTGGATAGATTGCGTAACCAGTCACAGAGTACCTTCCTTCTTGCTTTTTACAATTCTCATTGTAGTTTTGAAGTGTGTGAAATGCAGTGGACATTTATTACGATTTTTCTGTTTTTTGTACTCATAAGTAATTTTTTGTTGCTTCATTCTTTTTCTAATTTCTAATACTTATCTTAATAATTGGGATTTAACTTGTGCAATTTTTCTTAGTGTATGATTAACTGTACCTACCCCATATGTGATGTACTTGGATTATTTATGCTTAGATGGTTACGTGTCCCTTTTGTGAAGAAATTTATTATGGGGCTAGTAGGCGCATTGAACACGGGGCAAGTTGGCTTGGTGTCTGGTGTATGCTGGTAGCTTGAAAAACAGCAAACACCGAAAAAAGTGGTTGCAATGCAAGATAAAGGGCACACGGGGCTTTCCCAAACAGAGACACTCGATTTTTTATTTGTGACAACTGTAACTCTGATGATGTTATCGAGTAGGATAGAAGTTACTCAATGTTAATGTTTTATTCATTATTTTTATGTCTGTATAATTTAGAATTTACATTGTACGGCGATAAAGCCTTTGATTAAACCTACTGGTCATAAGGAAATTGATTTCTCTTAAGTGAGTTTTATTTAAATTTTTATAAAGCGTGTGCCAACTTACCCCATAGGTATAGGCAATTTGCCCCGTGACGGGGTAGGTTGGCGCACAATTTTCCTTTTATTTTACGCTTCCGCTAAACATAAACTACAAAAGCTACAAACTCAAAGCTCCGGGGTATTTATAGCCAAATGCCTGTTCTTAAAAAGTGCAGTTAAAGTTTGTTAACCACTTCAACGGCTGCCCCGAGATAAGTCGGGGGTAAAAGCACTGTTTCCCTATACCCATCGCCGGTGAAGTGGTTAAAAAGCTTAAACAAAAAATTAATAAAAATTAATAACTAAAAACTGCACCTACTGCGCGCCCGGTCTCCCCTATCCAGGTTCGATTCCTGGTCTGAACATTTTTCACTCTGTTAGAATAAACGTCAACTGTGCTACTCCATCCTCAAATATGATCTAATCCAGTTGGAAAAAAGTATTCGTTCCCTTCATTATAAATAAATATTGCCAGTAAAGAATTTTATTCCAAACTTTACCACGCTTGTATCTGTTTTCATTGCATGCTCTAAAAGATATTATTCTTTTAAAATGTCCATAAAAGCAACAGAAAAAAAATCACTCCATAAAAATTGAACATTCACTCCTATGAAATAGTGACTATTCACTCCTACCAGGGGTGAAAAACGCACTCAGTTAGCAAGAGTGAATAGTCAACCCTCCGAAAAAGTTATTATCCATCCCTGTTTAGAGTGAATATTCACTTCTCAGGAGTAAGTGCTCACTCTTTTCTTTCAGAGAATCAACGATTCCACTTTTGCTCAGAGTGAATAGTCACTCTAAAGAGGTTGGAGAAATATCTTTCAGAAAATACTGTAAACTTTGGTGTTTTGAACCGAATTTAAGCATAAGACACCACGAGAAAGGGAAAAAACTGGTCGTCACGAGGCCACAATTGCTTAGGACACAATAAGTAATTTATTTATAAAAAAATAGAAAACTCATTTCAATGCCTTTACGTGTAAAAATGTGTCAGAAAGTTTCATATTGTTTGCAGGGGATACCGCTGTTAATGCTGCTCTCAAATTCAAAGGAGCTACTTTCTGACACATTTTTTATTCATTTTTTTCCGATACGCATGAAAGTGGAAGATGTTCTTATGCAAAACCTATGTAATCGAAAGACGGTGTCCTTTTTTTGGTAAAGGCAAAAGATCTCTGAGAAAATACTGTCAAAATTGGCGTTTAAAGCCGAATTTCCGCACGCGATACACTCTCAGAAATTCTTTTTTTCAGTTCATGGAAATATTCCTGGCAGAACTGCTACCGGTATACAGATTGTATCTAAAATGCTTCAACAAACTTAGGAAATGGTAGTACTCATCAAAACGAACAAAAAATGCAACGGAACATGGGGTCGCAAACCACTTATTGAGTCAGAAATACAGGGTTATTTCACCCTAACCGAAGTCGGCTTCTCGGTAATAATTTTGCGTAATATTAAAATATTGCAATAAAAATGTGACGATACGTACCTTATTTTGTATGAAATGTGATAACAACACAAAAAGTTCTGGAAAAAACAGGTTACTCAGACAATTGCTGATACCGTATGTCACACTGTCCAAAATGGGGGCGTCTAATACATATTGCTGGCATGTATAATGGAAACTTCTACCACTTTTTTGTGAAGTTATCACATTTCATACAAATTAAGGTACACATGGTTACATTTTTATTGCGATACTTTAATTTTTTGCAAAATTATTACCGACAAGCCGACTTCAGTTAGGGTGAAACACCCTGTATTTGTGACTCAATAAGTGGTTTGCGACCCCATGTTCTGTTGCATTTTTTGTTCGTCTTGTTTAGTACTATCCTCCCCCTAAGTTTGTTGAAGCATTTCAGATACACCTTGTATATCCGAGAATTAGAGAAATTCGGTTTCCTTTTTTTTTTTTTTTTCCGTTCTAGGACACAAAATTTCCGCGTAATCTGAAAAAAGGAGTTTCCTGGGACCTCGCGTTTCGAAACGAGCATCTTAAGGCGTCTGGTCACCCAGCTTCAGAATTTTCCTTCGTAATGGACTTTTGTTGCATTCATATATTTAAAATATCTTCTCGAGAAATTAATATTTTTAACATCTTTTTTCTGTGTACTCTTCTTAAAGCATGTCTCTTTTTTTCTTAGTTTTCAAAATATTCCTAAAATTTATGCTGAATTTAATATTTTATGTGTTAAAAGCGGACGAACTGTGCGTAAGATTTTAACACTTCCCTTCCTATAAAATTAAGTCTATACTTTAGAAATATTTTTAGAACTAAGAAAAAAAGAGACATCTTTTAGGAAGTGTACACAAAAAATAGAAGTTAAAAGCATTAATTTCCCGATGAGATAATTTTCAATACACGAATGCATCCAATGCCAATAAACTTTACATTAGTGAGTAGAAATCGGAAGCTGAATGACAATGGCTACTTCAGTCAAATGAAAAGACGCATTCGCTAATGTTAATCCCTGGACGAAATTTATAATGATATCTCGGTCGCATTTCAATATTTCTAAATGATTTCCTTTGCATTGAATAGTTGAGATCGATCTGTACAAAGGCCGTTGCTTAATTTTTTGATTTTGTTTATAGGTATTTCTTATAAGGACACTTTCATTTTCGGAACCGGTTTTGAAAGTAAAAGCATCCTCATAAAAAATATTTTCAATCAAAATCGAAAAAGTAAAAAACGGTCTGCATACAAATCGATCTCAACTATTCAATGCAAAAGAAATCATTTAAAAATATTAAAATGCGACCCAGATATCTTTATAAATTTCTTCCATAGGATTAGCATTAGCGAATGCGTCTTTTCATTTGACTGAAGTAGGCTCTTAACCACTCGGCCACCGAGGTTTTGGTCGATTGCGAGTTTAAAATGAAGATACGGGTTTCCTTTAAATATGGTATTGGTAAGGCTTTTTAAAATTCATGTGAAGAAAGCTCTGAAATTTAGACTTCATTGCAGGGACATTTCGTCGTTACGAAATAATGGTTGGTATTTTATTTAACACTTATAGGAAAATAGAGGATGAAAATTATTACGTAGTAGAGATATTTTTAATTAAACATAATTTGATTGTTAAATATAAAATATGAATATTATATTGTGAATTAAATTCGAGAAGATTTCTTTCCTTTTTTTTTTTTTGTTATATAAAATTGATTTCTTTTTTTAACTTGATTGAACTAGGTACTATATATATTTTTTAATGTGTTCCTTTATAATATATTTTGCATGCGAATATATTTTTTTTATACTCTAAAAGAATAAATTGCGAATAAGTTTAAATGAATGAGAAATTTGCTACTTTATTAGATTCGAAAGGATTATTTTTGTTAGAAATAAATTAGAAATTTTAATGTATTGAATTTTCGGTTTTTCATTTCAAAAATAAATTCGAACTTTGGTACAGCAAATACGCATGCGTGCAAGGAATAAACGTAATTTCCCATCTTTTACAGAATTTTGGGAAGAATTAACGGAAAAAGCATGTTTTCTAGGCGTACGGAAATTATTTGTTTAAAAATGACGGATAATTTAGTGTATAAAGACGAATTTTTCTGACAGTTCGTGACCACAACTCAATGATTAATCAATAACTCGATTACTAATTTACTTATAAAAAAAATGGAAAACTCATTTCGATTCCATATCGCTTCAATAATATAATCTGCAAATTTTCTGCCTGCAAATCTTATGCCTTTTTCTGCAATTTTTATGCCTGCAAATTTTATGCAATTTTATGCCTTTTAAAAATGAGTTAGAAAGTTTCGCGTTGTTGAGCAAAAGATGTGAGAATTTCTTTAAAGAATTTTATATGAAACTTTATTATTCTCCTTCTGACTGTCGTAGAAGCAAAACAAAACAAGTTTCCGAAAGCTAAAAGTGTGTTCTATCGTATCCAATAAAATCATAAATAAATTCGTAAATGTTTATTGATATTGGCCATTTCAAGGTAGTGAGATATTCTCATTTCTTTCTAAATTAACTAAAATTTAATTACAATTTGGTGATGGAGTACAATTTTCTTAAAAAAAAGAGAGACTTAAATTGTTAATTCGCTTATGCGGAAACTTATAATGTAAATCCTATGTGCCCGTTCTTTTAAAATAAGAGCTCGCGTTTCTATCTTTTAATCGATTTTTTTTTCATTTTGACAGCAGTTCGATTTCTAAAGTCGTCGGTTTTGTATTTTCACTTTTGTTGCGATTTTTATGAGGATACTTTAACTTTCAAAACCGGTTTATCCAATACAAAAAAAGAAAAAAAAAAGAAGGGTAAAGAAAAATAAAATCGTTTAGTACTAAAGAAAAATAAAAGCGATTTAAAATCGAATAGAATTTTCAATTTCTTGATAAATAAATTACTTAACCAGTTATAAGGCCAATGTCATCATCCCTACACAATGCCGCTAGCATTGTGCAGGGATGATATGTAGGGAAAAAAGCGTGCAAAAAGACGTTCGTCTGACATTAGCCTAAGCGACTTTTGTCGCCCGACAACAAGTTTTCCCCTTTCTCGCTCCGCCACTTCCGGAATTCGGTTCAAGATACTCACTTTGCCTGTATTTTCTGAAAGATCTTCAACGTTAACTCAAAAATGGAAATAGACATTCGATTACATAGTTTATGAATAAAAACGTGCCAATTTTCTGCGTTTCAGTACAAAAATTTATTCAGAAATGTATGATCTCCGCTGGATTTCAGAACAGGTTCTGAAATCCCCTGCTCAACAACCCGAAATTTTCTGACTCATTTTTAAAAGTAATTATAAAATTGGCAGGCCTGACTATTGAAGCGTTTTGGAATCGAATGAGTTTTTCTTTTTTTTTTATGTATAAATGATTTACTTATCTAAAGGCAATCGTGGTCCCAAGGCGACCACGAACTTGTGATTTTATTTACGAACTTGTGATTTTTATATTAAGTCTGATTTTATACCAGAACTTCGTTAACTTTAAGGTGAAAGTTTATTAACAGGACTAATTCCTGGATTAGCATAGACAGGCAAAGTTTATTTTCCTGTTTGATGGGGTCAAGACATGTATATCATATTGTAACTACACAAGTATTGTATATTTTATGTTCATTCTGACAGTGTTCAGTTGGTTATTTTTATTAGCAGACAATTGTTATACTGTAATTGTCGATAAAATTTTGTTATAATTTAGTTTTACTGACAGACAGACATTTGTTAGATTGTGAATGCCTTTATAGCCTAGTGGTAGGGGAGGAAAAAAAGTCTGAATTTGGAATTAATTCGGGGAAAGCTGGAAATTGTTTTAATCCATTTAGGTCTAGTTTGAATATGCTAAGTTTCCCCCCTCGTAGTAGGTGAGCGTTAGAAAATATGTACAGATTTATAGTCAAAAAACACGTTTTTTTAGATACCATAACAGCATCTCAAAACAGCTAACTCTGTCAAAAGCATTGTCAATACAAATGTTGTAGAGCTTAAAATTCTGAGTAAAATTAGTCTACACTTAATATTTTTGTTGAACATTAAGGCCACAATTTTACTTTAAAGTTTTAGACCCGTAGTCAGGGTGTTGAACTCAGAATTAATTAGGAGAAAACTGGAAATTATTTTAGTCCCCTCAGTTTAGGTCTAAAATGAACGTACTATGTTTTCTTCCTCGTATTTGAGTGAATGTTAGAAAATATGTACATATTTAACTTCGAAAAACACGTTTTTTTTAATTACCTTAACAATATCTCAAAACAGCTAACTCTATAAAAAACATTGTCAATACAAATGTTGTAGAGCTTAAAATTCTGAATAAAATGAGTACCATCAGCAATATTTTTGTTCAATGGTACGGTCGCAATTCTATTTCAAAATGTTTTAAATCAAGAGCTTGAAGCCAGGAGAGACCAAGTTAACTTAAAAATATCTCAAAATTGTGGCCTTAATGTTGAACAAATATATTTAGTGTAGGTACTTATTTTACTCAGAATTTTAGGCTCTACAACTTTTGCATTGACAATGTTTTTGATAGAGTTAGCTGTTTTGAGATATTGTCTCTTGGTCTCTCCTAGCTTCAAGTTCTTGATTAGCGATTAAGGCAAAATTTTGAAATAGAATTGCGACCTTAGTCTTGAACAAAAATATTAATGATATTTACATTAAAATCACAGACAATACATAAAACAATTAAAATTATTACATAAAAACACTAAAAACATATTAAAATTGGGACGTTTCGGATCATCACGATCCCTCCTCAGCCAATTATAAACGTTAAGTCAATACTGTGAATGTTAGAGACTGTGAATGTCAGTATTGACTTAACGTTTATAATTGGCTGAGCAGGGATCGTGATGATCCGAAACGTCCCAATTTTAATATGTTTTTAGTGTTTTTATGTAATAATTTTAATTGTTTTATGTATTGTCTGTGATTTTAATGTAAATATTTTAAAGATGGAATTCAGACGTAATATTTTTGCTTATATAATTGAATATTAATGATGGTACTCATTTTATTCAGAATTTTAAGTTCTACAACTTTTGTATTGACAATGTTTTTTAAAGAGTTAGCTGTTTTGAGATATTGTTAAGGTAATTAAAAAAAACGTGTTTTTCGAAAATAAATATGTACATATTTTCTAACATTCAGTCAAATACAAGGAAGAAAACATAGTACGCTCATTTTAGACCTAAAATGAAGGGATTAAAAAATTTTCCAGTTTTCTCCTAATTAATTCTGAATTCAACCCCCTGACCACGGGTCTAAAACTTTAAAGTAGAATTGTGACCTTAATGTTCAACAAAAATATTAAGTGTAGGTACTCATTTTTCTCAGAATTTTAAACCCTACAGCATTTGTATTGACAATGTTTTTCACAGAGTTAGCTGTTTTGAGATAGTGTTATGGTATGTAAAAAAACGTGTTTTTTGACTATAAATCTATACACATTTCCTAACGCTCACCTAGTACGAGGGGGAAAACATAACATATTCATTCTAGACCTAAACTGAAGGGATTAAAACAATTCCCTGCTTTCCCCTAATTAATTCCGAATTCAACCCCCTAACCACTGGGCTATTAATAGTTGTTTTCAAGTTCTTTTTATGTTTATTTTTGGAGCTGGGGCACATTTGCTTTGTATTACTTATTTTAGTTAAATTAAGACGTGTTACTTTTCCGGGCCGGTTGCCTTAGTTTCGGTTTCGATGGTTAGTAATGGGAAACTTCCACCGGGGAGATAACACCTATGCCAAATTTTGGTGGGTACCCCGGTGGGTGATCTTGTCTCAAGGCGACCCGTTTTTCTCCTTTCTCTCAATGTCGCGTGTAGAAATTTGGTTAAAAAAGTGAATTTTGATATGTATTTTATAAAGGATCTTCTGCCTTTACATAAAATAGAAAACATCTACCGATTACATACTTTTTGAATAAGAACGCCTACCAATTTCATGCGTTTCCGAATAAAATTTAATTAAACAAAAAAGAAAAATTATGCGGCAAGCATAGATTATGAAACACTTTCTCCTGCTTCCACACACTGATCCGAACAGCGGAAACTTTCTGACACAATGACGGACTCGTTTTTAAAAGTAAAAGTATAAAACTCACAGGCTTGACTATGGAAGCGATTTGGAATCGAAATAATTTTCCCAGTTTTTTACTTATGAATTATCTATCGAATTTTAAGCGATTTTGATCACGTGACAAGACATTTCTCTCCCGTTTTTTACTAGCTTTTGTTATTAAATTTGTGTTTTGTTATTAATTTGTTGCTAAATTATTTCTTCCCCTGCCTCTCCCTCTCACTTGGATTTTCATGAAGCATATTTTATTTCTAAAAATTCTGATAATCTTGTCAATGATCTCTCATCATCTGCTTTCCTCTCTCCAGCGTGGAAATTACTTTTGTAATTATTTTCCCTCTTCTCTTGTTTCTTTTCTTTTTATTTTGTAAAAAAAAAATAAATAAATAAATAAATAAAGGTTCTTTTGGTTTTTTTCTTGTTTTATTCTTTTATATTTCTTTATTTTTTATTATTATTTATATATTTTTTAATTTACATCTTTTATTTTATTTTAATTTTGTTTTTTCATTTTATTTCCATTTTTTCCCTATCAATTTCTCGTCTATCATTTTGACAACACTTTTGTCTTCTGCATGTGCTCCTTTCAGCTAGCGCCATCTGTCACATTCTTTGCAAGCTCTACTCTCTACCTTTCAGTTCATTTTTGACCTTGTCCCCTTACGGACACGTGTTTACTTTAGCTGATGGCGAGCTGTTAATATTTTTAGCTCGAAACGCGTCCTATGTATTGTTTTTATTTTATGGTGATTTTTTACAAAGTTTTATTATTTCAATAGTTTTTTGTTTTTTCGTCAAGACTTTTCTCTCCCTTTTTTTGACTAGTTTTTTGTTCTTTCGACAAGACTTTTCTCTCCCTTTTTTGACTAGTTTTTTGTTCTTTTGACAAGACTTTTCTCTCCCTTGGACTAGTTTTTTGTTCTTTCGACAAGACTTTTCTCTCCCTTTTTTGAATAGTTTTTCTCCTTTCGTCTAGAAGTTCAGTTCAAAATGCCAACATTGACAGTATTTTAATAAAGCTCTATTGCTTAAAAAAAAAAAAAAAATAATTCTCTGCCGGCTTGGCCTACAAGCCGGATTACACAACCGCCGCGGCAAGCGGCCTCTTTCCGTCCGCAGCCATTTAACCTTTCCTTTTCTAATTCCGACTCTTTTGCAGAAGCCAGGTTCATAGGTCTCCAGCCACGTCCCGAGTGTAAAGAGACTCTAGCGAAAATCAGGTCGAAAAAAAAATTAAAACCGGACAAATTTAAAAGGGAAATTACACAAATTAAAGACACCAAAAAGCGGGAAGGGAGGGCTCTGGGCCCTGGAGGTACCGAACGACAGCTGCTGCGTTGAGCTTATTATTAGCATGATATTAGGTACTGGAAGATTTCGAAGTTAAGTACTAATTTCACCAACAAAAACTAAATCAAGATTAGAGATATACCCAGTTTAACAATTTTATCTGGCCGCTTTTGACGAGTTTTTAATTTCATTTTTATGTAAGATCCCTGATTCATTGATCTGAATATGGTGTCATTTATCTGGTTTTATCAGAATCATGTAAATATGATAATTTTTTCTTCAAACCCTATTATTATTATTATTATTGTTATTATTACTATTACCGTGTTTCTTACGTCCAGTAAAAGATAAAAATTCTTCATTATTCTTATATGAGAGTACTATATTATAAACAGTGATATTTTCTATTGTCTCTTATTCTGTCATAATTTGACAGCTGCCTTAAGGCGTCGCAAACCAGCCCGAAAATATCCATTCAAAATAAGAACAAATTAAAATTTTCAAATGTGCAGTATTTTCTGAAAATTCTTTTGCGTTTACGTAAAAATGGATAACGTTTTTCAATTGTATAGTTTCTGAATAATAGAACCTGCCAATTTCATACGTTCCCGAACAAAAATAAATAAAAAATGCGTCAGAAAATAGCCCCTTTGGATTTGAGAACAGCTATAATAACAAAAATGAGAGAGTCAGTAGTTGATAGTTTAGAAACCCATATTTTTAAATCCCCTTCTATTTTAAAATTTTTTCAAAATTTTAAGTTTTTTTTTTTTTTTTTAGATAACCAATAAACTTTTATTGAATTAGAGAGCCCTTACCTGTATGGGGCGGCAATCATATTTAACTGTTTTGCTTTCAATCTGCAGTACTGAAAAAAAAAATAATAACGATTAGAATTTTAAAACTAAAAAAAGTAATAAAATTGTATTAAAATTGTAATAAAAAACTTGTAAAAAAAATACGTACTGATGGCATAGTATCATATGCATTTAAAAGTAATTATTAACAAAGAATAAAATCAGCTCCAAGTGATTTTTCATATTTTTTTTGCTAGCCCTGTATTATTATTTCTAATACTTTAGCGTCCTACGGACGCCTCTCAACTTCATATTTTAATATATTAATCCACACTTCAGAACAATCATGAAAAAATATTATTTAATTATAAATCTAATACCAATTTTATCTTTTATGCAGAAAAATAAACATTAGTATAATTTTAATTAATTTTAATAATATTAATTCATCAAAATTATACTTATATGTGTTCAGCTATGCTGGGCTTTATTTCGGTTGGTTGGTTGTATGAGGTCTTATGGCGCAAAATCCCTTAATGGACATGCTGCGCCAAGCTTTATTTCGGCTCATGTTTGACGCAGGGTTGTGCGCTCATGAAGACTATTCCGTCTTGTGCTGCGGTTGCAGACTTACCGACATTTAAGGGGACTCTTCACTCAGTTGGAAACACCAGTTCGCTAATGTTAATCCTATGGGTAGGTTGTTTTCGAATTTCTCCTTTTAATTAGAATATTTTGAAACGATTTTTTTTTTTTTTTTTTTTTTTTTTTTTGCATAGGACAGTTGAAGTTGATCTCTAATATGCGTATTTTTACTTTTTCGATTTCGGTTGCAGATTTTTTTTAATAAAGCTACTTTCATTTTCAGAGCCGGTTTCGTAAGTGGCGGAAATCTCCAATCCTCAATTCAACATGTTTCTTTGTGAAACTCTGTTTGTGAGATATGCGAATTGTTTATAATGTTCTTTAGTGTGTAACGCCAAAAGAATATTAATTGTGAACATATCACATTCAAGAAAAACTTTAGTGTTCTATAAACAGACAATTAAGTTCTATAACAGATTAATTAAACCAATTAGTTTCAAATATTCTCAGAAGATGTCAGCACCTGAAGAATTAAGACTGTGCTTCACCAGACGTAATTATCCAGAGAACAACAATTTCAGCTGACTTGACAGTTTTCCTTTATTAGACATTATAACCTTTTAAATACTTCTGATAGCCCCAAGGACTTTCATTCTTCGGCTGGTTCTCAACCAAACCAGAACAATGACAATTTAATCCTTAAATCTATTGTTTGAAAGCTTAACGCTTCAACAACGATGTTAATTATATTTCCTGCTTAAAATATTGCTTAAAACGAACAACTACTTTATTTTAATTTCCACCAATTGTGAAATGTGTGTTGTTACAATCATCTTTAACAGAATTATCTCATGTTTATCATTTTAGCTACTAATTTTGTTCTACATATATTCTGGACGTGTGAATAAAAAGGGATATAGCCAAGAAACGGCCTGATGAAGTGAATCCCATTCTCACCAGTTCTTCTAGTATCTTTTTGTTTTTTTAAATAAAATCAATATTATTAAATAATTTACAGCATATCATCGTCCAGGAGAAAATGAAATAATAAGTGCTGCATTTCGTGGAAATAAAAACAGGTAAGGAAAATTCACTTTCTTTACTTGAAATTACAAATGAATATATGATTACAGGAGAGAGTAGTACACAGTGAGACAACAGCCACTTTGACAAAGTTTTAACTTTTTCTCCAAGCTGGCACACACACATAACGACCTCATGTTATGCAACACGTGGATGTAGTTTCGGCACTTCAGTTACTCGTCCAACAAAATAGTAAATAATTCTTTATTTTATAGTAGTTAAAGTTACATAAACGTCTATTTTAGAGTTTATTTCCTTCAATATGACATATATTTACTTAACCAAACCTAGCTATATCTAATAATAGACTATATCGACAAAACGACATAAATTTTTAAAAGAGATTTAACTGATGTAACAGATGTGGCATCCATTTTGTTACAACGCAACGTAACGAAAGCACGCAGTTGTGGTACACAGTGAAATGTGTCTGATTGTGTACCTACTATGTAGTTCTGATGTTAAAAAAAGTTATTTATTAATAAAAGAAGGTTTTTTCTCTCTCTTTCTGTGCGTGTGAGTGGGCGTGCGATGGCTAGGGAAATCTACTGAACGTAAGAGGCTGAAAATTTGCATGAAGGTAGCCCAAGGTCTGCCATTGTCCACCCGAGGCTAATATTTTTAATATTTTGAAAATCTAGAAATATTAATTAGAAATCATAAACTGCAGAAAATTATTGATAGAGTGTAAAAATGTATGATTTGTGAAAATATATACATTGTCTCACTGTGTTCTACTTGTGGTACACAGTGAGACAATTTCCGATACTCTGTTATGCTGCTTCTGTGCTTTTATAAATAACTTTTTTAAAACCATTTATACATTAATGTGTAGCGTATTTGTGTAGCTTAAAGATGTAGCAAAATTTTTTTCAAGAGAATAAAAATCGTCGCCACTCGTTAAATAATAATAATTTTCGTCTCACTGTGTACTATCCTCCCCTATATTATATTTATAAACTGGGTAACTTCAGCTAAATGCTATACGAATTCACGGGGGTCTCTTTCTTTTTTACAGAAAGAGAAAGTACCTTTATTTAAAAAAATCTGCGACCAAAATCGAAAAAATACAAAATGACCCTATTAAGAGACCGAGCTAAACTATCCCATGAAAAAAAAAATTCGTTTAAAAATTTTGAAATTTAAATGAGAAATTCGAAAACAACCTGCCCGTAGGTTTTACATTAACCAGCTGGTGTTTTTAAGTGAGTTAAGCGTCCCCTTAAGGGTGCTGGTCACTCAGCTTTGGAATTCTACTCCGTAATGTTAAGTCTATGGACTTTTGATGCATTCGTATATTTAAAATATCTTCTCGGGAAATTCATACTTTTAACATCATTTTTCGGTGTACTCTTCTTAAAGGATATCTCTTTTTTTCTTAGTTTTCAATATGATTCTAAAATCTATGCTGAATTTAATGTTTTATATGTTAAGAGCAGGCGAACTGTGAGTAAGATTTTAACACTTCATACAAAATTAAATCCATACCGAAGGCATATAGTGTAGTGTAGTGTCTACCAGTTGCGAGTGAAGTAATTAAGGAGGCTGCCACAAGATGGCGGCTGATTTTTTAAAATCGGATCTACGGTTTTTGATTATCGCTGAAAGAAACTTCCCATCAGTAAAGTTAAATAGAAAATTTCGTCTTAATTAAGCGTCTTAGTCATGGAAATATTTTCTCACAATTATAGTACAGTTTGCCTTGTAAAACAGTCAGTTTGTTTCACTGGTTGTCACAATATGGCGGAAACGCAGGACCTGACTGCCGCCAAAGTGAACAAATGTTCACCAGTAAAAATAAAAATGCTTCAGACATTATTTATGGATGAAAATTTGCATTAATAAGACTTTTAAAAAAGGAGAAAACTTCTATATAAATTCACCGACGGAAGTTTCCACAGGCGTTAATCAACCCCTGCTAAAGCGGTTACAGTTGAAGCTTCACTATTTTTAGGATATGCCAGTTCCTCTTTATAGTTGCAATAAACCTCAACTGGGATACTCTAACCTCGAATATGATTTATCCAGTTGAAATAGACTTCATTATGTGTCGGTAAATTTCGCGTTTTTGAGCGTTAGAAAATATTTTTTGAGAACCACTTTAAAGTAACAAGCCAGCAAAATTATTGAAGTGATTTGGAATCGAAAACTTTTGCTCATTTCTCGATAAATGTTTTGCACCTTGAGTTAAAAGCAATTGTTTTTACATGACAGCCTTTTTTTCCCTTTCTCACGCTGACTCGTTTCGAAGTTCGGTTTTTCTAAAATATTGTCTGTCTTTAACCAAAAAATGGTAAATTTTATAATTTATAGTTATCGTGGTGTCTCCAGATTCCATTAAAAGTAAAAAATATCTAACATTTAAAAACATGAATAAAAATAATAAAACTTAATTACATATAAAACTGTAGAAAATAATTTTACCTGAAAAAGCATGCTTGGGTACTTATTACAGAAAATAATTTGATACCATTAAATATGATCAAACACATAATTTTACTTACTTCTTCTATGGGGAGGCCCTTTGCTAGGAGTTCTTCTGGTGTCTAGAATAAATGTAATATAAATGTATTTACACACACCTATCTGGATATACAAATATATATTAGACGTATAAATTTGACTCTGCCCTTTTTCGAGTAAAGAAAATACAGCTGTTTCTTGTTAAAAATGAATTCAAATTACATTTAGTCAAGAAGCTACATCATTTCTGCATCTACGTAGCAACAAGCGAATTCCTCAATCAAAGAAGCCTAACGGTTTTGAAACAATGCATCAAACTAGCCAATATTCGATTTCTATATAAGAACTGAACCTCTCTCCAGAAATAGCGCTCTGCATGGAATGGAGCTAAATAAATGGCAATGTGAAAGAACAACATCCCGTGAATACAGCGGATGGCGCAATATATGTACATGTTACAGCACTTTGGACTCTACTCATTTCACGTTAGCTGTGTATATAGGGGGAGGAGGGTAAAATGGGCAGTGAGGGCAAAGTGCTCATTTGAGTTTTTTCCACTGTACAGCGTTCCTGCCAAAGAAACTATAACTTCGTTCTGCTGTATATATTATTTGCTCCCGACACACAGAAACTGGGCGAAACAGTCGTAACAGATGCTGGTAGTATTGCCTGCTGTTGAAACGAAAATCTACATTTTTCTAGTTCTGGACTCATTTTGTTGTTTTTTCGCATTTTTGATTTTAGGTAAATGGTACAGTTTCTTGATTAGAGCTAAATAATATGTAGTGTTATAATTATTTGTTCTTGTGCTATTTGATCAGTGTAAAATAAAATAACCTTTTAAATGATGCGTGTTTGAAAACGCTAAGTCATGTATATTAGATACTAAGCCAGTTTTTGTAATGGCATTATCATTCCGGGCAAAGTGACCAAAAAGAGAGCAACTGCTAACTAGAAGTACGCCACAGCTCCGATCGGACATTTATCTTGACAGCTGATCTCTAGAGACAATTGTACTTTCATTTTTAACCAAGAACTTTTGTTAATCCTGGTTATGAAATGTCATCGAACTCTGTAAATATTTTTATGTGAAAATGTTTTCCTATTTATCCAAAAGTTTAACTTTATAAATAAAATTTTTAACTTTTGTTTTAAAAAGAAGTTAAGGTATGTTATCACGCTACCATAAAATAAGTTTTGATTGATGTACCGGAATTTTTTACACTTTCTTCCATTTTGACGTAAGACAAGCTAATTTTCTTACTCGATAATGGCCAGAGTCATATTTATACATACATACTTAAAAGAAATATACGTTAAAATGCGGAAACTGCACTGGCGTACAGATATTTTTTTTTTCGTAAATTCCAGAAATTTTTCTGTTTTTTTTAGAAAATTCTTTCTTTTTTATACATACTTCCGTGTTAAAATTTTCTGTTAAAAGGACCTTTAAAGAACAAAATATAATTTTACTTACATCTCTATGGATTTCACACATCATTTTTCAAAGACACATTTACACCGAGGGGAAAAATTATTTGTGTAATTCCATCTACAGTAAACAAACAATACTTACCCACAATGGGATACGAACTAGGAAACTAACTTAAAAAATGGTTGCTTCTTTTCGGAATTTTTTTTTTTCCAAACACTTACTTTTCAGAAATTCAAAATTATTTTTGTGACGATACGAACTCTAATGAAAAAAAACTACATTAAGCAGAAGCATTTAATACATTGTAATATTAATTTTCTTTAGTGCTTATTAGATAGATAATTTGTTTTTAACAATAAATTAAATTATTATATTTGAGGTATTCTGAAAGTCTTGTGTACGACAATATTACACCGCACTGCAAATAAAGGCGTCTTAAATTCAGACATATATGTGACTGAAAAAGCAATTCAGATAAAGTAATTCAGTATAAAAGTGGAATTTCGGGCATCAGACATGTTTGACTTTAAGACACACAAGTGTCTTATTATGATCATGGCATAAACTAACTGAAAACAAATGTCAGAATTACGGTTATATGTCTGAAATTAAGAGATTTAAAATTTTAGACATTTCAGAAATTCAGAAATTTGAATCGATCTCGAAAGACATGTGAAACGAAATGAAGTGAGTAAGTTTGTTCGTTGTTGCAGGCATGAATAGCGACGCGTGTGATAAAATTTGGATGTTCTCTAAAGGGGCTTCTTCAGTCACGCGAAAAGACCCGTTCGCTAATGCTAATCCTATGGAAGAAATTTATAAAGATATCTCGTTCGCATTTCAACATTTTATTTTATTTATTTATTTATTTTTTATTTATTTATTTATTTATTTATTTATTTATTTATTTATTTTGCATTAGATAGCTGAGGTCGATCTGTGCAGAGGCCGTTTTTATTAATTTTTCGATTTTGATTGAAGATTTTTATTTTTTTTATGAGGATGACTTTAGAAACTGGTTCCGAAAATGAAATTGTCCTGATTAAAAATACCTGCAAACAAAATGAAAAAAAGTAAAAAGCGGCCTTTGTACAGATCGATCTTAATTATCCAATGCAAAAAAAAAAAAAAAAAAAAAAAAAAATCATTTAAAAATATTGAAATGCAAACGAGTTATCTTTATAAATTTCTTCAATGGGATTAGCGGGTCTTTTCATTTGACTGAAGTAGCCTCTTAATGCAAAACATCCAACTGCTTTCTTCAATTTCCTATTTCTACAAATGTATCGCAGTTAGTCCTGAAAAATATTAATGGATTTACGCCTCTTATATTATTGTGAATTAGGATTATTATTGCATGTATTAGGATTATTACTCTATACATTGTGATTGGAATTGGAGTAGCATTCTAAGGCTTTTTAAAAGGAGAAGCGAGGTAGAAAAAGTCCTTCCGGCCAGTGCCGGGAGGAAGAGGTAGCTTTCATAATCCTTATTTAAAAAAAGCCAAATTATATCATTCAAACACACGAAGCTCAATTTAGTGGAAACCGAATATAGGAGATTCAATACTAATTTTTATCAATATAATGAACGAGAATTTCGCGAAATTAGTCAGCTTTATCCAAGCTGCTTTTCTTTGAAGTAACATATATTTGGCTGCCAAATTCGGCAATTTCTTAAAGTGCCTGTCATTTTAAGACAACATGGTGGATGAGGCTAAGCAGTGAACTCGGTCGAGACCTTAGTAATTGCTGTGCACATGCTCACTCACATCGGAATCGGTTAATATATAGGAGTGCTGTCGCATGCAAAATATCAGATTTTTCAAAATGTCACCCACAATAGAAATTGAAACTGCTATATCTGAGCCATTTTTTAAGGTAAAGACAAACAAAAAATGCTCCTGAATCCTTATATCAAGGTCAAATACTTAAGAAAGAAACCCTTTTCAATTTCTAATTTTTTTGCACCTCACTTTAAATATATATATATATTTTTTAATTTAATGGTCGCCATTTTGAAACAAGATGGCTGATGAATCTGGCCAGCGAACTTGGTCGAGGTGTTGATGTATACTATCCACATGCCTTCTTACATCGAAATAGGCGAATACGTGTGTTATCGCGTGACAAATACAAGATCGTTTCAAAATGTTAGCCATGCTAGAAATTCAAAGTGCTATAAATCAACCATTTTTTAAGATATAAACAAAAGAACAAATTTTCAGAAACAAAAACTGCTCCGGAATCTTTGTATCAAGGTCAAACACATAAAAAAATCTTTTTCATTTTCCAATTGTTTAATACCTCATTTTGAATTTTAAATTTAATTTTTTTTAAATGGCAACCCTTTTGAAACAAGATGGCGAATGAAGCTGGCCAACGAACTCGGTCGAGACATTGGTATGTACTATGTACAGACCAAGTTACATCCAAATAGGTTCATAATTACGCCTGTTGTCGCGTGACAAAAATCAGGTCGTTTTAAAATGTCAGCCACAAGATAAATTCAAAATGCTATTACTCAGCCATTTTTATTAGATATAGACGAAAGAAAAACTGTTCCGGAATCTTTGTATTAAGGTAAAACACATACAAAAAAAATCTTTTTCACTTTCCAATTTTTTTGGTATCTCATTTAAATTTTTTAATTTTTTAATTTTTTTAATGGCCGCCATTTTGAAACAAGATGGCGGATGAAGCCGGACGACGAACTCGGTCGAGATATTTGTATGTACTATGTACACACCAAGGTACATCCAAGTCGGTTCATAAATACGCCTGTTATTACGTGAGAAAAATCAGGACGTTTCAAAATGTCAGCCACGCTAGAAATTCAAAATGCTATAACTCAGCCATTTCTTAAGATATAGACGAAACGAAAACTGCTCCCGAATCTTTTTATCAAGGTCAAACACATAAAAAGAAAATATTTTTTCAATTTTTAATTTTTCGGTACCACATTTCAAATTTAAATTTTTCTTAAAAATTTAAATGGCCACCATTTTTAAACAAGATGGCAGATGAAGCTGACCAACGAACCCGGTCGAGACATTGGTATGTACTATGTATAAACGAAGTTACATCCAAATCGGTTCATAAATACGCCTTTTATCGCGTGACAAAATTCAGGACGTTTCAAAATGTCAGCCACGCTAGAAATTCAAAATGCTATAACTCAGCCATTTTTAAGATATAGACGAAACAAAAACTGCTCCGAAATCTTTGTATAAAGGTCAAATACATAAGAAAAAATATTTTTCCATTTTCAATTTTTGTGTGCCACATTTCAATTTTTAAATTTTTAAAAAAATTTTAAATGGCCGCCATTTTGAAACAAAATGGCGGATGAAGCTGGCCAACGAACTCGGTCGAGAGATTGGTATGTACTATGTACACACTGAATTACATCCAAATCGGTTCATAAATACGCCTTTTATCGCGTGACAAAGTTCAGGACGTTTCAAAATGTCAGCCACGCTAGAAATTCAAAATGCTATAACTCAGCCATTTTTTAAGATATAGACGAAACAAAAACTGCTTCGGAATCTTTGTATAAAGGTCAAATACATAAGAAAAAAATATTTTTCCATTTTTAATTTTTTGGTACCACATTTCAAGTTTTAAAATTTTTTAAAAATTTTAAATGGCCGCCATTTTGAAACAAAATGGCGGATGAAGCTGGCCAACGAACTCGGTCGAGACATTGGTATGTACTATGTACACACCAAATTTCATCGAAATCGGTTCATAATTACGGGAGTTACAGTGTGACATAGGTCAGATATATATATATATATATATATATATATATATATATATATATATATATATATATCAATTTTGAACGGAGGGTGGTTTCGGGGTCTGGGGGTCATGATCGATGAAAATATACCAAAATTTTTTGAAATCGCTTTCCTCCGAACGTCTGCAATAGGTAGCTTTTTTGTAAAGAAAGCTACCTAAAAAATAGCCTATAAATAATTGTGATGAGTTTCTTCAAGATCCTCGCTGTTATATACGCATTACTGTTATACTGCGCCTGAGTTGCTATTTGGATGAAATTTCAAAGATGAAAGGTCGTCGTGGAATTTTGAAATATGCAAATCTCAAGTTGCTAAAATCTGCTTAACTGTAACACTGGTTAATGCTTGGTGCAGATGTCAATCTCTCAGAAGATCAAATGATTTGATTCCTCAAAAAAAAAAAAAAAAAAAAAAAAAAAGCAGTTACATATCACCTCAAAATTACTAAACAGTTCATGATTTAACAAAATCTCATGCACAGGATTGAAGAATTTTCATACAATCTTGCCAGTCAAAGATTTGTTTTCGTCAGCAAGCAGGGTACAATAATACAGTCAAATAGTTATGGCAAAATTTTCGTTGCTGCAAAAATAATTCCTTACTGTCATTCTGCGTATTATTTGAACCAATAGTATGCATTTTTGCGCAATCATGATAAAGAGGTGTTTTTTTTTTTAATTTTAGAATTCAAAGTGTATGTTAGATGCTTTTAGAATGGATAGAGTATGTAAGTAAACACATCGCTCACCCGCAAGAAAAGGGACACATCTCGACAAAAGTAAATTTCACAGGAGAGGCAAAAGGGGGGGGGGGGGGATTGCATGATTTTACTGTAACATGAAATTGTAGCTCTTAGCTCTGTATGCAGGAATAAAAAGTCGCATAAAAGCATATAACCCTGAAGAATGAAGACGTAGGATGAGGTTAGGAGGGTTGGGTAATTTTACCTCCCCAAACAATCCACCCCTCTTCTGTGGTCACAAACGAACATATAGCGTAATAAAGGGATTTTCCGTATAACTACACTTATGAAACTTTTTGCGTAGCAAGACACATCTATGACAGACCTATTTGTAAAATAAAACGCAAAATGAATTTTTGCGAGATGTGCCACTTTTCTTGTATAAGCCATATATAATTACTTCTGATATCAATATCCTTTTTTCTCCCCACTTACTAAAAACACAGCGATGAATGAGGTAGAGTAGTCCCTTAACATTCGCGAGTTTTGATTATTCGCGAAATAAAAAATGAGGAACATTTCATCATTCGCGAAAATTTAACTTGGTTACTCGCAAATTTTGTTTTCTAAAGAATATATTTTTACAAAGTAAACTCGCTTTATTTTACCAATTCCTTAAGCTATTTGACACTAGACAGCTGCATTGTACTGTATAGTCTACGTTCCGAGAATTTCGACCCTTGTATTGCGGCAAAATATAGATCGATAATGCCGAGAAACCCGAAATATGACATGATGCTAAAAATAAACAAATCCTAAATTTTCTAAAATTCAAAATTTTAATTGCAAGAGAATTTTTTCTTGCAAAAATTGTATGGGAAATTTTAAAGCTTCAACAACAACTTGTTGAGAAAGCAATAGAATGCGATCCTTAATTGGTGAGGAGTCTTAAATTTAAAAGAGAAGTCGAGACCTCAACTTTTCCTTGTGTAGAAATTCACAAACAAAAGATCTGTTTTTCCAAACAATCCCATATCAATATTTTTTTTCTGCCATCAACTAGAAAGAAGCTAAACTTTGTACAATATGTTTATAATTATTCAAATTTATTTACAGCATGTACTTTTTAATGCTTAATAAATATATTTTTACGTTTCGATTGTTTTTTTAATAAAAAAAAAAATAAATAAATAAAATCAAACCCCCTTTTATGCACGGGAAGATAGTCTCAACCAGGGCTGCAGAGTCAGTGGGAAAAATGGACGACTCCGACTCCAACTCTGGGAATTTTAACAGATCCGACTCCGACTCCAACTCTGGGAATTTTAACAGATCCGACTCCAACTCCAAATCTTTCACTCAAAAATGGGCCGACTCCGACAATGTAAACCTGCTGAAAAATGGACGACTCCGACTCCGACTCAGGGAATTTTAACAGATCCGACTCCGACTCTTTCGCTGTGCCACTTTTCTTACGGGTGAGCGATATATTCTTTAACCAATTTGGTATTCTAAAATGGAAAATATTCATTTATTTATTTATTTATTCTTTTACATTCCTTCATCTTTACGGGAAAAAGGCATTGGATTCGTGAAAATTTTCGGCTTCGATATTTTACGGATTTACGCATTTTAGGGATCAGCGATCCCGAAAAGCATATTTTTACAAAATGTCTGTCTGGTGACTCTGGGACTCTCTCTGTCTGTATGTGACACAAATTTTGTGGGCGCTCTATCTCGAGAACTAACGCACGGAATGCATACAAATTTATATTCAGTTAGTCCCTGGTATAAATTGGTGCTTATCAGTTTTTGGTGCAAATCTCACAACAGGGGGCGCTGCTATGCGGCATTTCTCACGATTTCCGCATTAGTTCTATCTCAATAAGTAATGCACAAATTTTCATTTGACTTCAGATTCAGATATATCTTGTTAAATATCGGTACTGATGATGTTTCGGTGTAAATAGCCCAACAGGTGGCATTGCTATGTGGCATTTCTCACGATTTCCGCAATAGCTCTATCTCAAGAGCTAATGCACGAATTTTCATCTAACATGAGATTCAGTTAGACGTTGACGCAAATTGTTGCTGTTGTTATTCGCCCTTTAGGTGCCGCTGCTGTGCTGGATTTTTCACGATTTTCGCAATAGCTCTATCTCAAAAACTAATGCATGTATTTTCATCAAACTGCTTGTCACTTTACCCATACTAAGCAGGCAAAACAGCCATTTGCAGTTTTCTTTTACAGTAACGTGTACATTTTAAAAGAGTTATTTTTTTAAGGTAAAATTGCAATTGAAACTAAAGCTATTATAGTTGCTATTGGTATTTGTTTCTAGAACTTTACCTATTAGAAAGGTATCATAAAAATTCAACCTTAGAATCGCCACTTTTTTTTTCCAACTGGACAGACTGTATATAAAACTTTTAATTTATTTATTATTAACTTTAAAGTATTCTTACCATATTGACTGGAACCCAGCATTCGGGTAAGTCCGTCTGAAATTCAAAGAGTAAAAAACAGTTAGCTTCCATGTATAACAAAAAATCTCGAATATAAATTAAAAACACAAAAATAAGTATATACGTTTTGAAATTTCTGAGGATGGGTTCTGTTAAAAAGTTTAAATTTAACTTTTTTTTCACATTCATTTTTAATTTACTAACAGTTTTTACATTTGTTTCTTGCATCATGAAAATTAAATTTAAAAAAAATTAAACAATTTACTTATAGGTCCACAAGAAATAAAAAATTCCAAAATTTGACGAATTTAATAAGAAAACAACACATTAGGTAGAACTAAATTACTACATTACTAAAAACTATATTACTAAATAACAGAAAACTAAAATATTCAGGAATTTTTTTGCATCAGAGCAGAAAATCTTCTAATAATTCCAATTAAAGGTTATTCTCAAAACAAGACAAGAATTTTATATGATTGTCCATATTCTCCGATCGAGACAGATTACGTATAAACGCTTAATGTGCATGAAAGCAAAATAAATAAATAAATAACCAAGTGGATGCAGCTACTTTGCGTTAGTGATCGCAACTTTAAGGCGGTTCTCAAGTTCCCTGCTCAACAACGCAAAACTTTCTGACACATTTTTAAACGTAAAGGCATAAAATGGACAAACCTGACAATTGAAGCGATTTCGAATCGAAACTAGTTTCCCATTTTTATATAAATGAATTACTTACCGAGCTATAAGCGATTCTTGTCATGTTACAGATATTTTTTCGCCTTTATTGAGCTACCGCTTCGGAAATTCGGTTTAAAACGACAACTTGGTCAGTATTTTCTAAAAGATCTTTTGTGTTAACAAAAAAAGGGGAAACATCTTTCGAATACATACACTCTCAGAAAGAAATCTCACTTTTGACGATTCAGCAATCCGTGAGCTACATTTCGTTTTTTTTTTTTTTTTTTTTTTTTTTTTTTACAATCATTTCGTATCAAAATCACACGACTTTTAACGAAATGTAAACTCTCAAATATTTGATGAAACTGTTTCCTCACTTACGGCTAGACTTAAGGCTGTTCTAAAATCTAAAAGGGTAACATTATGACATAAGTTTTAATTTATTTTTGTTCGGAAAGGCATGAAACTAGCAGGTGTTGTTCAGAAACTATGTAATCGAACTGTTTTTCCTTTTTTTTTATGCAAACGCAATACATCTTTTAGGAAATAGTGTCAAAATACCCGTTTTGAACCAAATTTCCTCGCGAAAGAAGAATAACCACTCAACACTTCCTCAAATCCTGGCATTTTAGTAAGCAGATTTAATGCTTGTTTATGTTATTCCTGCCACAATTTATAAAAAAAAAAAAGAAAGAAAAAAGAAAAACAGCACTTTTTAGCGCTTTCTAGGTAATACTGAAATATAGGTTGTTATTGTTTCTGCATTAGTAATTTTTTAGCTGTTAAAGATTTTTAGAATGTTTATTATTATTACTGTTATTACCCGACTGCCAAGAAGGGTTATGTGTTTCACGCGTGTCTGAGTATGTGGATTTCTTTATACCCTCGAAACATCCCAACGGCTGGATGGATTTTAATGAATGAGGTCTCTATCGATTCGTCTTAACCGTCCTATGATTATAGATTATGTTTTGTTTTTATAAATTCAAAATGGCAGTAGAGACGAAAAAAATTTACGCATCCTATTGAGTGACATATCATTGGATAGGTCTTTCAAAATGAAGACGATGTGTCACTGACTATTTTACAGTCAGAAGCTCCGTTTAAATATTACACAACCTGGAAGTTGTGTAGGTAGGATCTCTAGCTTTACTGCAATTATAACCTTGATAGACATCTGTAAGCCTCATCAAAACAGTGTTTATAGATAGGAACTAACAATTAAACACAACTTAAAAGTCATCAATACAAGTAAATAAAAAAGTGGTAAGTAATATAAAAAATAGTTTCATATTGATGAGAAATAATTAATTAGTTAGCTTTTTACGCAGTCGGGTTTTTTTGATTTTTTAAATTTAATTTTTACTTGTTATTATTATTATTTTCTTTTCTTTATTAACATTTCCAACAAAGTTGAAAAGTGTTTATGACTTCGGTTTATCTGGCCGTTTATCCGCGCTCTAACTCCCGTAAATATACTCGGATCGTTCTGAAATTTTTGAATGTTAGTGACCTCTTCCATAGCACAAACCCTATTTCAAATGAAGTTTGTAGTATGCTTAGTTCATTTACAGGGACAGTCAAAAGTTTTCCGTTACATTACGGCCTACGGGAAAAAATCGTTTAAAAAGATTTTTAATGATGTTACATGCTTTCAAACATCATAAAATTGATATGCATTCATCAAGTGCACTAAAATATGCATTCTGTAGAATATGCGGTGCAAAGAATAGTTATTATTCATTTACAGGGCCACACAAGAGAATTCCGTTACATAATTATATAGGGTGGAGGGAATTTTATCCGGCGTATTTTAATTATGTTAAATTATTTCGTGTAGAATCAAATTGATATACGTCGATGAGGTTTACTATAACTTATTTCATGCATAATACGATCATTACGGGGACACACAAAAGATTTCAGATACTATATTGTATCCTAAGTACTGTACAGTAGCGATGATTTGCTGGAAATGCATTTTTAATTATGTTATGTGCTTTTATGTTTCACTATATTTGTGTATTGTATATGGTGTGTATAAATGCAGTAATTCATATACAGGGCTACACAAAAGAATTCGAAATGGTTATTGGGTATGATTGCAAATTGCTTAAAGGTGGTTTTTAAATGAGTTATGTATTTTTACGCTGAACTCCATTTACTTTACTAAGAAATGTTTGTAGAACATACATAAAAGGATATACATGGTCACGGAAAGAATTGGATACATGACCGTCTATAAATGATAATTTCTGGAAATGTGATTCCAGTAGTTTTAAGAGTGTTTTACTTTGAATTAAACTTTAGCTAAATAGTGGCGTGTAATAACGGTACTAGGTATACAGGGTTGTACAAAAGTATACTAGTATGTTTCCATCTATTAGTATAAATTGCTGAAAGAGAAATTTCAACCTGTTACGTGTTTTCTTGCTAAACTAAATTTTCCCATTATATAGTATATATATCAACTTACAGATCCAATACAGGGCCGTTCAAAAGAATTGGAATACATATTTGTTATGGACGGTAACTGCTGAAATCAGTTTTTCAAATGTTTTATGCGTTTTCTAAAATGTTTACTTAGTTCTCTTATATACCTTATTTCCCTAAATAACGAAGTTTTGTTAAAGCATTCAGGAAGTGTTGGAAAGTGTTTAATAATCTATGCTTAACGCAGGATTTTTCTTACTTTTTTTTATTAGAGTTTAATTGGAAAAGAATAAATTTCCTGTGTTTTAGAAAATCGTTAAAAAAAAAGAAAAAAAAATTGGTCAATAAAATTTCAAAATTACATGAGCTCTTTTTTATTTGAGAAATATATTCATATAACAATCAAATAAAAAATATGCATAATCTATCTCACTTCCCTTTATCAACAGTAAAGTGTTAAAATCTTAACGACCATCTCAAATTGATAAAACCTCCCCCAATATGCCTTTCAAAATTAGTTACACCCGTTGCCATAAAAATTGACGCACCAAGAAGTAATATATTCAGATTATAACGAAACTTGTCGAGTGGGTACATTTCTGGCATATGTGCAAATTATTAGCAGTACAACGCGATTGCGCATTACCTATATCTACCAGAGGACGTTAAACTTTTATCTCTCTCTTGCATAAAAAGAGTACGCAGAAGCATTTTGCCTGTACTTTCTCTGTTACAGTGGAGTACTTTTTCATCAAGTATGCCGCTACACCACAATCTAAGACAATACGTCAGCTGTCAGGGTTAGAGAGAGGAAGAATCATCTGGATGATAGAAGCTGGGTAGTCAGCTCGGCGAATAGCGAGCCGCCCTGGCCGTTCTGACTCCATTGTGAGGCGATATTGGACCAGTGGATAAGAATAAGGTCGCATACCCATCGTCCAGGCTCAGGACGCCCTCGCCAGACCAATAGCAGGGAAACCCGTCACATCATCCGCCGTGCTCGTGTAGCCCCAACTTCATCACTATCCACTATCCAAACACAGGTAGCACCTATCTATACTACAGGCCCCTGTGTCTGGCCGTTGAATGGTGCCTTTCTGAATGACATTTCGTATCGTGGCGCCCAATATGTGTGCTACCAATGACACCCGGCCGCCGTCGCCTCCGTTTGGTGAGGTTTCGCGCTGGACGGGATTGGACTGCAACCGAATGGAAACAGGTTGTCTTCAGCGACGAATCAAGATTCAATTTTGGTAGTGATGACAACCATGTACGTGTGTGGAAGCCCCGTGGTGAATTCATTAATCCTGCCTTTCGTTTATAGCGGCACAGATCCCACATTTCACTAATAAATTATATTAATCAAGCCAAATTCTAATTATTCATTAACCATAGGAAAACAATAATAATAAATTAGCCTTATTAACCAAAACTTGCGGGAATTATAACTGCACAGATAAAATTACAATCTACCTTATAAAAATATAAACAACAGAATCCACTACATGCATCTAAAATCACATCTTTGCAAGGCCCCAGTGGCAAGATAGGAAGAGCGATGGTCTGGTCTCCCACACCGGAGGCCGTGAGTTTGAATCATCTCGAAGGAAAAGATAAGCGACATAATTTTTTCCCCTGTCAATAAATACAGATGCTTCAAAGTGTTCAATAGATGACACCACCGGCTCTTTTTTTGCAACTTTCGAGCAAGCATTTTTGACGAAATTTGTATTATCAAACAAGCGAAGAAAGTAATTTCCTCAATTTGGCGAAATATTTGCTCGGAGCATTTCCCAGGAAACGGTTTCGTGAAATACGAAGAAAATTTCGTGAAATCTAAGTATCCATTTCTGAGTGTTTAGTTTCTGAATAACAGCACCTGCCAATTTCAAGCAGATATTTGAAAAGTGTTGAACATTAGTATTAATTTTATGTTCTAACGCAGAATGCGTGTCAGCACCCTCTATGATGAGGCTATCATAAGCATAGGAGATAATTAATAAGCTTCTCTGCTTGTAACTTTTTTAAATACTGTCAGCCACAAGTGTCCAGATAAATGGCCCGAAGAGTTCGGCAGCCGCGAAATACATATAACCATGTTAATCCATACGTATATTTAAAAAATATATAAGTATATTGCTGATGTAGTTTTTAAGTGTTGACTTCATATAAACAAAAGTAGATAAGATATTTATACCAGCTACGATTCTCCAATCCAAAACGTTGAAATCACCAGTGATATCAAAAGAAATGTTCGCACAGTATTTATATACTGATAATGTTTCTCCAATGATACTATTCAATGTAGCAATTGCTGTCAGGGTGCTCCGTCCCTCTCGAAAGCCATGCTGACCATCTTCAAGATAATTAGCAGGCTCCAGCATTGTAATAACTCTACTTTTTTATAAAAGTGTTTCAAACAACTTGCCCATCACAGGCGAAAAAGTAATTGGTCGATACAAATTAATTTTTACAACTCTATCCGATTGTGTTTTCAAAAAACTATGATCATTCCCCTTTTCCAACATGTTGGGTAAAGGCCAAATGAAAAACAAGTGTTTACAGAGTCAACATAAGAGTGGTAAATCTGTTTGTCAGGTTCTGACGAACATATACTATTTAGAACTATGGTTATATATTATTTTCTTGCTTATGTATTGTCTGTGTACTGGGAATTTTAAAGTAACAATCTTTTCTTATCTGGAATTTAATCCGAGCTAGTGAGTTAAATAGATTAGTTGAAGGAATGTAGTTTATCAATAGAGTGGGGGTTTTCCCTGTCATTCAAAGTGCATGCCTGAAGATAAGTCAGACAAA
Source organism: Maratus speciosus (assembly GCA_963932465.1). Lineage (NCBI taxonomy): Eukaryota > Metazoa > Arthropoda > Arachnida > Araneae > Salticidae > Maratus > Maratus speciosus. Next base: position 606,857,558 of record OZ010787.1, read on the forward strand.
AAAATTGTCATTCACTATCTAGGGAGATATTGGATATCAGGGAATATGACATTGGTGGGGCGAAGTCCTTGCAGGCAGATAGGAACTGGGTCACAGATGGGTCTCTTGGGGGTAATACCTGGGATAAAGGTCAGTTGATGTTTGGAGGTCAAAAAGTGAGTTGTTCCAGAGGAGCTCTTGAATAGAGCGTGACTAGGTGGTGAGAAACTCTTGGAGTGTAGAGCTAATGTGTTGTGAGATTAATAGTGATCTCGGATAATTCTAATTTAACTAGTGTAGGGTGAGAGGAAGATAGAGTAGTTTAACAGTACACAGAAAGTATTTACTGTATTCAATTTAATGTTGGACCGGATCACCTATATCCGAGTTCTTAAGTGTAAATATTGTTTTGTTATTTGTAACTAGTGTGTAAATAAATTGTTAGTTAAGTTTAATTGAAAGAGTTGGTATTCTTTCAGACAATCCTCTCATAGCGTGACCGATATTGTGTAATCACATCGGTGGTGGCAGCATATAAAAATTAAAGGATTTCTTCAAAGTTGTGTGGACTTAGTGGGAAACCTGATACTGTTGCACAAATTTTTAATAATTATTCCATCAATATCGTCCAGATTCGGAGCTTTATTTATTTCTTGAAGGTGCTATACATCAAAAAGTTCTTTTTCTGTGACTAGAATAAAATCAGTTGATGAAGAGTAATTGAACGACTTAATGTACTCATAAGGGAGAGAAGGTCGATAATCCACATCAAAATGTCTCGGCATAAGGCTATGCGTTACACTATCATATGTGTCAAATACAAACGATTCTTCTACTGGGTGGTTCAATAATTATTGTCAATGTATAAAAAATATTTGTACTGCGATGGTTGATGTGGAATATTGAAGCCTAATCTCTTAAATGCCTATATGCTCAATTTGAGAACAGTAACTGGAACTGCTATATCAACATACTTTTGGAGGGAGGGGTGAAGTTTTAAAGACTAATTTTTGAGGGAGTTTTTAAGGAGGGGGTGAGGGTGAAATGCTGGTTTGGAGCTTATGAGGCTACATTTGTGACGGTGGATGAGATGTAGCTACATCACTATGATCCCGAGTCAAAACGACAGAAGTTACGTCTCATCCACTGTCACAAATTTAACCCCATAAGCTAAAAATCAGCCTTTCACCCTCACTCCCTCCCCTTTCACCCCTACCTCCAAAACTATGTGAATATAGCAGCTACAGCTACGGCTCTGAAACTGAGCATCTAAGACATTAGGCTTCAATATTCCACAACAACCATCGCAATACAAATATTTTATATACACTAGGGACAATAATAATATAACCACCCTCGTAATGTAGTAAAGATTTTATGTTTTAGGTTTTTACCCGAGACATGTCTGTATAGACTCCGATAGGCATTATCAGTACGTTTGCAGAATGACAGAATGACAGCCATGAAAGAGAGGACCAAAGGAATTTGCGGAGAATGGTAGAAGAACCAAGTGAAGCATCTGATTAGAATCAGAGAAATGAAGAGGGGCCCAAAATGGCCAAAGTTGGTCTAGAACGACGGCCCTAATGGTCAGAATGGGTCAAGAACTTAGAGAAGAAGTTATAATGGAGAGGAATAATGCGACAAACAAATCTGAAAAATGGATGGAACATAACAATAGCCTGAGGCTAAAAGTGAAAAGTTCAATGGGAGGCGCCTCCTAGTGTTAAAACAATGAAATTGATATGAGAAAGAAGGGGAAAGTGAGAACGTTTTATGGTGTGAATTTCATAATTTTGGGGCAAAAAATAAGCTAAATATTTGAAGAAACATAACTTTAAAGCGCTCTGTTGCGGTGAAAAAGGAAATTAAAATTAAGGAACATATACCAATATTTTTTATTCGATTTTAGACAAAATTTGCTGTTATTCTTATAATTTTCTTATATGTAGGAGATGCCGTATCAGAGTAGGAAACAAAACCTCCGCTAGATGCCACCCTTTTAAGTATTTTAGGCCGTGGGACCCAAAATTAACTATGGATTGACAAAATAAAGGTAGATTTAGAAAACTTATGAGAAGACCATTTTTTAAAGGTATTACATGAGGAGGGTAAAACAAAATCCCACCCATAGGGAGACTTACAAATTTTAAAAACACACAATTTTTAGTGCAATTAATAAATAATTATTATTAGCAATAATATTCTAATGTTAAGAGGTATGGGACAGCTTCGAAGGGCTAAAATAAGATAGACATTGAAAATTAAGGGCAAACTGGTGCTAAATTCAATAGTAAACATTGTATAACACGGAAACTAAGACTTTACTCATGAGTTTTTGGAAAATTAACTCTACTATGGACATATAAATATAGATGGTCCTGTCTAATACGGAAATGGTTGCAATCTCTAGCGGTAGCCATGTAACCAGAAAATTAAAAATGGAAACTGGCCCCGTACAGCATTCATAAACCCATTTCAACCATGGATCTATATCCCAATGCCATAACAGAACTAAATGACCTCCATGCCTCCTAAGCCATGTCAGTTAATAATAAAAGAGAGTGGAAAAGCTGATACACTTCTTTGATAAATTATGACTTAAACCAGAAGCCGAAAACTAAGTTTTCATAAATTTTCTTTCGTCGCAGACGATCATATCGCATACGAAAGGAAGATATCATTTCGAGAGGGAGATCAGGTTTGACAGGGTGTAAGCACCTATTTTAATAGTATTTTGATTTATAAAATGATGATTTTTATTGTAAAATCCGAGAATTTATATAATATAGAAGTTTGATCAAAGGATCTTTAGTAATAAATATGATATCTATGTTTATATGTCCGTAAGTACTACCTTTTAAAGCTAATCTCAAGTTCACTGCTCAAAAAGCCTGAAAGTTTCTGATATAATGACATACGCATTTTTAAACGTAATTAAGATATAAAATTGGCATGCCTGACTATGGAAGCGATTTAGAATTGAAATGAATTTTTCCATTTTTTGATAAATAATTTACCTATCAAGTTATAAGCGTTTTTGATCACATGACAAGGCGTTTTCCTCCCTTCGTTGACTGGTTTTTCTACTTTCGTCGGGAAATTCGGTTCAAAACGCCCACTTTGACAGTATTTTCTGAAAGATCTATTGTGTTTACAAAAAAACGGAAACCGTCTTTCGATTACATAGTTTTTTACCCTGCCAGTTTCATGCGTTTCCGAACAAAAATGAATTCAAACATGGCATAAAGTTACCCCTTTGGATATGAGAACAGCCTTAAATAATTCTTAGAATATTAACTGCCTCCCCAGGAGAGGGCTTATTTTAGACTTTCTTAAACTCTCAAAGATAGCACCACATATGAAAGGTCATCAAATTTCCATTCCAAATCTGCTTTTCTTTTGAAAATCTATTTGTAACTCTAAGACCCAGGCTCTAAAATCTGGAAAGGGAGACGCCTGGTGGCGCGATTTTAACGCATTACAGTAGGGGTCCTTTCAATATTGGGAAAATTATAGAGCTGATGTCAAATGACGTCGAAAATAAAAAATATTGGTCCCATTTACCATCTTGTTAGTTCCATTTTCTACCGCCAGGGGCGATTTCAATTCTTATTTCTTTGACCATTTTTCTCCTAATTGCCCCCAAATTCTATATTTCCATAGTTAAACTCCCCTTATTTTCTCCTATCTATTAGCGCATTTTCAACTTTTTTGCTAGACAAGGGCGCCCTCAGATGACTTTTCCCCTATTGTGGCTCCCTTATAGCTTCCCTTCTGGGCCTTTTTAACACACAGGTGGGGCAAAAGCGATCCTAAATCTCGAAAACTATGATCCCTAGAAAAAAAAAAACTAACTAAAGGCAGATTTAAGGACAACGATCAAAAATACCTTACAAGTGAGCTTCATTGAAGTTTTATTTTAATTATAAAATTACCTTTTAAGACAGACATTTGTCTTGTTACCCTTCGATTTTTCGATAAAGCTCCTTCGATTTCGATGAATGAGAAATTCCACTACATAAGACACGCATTAGACATTTAACCTGTTGGGGACGAGCGACCGGTATTCGTGCCGCAAAAGGTGCTCAGAAGCGGGGATTATTCTCACCAGTAAATTTTTATTGCAAATTTTGCCTTATTTAATACGAGCATTTTCCCGATTCAATTAGACAAAGATTTCTGTTTAAAAAACCGACGATTAAAGATTAAAATTCTGTAAAAGACACTCGTCCCGAAGGGTTACCCTCATAGCATGCATGGTCACAGTGACGTCATTGTGACGTCACTGTAAGTCACTGTGGTCACGTCACAACTGTGACCAAAATGCCACCACTAAGCGACGTCACATTGTGACTGATATGTGAACTTCTTAGAAAACTTTTAAAAATTACAAAAATTCTTCAAAACATGTTATTTACCGTAAAAAATATTTTTCTGTCAATTTTAAAAAATTGTGACGTCATTGTTATGACACTACATGTAACGTACGTCTCATTATGTGACAAAAAACCCTACCATGTTGTAAACTCACAGTGTGACAAAACATATGTTAAGATTAAAACTTCCCACTTCAAACAATAAAAATAATTCAGTGTTTGTTCCCGGCTAATATTCCACAACAAAATTAAAAACTTCATCAAAAAATGTACATAAATAAAACACAAATATAATAGACACGTAATCTAACTACTCGCTTAGACTATTAAAACTATTTGAATTAAAAAAACTGTTGTAAATAGTAAAATATTTGGCGATTTTTTCGACTATTAGCTCTTGGAATGTTGCTAATATGAAAGTATCGCTATTGAATTTTAAAACTTTATTTGAATACATAATTGATATTTTTCTTATAGAAATGTTTTTTTTGGGGTTATTAGTGGTCAATATAGAAAAATGTATTAACTGTAGAGATTTCAATAATAAGAAAATGTTTTTACCCTGTATTCTATAATCCGGGAAATTGGTTTGTTATCTATAAATTATTGTTATCAGCGGAAATGGCAGAAATTAATATACAGGTGGAGAAAGCAAAGATTTGTTTGTGTGTGGGCATGGGAAGGGACGGAGTTTTGCAATAAAGCAATGTTTTATTATATAAATAAAAACACTTGCATATTTTCAGTAATAAACTTTTCTGCTAGTGTTTAGTTATTTTTAGTAGCAATTCTTAAAAAATAAATTTGGCTACTTGTGTCACACTTTTTAAATAAATTTAACTTTTTACGAATATAAAATAAAATATAAAAAATATATGCAAAACACGTGGCGTAATTAATTATTCATATTTATTTATATTTTTTTCGTTTCTGGAAATTTATTTTGAAAAATACTGTTATCTTACAAGATGTTTTATTCTACAGGAAATTAAAATAGAAAAAAATGACACTTGCCTGATCCCGCCCCCCCACTCCCACACTAAAAACATTATTTCTCCAGTTATTTTATTTCTTTTTTATGTTGCATTTACTACCTATAATATAAAATTTAATTTTCTATTTTCAAAAGACCTTGCACTATTGCATATTAAAATGAATTTTAAATACTCTAAAAATTTAAACATTCTTTAATTTGTTACACTCCCAATATTAGTTTAATTATTGTCATATTCGACAGTAGCTTTACAAAACTTAAAACTTGAACTATTTTGAAACACATAAAAAAAAAGTTAAATGCATCAAAAAATTCTAGAAACGAGAAATTTTAATTGGAAGTATGCTTTATGTCATATAAATGTATAAGAACGGAAAAGCCATCTGTTCTTGCTTTCATAAACAAAACAGCGCTAAAAACCGCAGACGATAAAACTATACTGCGTTATATCTTTAGAACAGGCAGATGGAGTTTTTGCTGGACAATAGGTAGCGTTATGAACATGCAGTCTGTCATAAACATTTAACCTAAAAAATTCATAGGAATAATCATCCCAAGATAATACTTTAGACAAAAGTATGAGTTTGAGATATTTACACCAGCTTTGGTGTGGTTTAAATGATTCCAATCATTGCTGTTGTATGTATTATTGAACACATATTTTCTGCTTCCAAAATTTGTTCTTCCTAAAACATGGATTACATCGGAATTTAAAGAACGACGTTAAGGGAAAAAAAAAAAGGTATGGAAAATATTTTATTCCAGAGTTTGCTTTTCTTTAAATTATAACGATTTTAGTATATTCTTATAGACATTTCATTAACCTAATAAAGTTTAGTAGATTTAATATTTAATTTTTTGAAATAAATAACTGTCTATCAACAATTTTAATCAGATGATTAAAATCAATTATATAAATTTATTTTAATCAGATTTGTTTTCTTTTAAAATATTATAGGATAAAATCACATATTTTCTCAAACTTTAAAATGACATATAAAAATATTATAATCAAAGTTTAACATAATTACCAAATATTTAAATGTATTTAACGTACTAAATAAAAAGGCCTTTTTATGGAATAAAATTTTTTGATAGTCTCAAGCAATTTGCGTTGCATATTTTTATTTAAAAATTAATATATGTTCAGAAGAAAAGAAGATAGTCTATTTAAAAGAAATAAGAAATTTTTTACTTAATGGAGAAGTACTATTTAAAGGATATCATGCAAATGTAGTATTAAGAGGGAAAAATCAGTGTCAATAAATATTATTAGATGTGACAAAAGTTATAAAAATTTATAAAGAGATATCCTTAGTTGGTAAGAACTTTTCAGTTAAACATTATGAACGAAAAGTTTTCAACGTAAACCGGTGTCTCAATTTGTTGATAAATATGGAAATTATGCAACCCAGTGAGGGTTTAAATATGGTTTTATTGAAATATTTTAATTATTAAAATCATATCCATGTACTTGAATGAAGGAAGCTAAAATGTAAAATATATTTTATTATTTTTTTTCTGGATACTTTTAATATTTTACTTCTTGAATGATTTTATACGCATAAACTTCAAAATAGTTATACTATACACTTTATTAGAAAACTGATTAACTCATATTGAAGCACACCGATTAAATATTTTTGAAAAATTTTTAAACTTCAATTACATCATTAATATTGTGTAATTAAGTAGATACTAGCAAAATTTTGAAAAAAAAGTTTTTAATTTTTTAAGTAACTAGTTGTCCTTTAAACAGGACATATTAGTAGGACACATAGTAAGGACATATAAAATGCATACATAAAATAATTTTATGAGCAAATATTTTATTTTACTTTAAAAAACTGTTTCTGTTGTACAAAAATACTCTATGATTTCTCCAATAAAAAGATAATAATAACGGTAAAATTCTAGATTATAAGATCACAATTCTTAAAGAATTTTTTAAATAGATTTTTTTCAATTAAATTTTAATTGGTTACTTGTTTTTTTTTTGTTGTTGTTTATATGTTATATTTTTATGTATTTTAAAGACGTCATAACAAAATGCATCCAAAAAATCCTTACCAATTTTATTTTAAAAAATGTTTTATTAGCTGTCCTATTTATAGGACAGCGGTACAATGTGGGTTAAAGGGGGCTTGTTATTTATAATTATCTAATCCTGTAAATAAAATAATAATAGTAATAATGAATCAATGTGTGTTTTTATTTTGTGCTTATGGTTTGAATTTTTATACATTATTCACATAAAAATAGCTAACTATTTTATATTATTTTCATTATTTTTTATTTTACTGCGTCATGTAAAAGTTAATAGTAAATATGGTTACATGCATTTGTAACAGACTGTATATATAAAATTTTCACCACACGTTATTCTAAAACATTTATAGTAAATTAAAAACTTCATCAAAAATTGTACATAAATAAAACAAATTTAATAAACATGTAATCGAACAGCTCGCTTAAACTACTAAAACTATCAGAATTTATAAAAAAAAAAAAAAAAAAAAAAAAACTGCTGTAGGTAGCAAAATTTTTGGCGATTTCTTCGACTATAAACTCTTGGAATGTTGCTAATATGAAAGTATCGCTATTGAATTTCAAAACTTTATTTGAATAAATAATTGATATTTTTCATATAAAAATGCTTTTTGGTGTTTTTAGTCAAATGTATTAAAAAGAGGTGCTAGTTCAGTAAAATCAGAGCATGATGACAGAGCTTCATGAGTAAATGTAATATTAGTAATGTGTTTAGTAATGTTATAAGAAAAAAGTATATAATTTGTTAATATGATAAATAAAGTGACATTAATTTTTAAGGATTTTATGAATTACAAATTGAAAAATACAATTAAATAACGACATGATTTAACAATATCTTGTATTTTCTAAAGAAATAAAGTTCTATAATTTTTGCAAGGTCTTGGGCACACTGATTTAGAAATACTGTGGTATGGGGAAGTTTTTTACAAGAAATCTCCGATTGCAACTAAAGGAGAATTTCATTTTTAAAAAAAAGGATGTATTTCGCCCATTTTAAAAAGAGCAGGGTGCTGCAACTTTAAAAAATGGCCTAGATGGAACAGTAAGTAATATCAGAATTAATAAAAACAGCAAATAAATATAATTTAGTTAGTGGCACAAATAACAAAACAAGCAAATATGGTTTGCAGCTCATCTTGCATTTGTACAAAGGAATAATACTATTAATCTCCGACGCTTTGGACAGAAGTGAAGATGACATTTTATGGAATGACGGAGATTCTTCATACACCGATTCATATTACAATAGTGGTACTGATACCTTCAGTGAAAGTGATTTATTATGAGAATTTTTTGTCAAAATTTTAACAAAGATTATTTGTAAATTTTACGTCTATAAAAATATTACCATAAAAAGAAAAATGGTATTTAATAAACAGCACATAGATTGGAAACATTTGATAAGTTACTAACTTTATTATAATGTGTTTTTTTTATACCAGTAATGTTTTAGCATTAGAGTGTACAATATTGTGTAGTAGATTTCCCCGCATAATAGTCGCACTTAGACTTTCAGAATGAAAAATTAGCAAAAAAAGTGCGACTATTACGCGAGTAAATACTGTAGTTGTTGAGCAGATATCATTCTTTCCTTCTTCTTTAGCTCCAATTTGCTGTAAATTTATTATTGAAAAAGCAGAATGAGAAAATATTACCTAATTATTCTTTTACTCCCAAAAGTTTTTTATACTTGCTATGATGTTTATAGAAAAGAAAGAATAGATTGGTTAAAGGTGAATTTCGTAAAAGGATCACGAAAAAATGCAAATTTCGTCAAAAGATCATGGAAAAAAGCGAATTTCATCTAAGAATAGCAAATTTTGTCAAAATTTTGTAGAAAAAACGCGAATTTCGTCAATGGACCGCATGAAAGGCGATTTTTTTAAAATAAAACGCGCAAATAAGGCGAATTTTGTCAAACGATCGCGAAAAAAAATTTTAATTTCTTCAAAAGGTAGTTGAAAAAAACGTGAATTTAATCTAAGAATCGCAATTTCGTCAAGAGATTGAAAATAAAACGTGAATTTCGTCAAAGGATCGCGAAAAAATGCAAATTTCGTCAAAAGATTGTGCAAAAAAGCGAATTTCACCTAGGAATAGCAATTTTGTCAAAAGATTGTAGAAAAAACGCGAATTTAATCAATGGACCGCATAAAAGGCGAAATTTTGTAAATAAATCGCGTAAATAAGGCAAATTTTGTCAAACGATCGCGAAAAAAATCTAAATATCTTCAAAAGGTTGGGGAAAAAACGTGAATTTCATCTAAGTATCGCAATTTCGTCAAGAGATTGAAGGAAAACGTGAATTTCGTCAAAAGATTGCGAAAAAAATGCAAATTTCGTCAAAAAATCGTGGGAAAAAAGCGAATTTCATCAAAGAATAGCAAATTTTGTCAAAAGATTGTAGAAAAAAACGTGAATTTCATCAATGGACCGCATAAAAGGCGAAATTTTGTAAATAAATCGCGCAAAAAGGCGAATTTTGTCAAACGATCGCGAAAAAATCTAAATTTCTTCAAATGGTCGTGGACAAAAACGTGAATTTCATCTAAGAATCACAATTTCGTCAAGAGATTGAAGAAAAACGTAAATTTCGTCAAAGCATAGTGAAAAAAAGCAAATTTTGTTAAAGCATAGCGAAAAAAAAGCGAATTTCGTCAAATGATACTGAAAAAACATGACATTTTGTCAATAAATCGTACAAATAAGGTGAATTTCACCGAAGGATTTCGAAAAAAACGTAAATTTCGACAAAGTATCGTGAAAAAAACATTCTGAAATTTTTCTGCGAACTTCAGAATTTTCTTTTACTCATAATCACTCCTGCCTCCATTGTCATAGTTCATTGATTGAACTCGAATAGCGATTTCATTTTTCAATAAATGTATTGCATCTTAACGCTGTCACAACATTGTCATTGTAGTCACATATTCGTCACAAAAATAATGACAAAATCGTCACAAATTACACAATTTTCACAAAATTGTCGAAATGTGACTTCACAACATTGTCACTGTCGTCACAGAATCATCACAGTGTTAATGACAATTTCGTCACAAATGACACATATTTCACAAATTGGTCACACCGTGACTTCACAAATTGGTCACAATGTGACGTCACAAATGAGCTCTAAAACGGCCATAACGACCTCACATTCTAGTCACTGTGACTTCACATCGACGTCACGTGACGTCACATCGACGGTCACAAAGTCACAGTGTGACTTCACAACGACGTCGCCGTAACGTCACCATGCCTTACGGGTAGGGAACTTTAACCTGTATTAAACCTATTACGTTTATTGAAAAGGGGAAATGCTAAGACCGATTCCAGAAAATTCGCCTAAAATTAAAAAAGAGTTCTTAAATGTGTCAGAAAGCATAGATACTTTGGATTTGAGTACTTACTTAAAAAATCATGTTGGAATCGCTAGAGCATGGAAAATAGTTCCGTGTTAGACAGGTTCCTTCTTAGCAGGTATATTGCTTTGGATATCCTTCCATTTTTCGATTAAGTTTCTTTGTTTCCGATCAAGGGGAAAATTGCACAGCATTACACATTTAGGGGAACTTTAACCTATATCAAACATTTTGCCTTATCGAAAAAGTGAAAAGGTTGTTCGATTTTATCTAACTTTCCATAGTTACGAGATCTGAACACTACACTTTCATAAAAAGGAAAAAGGAACTTATTCCAAAACAAAATTAACAAAAAGACATTAAGATCCTTGAAAACATTTAAATAATGTTTTTAATGATAGGTAAAGGAGTTGAAAGGATTTTCTTAACCCATTCGGGACCGTGGATGCATTTATGCACCCACAGTTTTAGGCATAATAATATAATAAAAGGCATAGCAAATTTGTTTTAGGCACCACTAAAAAAGAAAAGTAAAATTTGCTTTTTTTAATTAGCGCATTTTCATAATTGTTTATAACTCGACAAGTATAATTTTAATATGAAAAAATGAAAAACGCATTTCGATTCCAAGTCGCTTCAATAGTCAGACCTGCCAATGTTATGCCTTTATAGTTAAATTGTGTCAGAAAATTTCGCACTGTTGAGCGGGGAAATTGAGGACTGAATAAAAGACTGTAAAGAAAGTAATCTAACCTGAACATCCATTAGATCATTTACGCTGGAGCTACAAGGTGCTCCAGTGCTCCTCGTGCTGCTTGTGTCACTGTCGGTGACCTGAAATAAAAAGAGAGGAAATCTTTAGCCAGAATCGTCTTTAGATATTTTACAACTCATTTGAGTTATTTTACCTCCCGTATGACTAATTGTATTCCCCCACTATTCCAACATTTTAAAAGAATAATTAAATTATTAGGTTGAGCAAAAAGTTCTGGGAAATTTTTAATCTAATTGTTACCAGATTTTTTATCATATATGATGGTCGTGCCATCAACGCAGAGCTCTATTGCCAGCAGATGGATCACGTCTGCGACAAAATGGTGTAGAAATATCCAGGATTGGTCCGCCGAAAGTGCGTTTTGTTTCAGCAGGACAGTGCCAAACGGCACGTGGCCCAGAGGACCAAGGACAAGTTTGCACAGTTGGACAGTGTCGAAATTCTCCCATACCCCGCCAATATCCTATATTCCAGACGTGGCTCCATCCGATTATGTCCTCTTTCGATCGATGTAACTCTTTTTCAAAGGCCGTCAATTGAATTTTGTAATGAAGTTGAAGAAGCATGTCAAGAGTTTTTCGATACCAAGAAGCCGCAATGGTGCTTCCAGCAAACCAGAATCTGGCAGAATGACGGCAGTAAGTCATGGACTATGATGGCCTCTAATTTGAAGAATAGTGCTTGTTGCTTTTGTTGTCAATTTGCGCATAACAACGCAACTTTCACAAATTTCCCAGAACTTATTACTCAACCTAGTAATATGCTAACTGTAATTTATTAATATATATATATATATATTTCAAATTGATCTACATTAACCTCTTCGGTCCCTGGGTCCCCATACGGGGTCCTCTGTTCTTTTCCTTATAAAAACTAAAATGTCCTACTTTTTTCACATCATTTCTTAAGGGGGCTGGTCACTCAGCTTCGGAATTCTTCTCCGTAATGTTAATTCTGTGGACTTTTGGTGCAATCGTATATTTAAAATATCTTCTCGGAAAATTCATATTTTTAACATCTTTTTTCTCTATACTCTTCTTAAAGGATGTCTCTTTTTTCTTAGTTTTCAAAATATTTCTAAAATCTATGCTGAATTTAATATTTTATGTGTTAAAAGCAGGCGAAGTATGAGTAAGATTTTAACACTTCCTATAAAATTAAGTCTATACTTTAGAAATATTTTGAGAACTACGAAAAAAAGAGACATCTTTTAGGAAGTGTACGCAAAAAATAGAAGTTAAAAATGTTAATTTCCGGAGGAGATATTTTAAATATACGAATGCATCCAATCCCATAGACTTTACATTAGTGAGGGGAAATCGGAAGCTGAATGACCAGCCCCCTTAATAACTGAATGTTTTTTGCGTTTAAAACAAACGAATAAAGGGCAGCATCTAAGCTGATTCCCATACATAAAATAAATGTTACTTTCATCTGAGTTTGCAAAAGGCCTAAAAAAGCCTAAAATACAGTAGGACCAAGAAAGTGAGAAATTTTCATAAATATTTAACTTAAATCTTAAAAAAAAAAATAAAAAAAAAATGAGGATTTGTAGATTATTTACTTGTTTAAAGCTCTTAAATTTGTGATTGCGTTAATTTAGGTTAATGGTTATTAAATTGATGTTTTTAAGGGGGTTTGTAGTTTTAGATCCATATTTTTTATCCAAAATTACTAAGCGCCTAAAGGAGCAATTTCAAAAAAGATATTTTTTCTGTCATTTACGATGTCATTTTGTTTGAAAAAAAAAACAATGAATAAGCATTTGTATTGTTATTTTAGCTTCGGAACTGAAGAGGTTTAAAAACTAAAAATCAAATTACTTAACCCTTTCGCTACTGGCGTCCCTGATCAAGGACATACCGTATTTTATGAAAGAAATGCCGCGGCGTTTACGAGTTTAAAAGTTAATTTTTTTCTAAGTGCGGCGTTTACAATTTTTTCTTGAATACCAACTGAGTTTCCTTAATTTAAAAATTCATAAAAATATTTAAAATCGGATTAAAAAATTTTAAATAAATCTTCAGACATCTTAAGATATTAAAAACGAGACATCCTACACTGTTCAGAAAACCTTGATTAAAGTTTGGTCAATGTGTCGCTGTCGACAAAAGTAGCGTTCCGATGGATGCGGCGTTTACAACGGGTGCAGCGATTACGATATTTTTAAGCTTATTCAGGCCAATTTAAGGAGTGCGGCGTTTACGACGGGTGTGGTGTTTCTTCCATAAAATACGGTACTTTTTAGAATTTTTTTAAGACATCTAATTTAATTTAAAATAAATTTACAAATTTCGTCTTCATTTTTAATCATTTCTCTACCAAAAGCACAAAAATTTAGAAATCAAACCAATAGTTGGCAGCACTTAGAAATTGTCGTATGACGATGAGTGGAAACATGACATCTCGCCCAGGTAAGCCTTTTAAGAATCATATTATTTTGATATAATTTAATATCGGCCGTAGTTGAATTTATTATTATTAATATTTATTATTTTGTTAAGAAAACTAGAAACTTTTATTTAATCTAATTATGATAGTTCTAACAAGGGAACCACTTTTGTTGTTGCTCTCACCTAGCATCGAGACCTGGTGCGTTTTGTAGCCCTATACATAAAAGTTAGAGAACCGAAAAAATTTCTCTGTTAAAATAATATTTTATATACTTTTTTTATGCTTTTAATTTTTTATTATTACATATTTATTTATTTATTTCACGCCAAAAGTGAGTTAAGTCGCCAAATATGGTACTACAATTTTTCCGCCCGCTTTATCCAAAGAAAAAATGTACAGAACATATTACTAGAATTATATCAGATAGCGATTTTTTTTTTATAATTGATAGCATAAGAAACAAATATTAGGTTTTTATTTTTTTTTCTATGCAGACGATAAATATATAAGTAATAAATATAAAATTCTATAAAGCTTCGAAGATCCTTGAAAACTATTTTTTAGTGAAATACAAAATAAGCAAACTGTTTTCTTTTGAAATCGAATGAAATTAAGTTTCGAATGCTTAAAATGAAATGTTGCTGTATTAAAATGGTCCTTCGGTAAAAGTAATCATAAAGTAAATTAATATTTTTACACAATTTAGAAAAATTACTGTGGCGAAGTAGGTCGGACATTGCAATTTCTAGCTATTACATATTCAGCTGGCATTTGGCTAGGGTTGCCGGAAAGCTCTACTTTTGAAAATAAACGAATAAACGCCAACTGTTTCCCCGCCAAAAATATGAATATAAAGTTGCAATTTTTCAAAATCAAATTCGTGGGTTTTTGAAGGAATTTTCAAACTTTTCTCAATATTTTATACTTATTATTAACTAATTTTTATTTTTAAATGCTTTTCTTTAAAAAAATTCAATGTTAATAGTCCGATAAGTGGTCTCGAAAATTGCATTTTCAGAAAGTTATGCTGTTGTATAACACTGGGGAACACACATTTTGTTTACTTAGATATGGCACTTGTTTTTGGCTAATTATTGGCATTTAAATCCAAAAATGGCCCCAGTTTTTTTCTATCACATCAACTTTTTAAGCTACAGGATACCCCCAAAATCTTACTTAATGTGGATGCAAAGGAAAATAAAGAAAAAATCACCAAATATATTATTCATACAGTGGCTATATATACTTACTGTGCACTACATTGTGTTCATACAAATAGGAAAATCCTTTTACAGAGCGAAAAAATTACATATTAAGGTAAAAATTTTTGCTTGTAACTTTTCCTGGAGTGTTCAATTTGTGGACAATCTCGCTTGATGCTCCAACAATAGTCAGCCATCATATGTTCATCCCATCTGCCTTGATACCGTTCTTCCATGAGCTTCAAATCTTGGTTGAATCTCTCACCCTGCTCATCCTTGACTGCACCAAGATTTTCCGGGAAGTCATCAAGATGGCTATGCAGAAAATGAAGTCTGGTGCTCATGCTGCAACCAAGCATTTTGAAGCTTTCTACAAGTTGCTGGACAATTTCGGTGTAATTTTTTACTCCCGTATTTCCAAAAATGTCTTTGACAAGGTTTTTGAATGCCAACTAAGCATTCTTTTGGAGTTCTATCGTTGCTTCAATGAAATGTTCATTTCTAATGAGCTGACGAATCTGTGGGCCGTCAAATGCACTTGCCTTATTTTTTCCAAAAGACAGGTTTGGAAATTTCGAAATGATACGTGAAACAGTCTCCTTCAATTGAAAAAGCTTTCACGAACTGCTTCATTAGACCCAGTTTTATATGCAGAGGTGTAAATATGATGTTCTTTCTGTCGGCAAGTGACTGATGCAAAATATTTGGATCTCCAGGTCTGAGGTGAGATATTGATGCCAATTCGACTGAAACCAATGCTTCTCACGAGCCCTGCTGTCCCACATACACAAAAAACGTGTATACTTGGTATATCCATGTTGCTGGTCAATAAGGAAGCACATCACAGATGATCCATTCGTGAATGTGATAGTGCAATAAATCAATGGCTCCTTTTATGTCCTCATATTCTTCGCGACAATAAACTGAATGGCTTATTGTGGCTGCTCCAGATAAATTTCCGTTGTGAAGGAGCACGCATTTCAAGCTCCTCTTTGAGCTATCGATGAATAGTCGCCATTCAGTTGCTGTATAGGATGAAATTCCCAACTCCTCCATTAAACCATGTACGCTATGGCAAAAAACAAATCCACCGTTATTTCGAAAGTATTGAAGAAATTCACTTTCTCTTGATCGAAAGTAGGATACATTAGCTCCCTTTTCAAGCAAAAATTTCTTGTGCAGTCTTGATACTAAGAGTTCTGAAGCTTTTTCTTCCTATGACTCACGCCCGATTCAGCGTAGAGTGGTCACATTAATGTAAGCTGTAGAGAAACAATTTGACGTGATAGAAGAAAATTAATTGCAGTTTTGAAATCAGCACGCTTTTTTGA
This sequence comes from Maratus speciosus, assembly GCA_963932465.1. NCBI lineage: Eukaryota > Metazoa > Arthropoda > Arachnida > Araneae > Salticidae > Maratus > Maratus speciosus. Next base: position 606,874,026 of record OZ010787.1, read on the forward strand.
CTTAAAAACATCTGAAAAATCGGAGTCAACAGAAATTGAGTTAAAAATTGTTCCCCAGTGTAATCAAGAAATATTATTTTAACAGAAAAATTTATCGATTCTCAAAGTTCATAATATAGGGCTTTAAAATGCACCAGGTCTCAATGCTAGGTGCGAGCAACACCAAAAGTGGTTCCCTTGTAAGTAATTATAATTTTATAATAAAATGATTTTAAAATACGTGTCCATGATCATGGAAAAACGTTTTCAAACAGTGTTTATATCAGTATACGGGCACTTAATAATATTGATTGCTTTAGCTTATTTTTTATTGTGTATATTTCATTTAGTGGTTTTTTTTTTCCTATAAGATTTCCAAAAATATAATATGCATGAAATTTAGACCTCTGTAAAATTTTGAACCTTGTTTGAACATCCCCTTTTTTGTATAACGAAATAATAATAAATTATCTGTATAAAATCATACATTCATGTACTTCTTATCAAAACTTTTTTTTAGGTCCATTAATAGAAAATAAATGTTCCCGATTTCTTCAGGAGGAATGCGAATTGAGTGAAATAAATAAAAATCTACAAAACAAATTTAGTCAGGTAGAAGCAGTTGCATTTGAGCAAAAGAATAATCGCCGAAAACACACAGTGAAATTTTGATAATTATTTTTCATCTTTTGCTTTGTTGGAAATTTTGAAAAGTCATAAATTTTAGCAGCTTGAAGAGGAAGGGTGAATAGATTTAGAAATTGATCTTTCATTCCGGAGAAAACAGAAAAAAAAATGGAACAGGTTTTATAGAAGAGCTATATGGTAAGGACAAATATACAGTACTTGTAAGATGGTACGATAACAAAAATGTGTATATTGCATGTAACTTTTAGGGTAAAGGAAACACTGGTGTTGATAAACAAACAATGAGACAAAAATTCTAAACAATACATTGGTCTGATATAAGCATAAATAGTGAAGACGTATAATGCATCCACGGAAGGTGTCGACAAGATGGATTTTCTAATTGGCTTGTACAGAATTTTTATGCGGTCCCAGAAATGAACACTTCAACTTATATTTCATTCAATAGACTTATCTATATGTAATAATTGGTTAGAATATAAAAGAGATGCTACCGAGAGCAATATTCTAAAGGCACAAATTGTGGATTTGTTACACTTCAGGATAACCACAGCTCACTATTTATTAAAAGCTGGAAAGCCATCACCACCAAGAAAACGTGGTCGACTAAGTAAAGGCGAAGACATGCCAGAAAATACTCAACACGAAATTTCGTGTAAAAACACAGAAGTAAGACATTATAAAGCAATACAAGTCGATGCAGTAAATCATTCACATATTTCTAACGGTTGCAAGAAAGCAGGCCACTGTTAAAAAAAAAAAAAAAAAAAAAAAGTACTGCGAGGAGAAATCACATTTCAGGTGTGAAAAATGCCAAATACGTGTATGTTCAATTATTAAGATGCTACTTGGCGCAGAATGATATAAGTTTAAAAGCAACGTAAAAAACGCTTAACTTAATAATTGTTGTTCCAAATTTAATATGTATAATGTTTGTATCATGTCTTTATACTCAATTTATAAATTATGTTTGAAATTGATGATAATTCGTGATATTCTATAATGGTTATATATATATATACGGCCTTCACGGAACATCCGAAAATAGGACGTTAAGTCAAATGGTCGTTAAATCAAAATTTGCTAATATTGATTGATTTTAATATAGTTCAAAAATATCTAACATTCTAATGTAATAAAATTTACTGATTTACAAATTTGTAAAAAAAAAAAAAAAATATTTGTGGTATTTTGTCTAAATTATTAAACTTCAAAAAACGCTTAAAATTCTTGGAATAATTTTATAAACAATTAACTTATACTACATTTTACAAAATTAAAAAATGACTTGTATTAGTTAAATATCATTTTTTGAAAAATTATTTTATACTTTAGTTATTCAAATGGAAACTTCTAGAATTCTGTTTTCGAAGCCATTGACCATCTGAAAGTAGTCGTTAGAATTTTCTTCCCTTCCAAAATAGTTTCGTAGAACATTAATGACAACTTTTTCGTCTTCTGATGTAGGAGATGTTTCTGGAACATAGGAAGAATTATTTGGAATATCTTGTTCAGGATTGAGAAGACTGCGGATTACGTCATTTTCGGAAAATTCTCTCTCAGTTTTTAACATATAATCAAAGTCAACATCATCCTCAAATGGGAGTTTTTCGGCCAAACAAAATGTTTCCGTAATGCTTGCATTAGATATTTGGAATCTTCACTTTCAGTGTTAGTGTTCTGTTTTTTGGACCCTCGGCAGCAGGTACACTTTCCCAAGATTGTTTCCCTAAAATTACGGCGGAATGGAAGCAAAAGTGTGCCCTCAGAAATTGTTTGCCAAGCAGCATTTGCTATATGAATAGCCTCTAATAAATTTATTTTATGAATTTTGTTTGCTTCTAAGTTGACTAGAATGCCATTGACTGGTTTCTTTCGGTACATTTTTTTAAAACAATGTATAACAGCTTGATCAATACTCCATGTAAAACGGATGTAACATTTTGGGAAGAAAAATAATCTTTACTGATTCTAGAATTTTAATTTCTGGAGAATGTGCCGTGCAGTTATAGATGATTAATAGGAGCTTTCTTTATTTATTTTTCATTTGTTTGTCTAGCTGCTTGACCGGCTCTTCAAAAATTTCCGACGTAATAAATGCTTTTTTATTGACTTTGTAAACTATAGCCAGAATCACACAATATCACCACACACCTGATAACATGCGGCATAATTATACCTTTGTTTGATGAATAATTAACTCCATTGTGGTTTAACTCCAGTAATAGTTGCAATCATAAAATATATTTTACAGACTTATCCTTTGTGCGTAGCCAACGAAAAAATACCTTAAAATTAATTTAAAATTAAGCTATAAAAACATTAAAATGCTGAATTATAATCGGAAACTTATTTGTCTAGACGCGTTTTCTAATTCTAGTTGATCAGAAAGTGAGTAAAAAATTCTACCTTTGCATACACGAACAACTTCAGGCTGATCTGAAATCGAAAGGAGCTACTCTCTGACACATTTATAAATTCAATTTTGTTCGGAAATGCATGAAATTGGGAGATGTTGTTATTCAGAAAATATGTAATCGAATGGCGTTTTCAATTTTTTGAAAAATGCAGAAGATCCTTCAGAAAATGCAGTCAAATTGTCATTTTAAACCGAGTTTTCGGGCGCACGCAGAAAACAAGTTAAACCACTCGTTACGTGACAAGAATGGACTGTAACTCGATAAGTAATTTTAATATAAAAAATGGAAAAGTCGTTACGATTCCAAATCACTTCACTAGTCAAACCTGACATTCTTATGCCTTTACACTTAAAAATATGTGAGAAAGTTTCACGGTGTTCAACAGGACATTTGAGGACTGCCTTAATTTGAATAAAAGAGTGTAAAGAAAGTAATCTAACCTCCGCATGCGATTCCTTTTCTTCAGAATTACTTGAAAGACTTGAAGAAGCCTTTGAATCCTCGGAAGACTGAAATAAAGAGAAAGAAAATCTTAAGCCAGAATCGGCTTTAGACATTTTACCTATGAGGTAAGCATAATTTTGCCGCCCGTATGACATACATGTTGTTTTCCCCTACTAATCAAACATTTGCAAGAATAATTAAATTAATATGCAACTATAATTTTTTTAATACATATGTATATTTCTAATTAATCTACATTAATAAATTAATAATCAAATTACTTAAGAAAATATATATCTCTTAAAAAATAACAATCGCTAGTTTCAAATAAAATGAATAAAAACGTTATTGCATTCTAGTAATACTTACAAGATGGCACCATATCACGGATGAAACTAACACTTCAAAATTTCACTCCTCTTGTTCTTCTTTTGTGAAAAACATTTACTATATCGAAGTTATGAATATTACAAGACATTCAAGTTGCAGCAAGTGAAGAAGTTTATTATATGTGAGTAGTGAAGTTATGCCGGTTCTATGACTCTTGCACACTCTCAAGGTCAAATGAAAGTCATCCGGGAGTTTTTTGTTTTTTTTCCTTAGAGTACTAGGCTATTAAGAGATAGGAAGTGGGTCACAGATGGGTCTCTTGGGGGTAATACCTGGGATAGAGGTCAGTTGATGTTTGGAGCTCAAAGAGTGAGTTGTTCTAGAGGAGCTCTTGAATAGAGCGTGACTAGGTGTTGTGAAACACTTGGAGTATAGAGCTAATGTGTTGCGAGATTAATAGTGATCTCGGATAATTCTAATTTAACTAGTGTAGGGTGAGAGGAAGATAGAGTAGTTTAACAGTACACAGAAAGTATTTACTGTATTTAATTTAATGTTGGACCGGATCACCTATATCCGAGTTCATAAGTGTAAATATTGTTTTGTTATTTGTAACTAGTGTGTAAATAAATTGTTAGTTAAGTTTAATTGAAAGAGTTGGTATTCTTTCCGACAATCCTCTCATAGCGTGACCGATATTGTTTAATCACATCGGTGGTGGCAGCATATAAAAATTAAAGGATTTCTTCAAAGTTGTGTGGACTTAGTGGGAAACCTGACACTGTTGCACAAATTTTTAATAATTATTCCATCAATATCGTCCAGATTCGGAGCTTTATTTATTTCTTGAAGGTGCTATACATCAAAAAGTTCTTTTTCTGTGACTAGAATAAAATCAGTTGATGAAGAGTAATTGAACGACTTAATGTACTCATAAGGGAGAGGAGGTCGATAATCCACATCAAAATGTCTCGGCATAAGGCTATGCGTTACGCTATCATATGTGTCAAATACAAACGATTCTTCTACTGGGTGGTTCAATAATTATTGTCAATGTATAAAAAATATTTGTACTGCGATGGTTGATGCGGAATATTGGAGCCTAATCTCTTAAATGCCTATATGCTCAAATTGAGAACAGTAACTGGAACTGCTATATCAACATACTTTTGGAGAAAGGGGTGAAGTTTTAAAGACAAATTTTTGAGGGAGTTTTTAAGGAGGGGGATGAGGGTGAAATGCTGGTTTGGAGCTTATGAGGCTACATTTGTGACGGTGGATGAGATGTAGCTACATCACTATGATCCCGAGTCCAAACGACAGAAGTTACGTCTCATCCACTGTCACAAATCTAACCCCATAAGCTTAAAATCAGCCTTTCACCCTCACTCCCTCCCCTTTCACCCCTACCTCCAAAACTATGTGAATATAGCAGCTACAGCTACGGCTCTGAAACTGAGCATCTAAGACATTAGGCTTCAATATTCCACAACAACCATCGCAATACAAATATTTTATATACACTAGGGACAATAATAATATAACCACCCTCGTAATGTAGTAAAGATTTTATGTTTTAGGTTTTTACCCGAGACATGTCTGTATAGAGTCCCATAGGCATTATCAGTACGTTTGCAGAATGACAGAATGACAGCCATGAAAGAGAGGACCAAAGGAATTTGCGGAGAATGGTAGAAGAACCAAGTGAAGCGTCTGATTAGAATCAGAGAAATGAAGAGGGGCCCAAAATGGCCAAAGTTGGTCTAGAACGACGGACCTAATGGTCAGAATGGGTCAAGAACTTAGAGAAGTAGTTATAATGGAGAGGAATAATGCGACAAACAAATCTGAAAAATGGATGAAACATAACAATAGCCTGAGGCTAAAAGTGAAAAGTTCAATGGGAGGCGCCTCCTAGTGTTAAAACAATGAAATTGATATGAGAAGGAAGGGGAAAGTGAGAACGTTTTATGGTGTGAATTTCATAATTTTGGGGCAAAAAATAAGCTAAATATTTGAAGAAACATAACTTTAAAGCGCTCTGTTGCGGTGAAAAGGGAAATTAAAATTAAGGAACATATACCAATATTTTTTATTCGATTTTAGACAAAATTTGCTGTTATTCTTATAATTTTCTTATATGTAGGAGATGCCGTACCAGAGTAAGAAAAAAACCTCCGCTAGATGCCTCCCTTTTAAGTATTTTAGGCCGTGGGACCCAAAATTAACTATGGATTGACAAAATAAAGGTAGATTTAAAAAACTTATGAGAAGACCATTTTTTAAAGGTATTACATGAGGAGGGTAAAACAAAATCCCACCCATAGGGAGACTTACAAATTTTAAAAACACACAATTTTCAGTGCAATTAATAAATAATTATTATTAGCAATAATATTCTAATGTTAAGAGGTATGGGACAGCTTCGAAGGGCTAAAATAAGATAGACATTGAAAATTAAGGGCAAACTGGTGCTAAATTCAATAGTAAACATTGTATAACACGGAAACTAAGACTTTACTCATGAGTTTTTGGAAAATTAACTCTACTATGGACATATAAATATAGATGGTCCTGTCTAATACGGAAATGGTTGCAATCTCTAGCGGTAGCCATGTAACCAGAAAATTAAAAATGGAAACTGGCCCCGTACAAACAGCATTCATAAACCCATTTCAACCATGGATCTATATCCCAATGCCATAACAGAACTAAATGACCTCCATGCCTCCTAAGCCATGTCAGTTAATAACAAAAGAGAGTGGAAAAGCTGATACACTTCTTTGATAAATTATGACTTAAACCAGAAGCCGAAAACTAAGTTTTCATAAATTTTCTTTCGTCGCAGACGATCATATCGCATACGAAAGGAAGATATCATTTCGAGAGGGAGATCAGGTTTGACAGGGTGTAAGCACCTATTTTAATAGTATTTTGATTTATAAAATGATGATTTTTATTGTAAAATCCGAGAATTTATATAATATAGAAGTTTGATCAAAGGATCTTTAGTAATAAATATGATATCTATGTTTATATGTCCGTAAGTACTACCTTTTAAAGCTAATCTCAAGTTCACTGCTCAAAAAGCCTGAAAGTTTCTGATATAATGACATACGCATTTTTAAACGTAATTAAGATATAAAATTGGCATGCCTGACTATGGAAGCGATTTAGAATTGAAATGAATTTTTCCATTTTTTGATAAATAATTTACCTATCAAGTTATAAGCGTTTTTGATCACATGACAAGGCGTTTTCCTCCCTTCGTTGACTGGTTTTTCTACTTTCGTCGGGAAATTCGGTTCAAAACGCCCACTTTGACAGTATTTTCTGAAAGATCTATTGTGTTTACAAAAAAACGGAAACCGTCTTTCGATTACATAGTTTTTTACCCTGCCAGTTTCATGCGTTTCCGAACAAAAATGAATTCAAACATGGCATAAAGTTACCCCTTTGGATATGAGAACAGCCTTAAATAATTCTTAGAATATTAACTGCCTCCCCAGGAGAGGGCTTATTTTAGACTTTCTTAAACTCTCAAAGATAGCACCACATATGAAAGGTCATCAAATTTCCATTCCAAATCTGCTTTTCTTTTGAAAATCTATTTGTAACTCTAAGACCCAGGCTCTAAAATCTGGAAAGGGAGACGCCTGGTGGCGCGATTTTAACGCATTACAGTAGGGGTCCTTTCAATATTGGGAAAATTATAGAGCTGATGTCAAATGACGTCGAAAATAAAAAATATTGGTCCCATTTACCATCTTGTTAGTTCCATTTTCTACCGCCAGGGGCGATTTCAATTCTTATTTCTTTGACCATTTTTCTCCTAATTGCCCCAAAATTCTATATTTCCATAGTTAAACTCCCCTTATTTTCTCCTATCTATTAGCGCATTTTCAACTTTTTTGCTAGACAAGGGCGCCCTCAGATGACTTTTCCCCTATTGTGGCTCCCTTATAGCTTCCCTTCTGGGCCTTTTTAACACACAGGTGGGGCAAAAGCGATCCTAAATCTCGAAAACTATGATCCCTAGAAAAAAAAAAACTAACTAAAGGCAGATTTAAGGACAACGATCAAAAATACCTTACAAGTGAGCTTCATTGAAGTTTTATTTTAATTATAAAATTACCTTTTAAGACAGACATTTGTCTTGTTACCCTTCGATTTTTCGATAAAGCTCCTTCGATTTCGATGAATGAGAAATTCCACTACATAAGACACGCATTAGACATTTAACCTGTTGGGGACGAGCGACCGGTATTCGTGCCGCAAAAGGTGCTCAGAAGCGGGGATTATTCTCACCAGTAAATTTTTATTGCAAATTTTGCCTTATTTAATACGAGCATTTTCCCGATTCAATTAGACAAAGATTTCTGTTTAAAAAACCGACGATTAAAGATTAAAATTCTGTAAAAGACACTCGTCCCGAAGGGTTAGGGAACTTTAACCTGTATTAAACCTATTACGTTTATTGAAAAGGGGAAATGCTAAGACCGATTCCAGAAAATTCGCCTAAAATTAAAAAAGAGTTCTTAAATGTGTCAGAAAGCATAGATACTTTGGATTTGAGTACTTACTTAAAAAATCATGTTGGAATCGCTAGAGCATGGAAAATAGTTCCGTGTTAGACAGGTTCCTTCTTAGCAGGTATATTGCTTTGGATATCCTTCCATTTTTCGATTAAGTTTCTTTGTTTCCGATCAAGGGGAAAATTGCACAGCATTACACATTTAGGGGAACTTTAACCTATATCAAACATTTTGCCTTATCGAAAAAGTGAAAAGGTTGTTCGATTTTATCTAACTTTCCATAGTTACGAGATCTGAACACTACACTTTCATAAAAAGGAAAAAGGAACTTATTCCAAAACAAAATTAACAAAAAGACATTAAGATCCTTGAAAACATTTAAATAATGTTTTTAATGATAGGTAAAGGAGTTGAAAGGATTTTCTTAACCCATTCGGGACCGTGGATGCATTTATGCACCCACAGTTTTAGGCATAATAATATAATAAAAGGCATAGCAAATTTGTTTTAGGCACCACTAAAAAAGAAAAGTAAAATTTGCTTTTTTTAATTAGCGCATTTTCATAATTGTTTATAACTCGACAAGTATAATTTTAATATGAAAAAATGAAAAACGCATTTCGATTCCAAGTCGCTTCAATAGTCAGACCTGCCAATGTTATGCCTTTATAGTTAAATTGTGTCAGAAAATTTCGCACTGTTGAGCGGGGAAATTGAGGACTGAATAAAAGACTGTAAAGAAAGTAATCTAACCTGAACATCCATTAGATCATTTACGCTGGAGCTACAAGGTGCTCCAGTGCTCCTCGTGCTGCTTGTGTCACTGTCGGTGACCTGAAATAAAAAGAGAGGAAATCTTTAGCCAGAATCGTCTTTAGATATTTTACAACTCATTTGAGTTATTTTACCGCCCGTATGACTAATTGTATTCCCCCACTATTCCAACATTTTAAAAGAATAATTAAATTATTAGGTTGAGCAAAAAGTTCTGGGAAATTTTTAATCTAATTGTTACCAGATTTTTTATCATATATGATGGTCGTGCCATCAACGCAGAGCTCTATTGCCAGCAGATGGATCACGTCTGCGACAAAATGGTGTAGAAATATCCAGGATTGGTCCGCCGAAAGTGCGTTTTGTTTCAGCAGGACAGTGCCAAACGGCACGTGGCCCAGAGGACCAAGGACAAGTTTGCACAGTTGGACAGTGTCGAAATTCTCCCATACCCCGCCAATATCCTATATTCCAGACGTGGCTCCATCCGATTATGTCCTCTTTCGATCGATGTAACTCTTTTTCAAAGGCCGTCAATTGAATTTTGTAATGAAGTTGAAGAAGCATGTCAAGAGTTTTTCGATACCAAGAAGCCGCAATGGTGCTTCCAGCAAACCAGAATCTGGCAGAATGACGGCAGTAAGTCATGGACTATGATGGCCTCTAATTTGAAGAATAGTGCTTGTTGCTTTTGTTGTCAATTTGCGCATAACAACGCAACTTTCACAAATTTCCCAGAACTTATTACTCAACCTAGTAATATGCTAACTGTAATTTATTAATATATATATATATATATTTCAAATTGATCTACATTAACCTCTTCGGTCCCTGGGTCCCCATACGGGGTCCTCTGTTCTTTTCCTTATAAAAACTAAAATGTCCTACTTTTTTCACATCATTTCTTAAGGGGGCTGGTCACTCAGCTTCGGAATTCTTCTCCGTAATGTTAATTCTGTGGACTTTTGGTGCAATCGTATATTTAAAATATCTTCTCGGAAAATTCATATTTTTAACATCTTTTTTCTCTATACTCTTCTTAAAGGATGTCTCTTTTTTCTTAGTTTTCAAAATATTTCTAAAATCTATGCTGAATTTAATATTTTATGTGTTAAAAGCAGGCGAAGTATGAGTAAGATTTTAACACTTCCTATAAAATTAAGTCTATACTTTAGAAATATTTTGAGAACTACGAAAAAAAGAGACATCTTTTAGGAAGTGTACGCAAAAAATAGAAGTTAAAAATGTTAATTTCCGGAGGAGATATTTTAAATATACGAATGCATCCAATCCCATAGACTTTACATTAGTGAGGGGAAATCGGAAGCTGAATGACCAGCCCCCTTAATAACTGAATGTTTTTTGCGTTTAAAACAAACGAATAAAGGGCAGCATCTAAGCTGATTCCCATACATAAAATAAATGTTACTTTCATCTGAGTTTGCAAAAGGCCTAAAAAAGCCTAAAATACAGTAGGACCAAGAAAGTGAGAAATTTTCATAAATATTTAACTTAAATCTTAAAAAAAAAAATAAAAAAAAAATGAGGATTTGTAGATTATTTACTTGTTTAAAGCTCTTAAATTTGTGATTGCGTTAATTTAGGTTAATGGTTATTAAATTGATGTTTTTAAGGGGGTTTGTAGTTTTAGATCCATATTTTTTATCCAAAATTACTAAGCGCCTAAAGGAGCAATTTCAAAAAAGATATTTTTTCTGTCATTTACGATGTCATTTTGTTTGAAAAAAAAAAACAATGAATAAGCATTTGTATTGTTATTTTAGCTTCGGAACTGAAGAGGTTTAAAAACTAAAAATCAAATTACTTAACCCTTTCGCTACTGGCGTCCCTGATCAAGGACATACCGTATTTTATGAAAGAAATGCCGCGGCGTTTACGAGTTTAAAAGTTAATTTTTTTCTAAGTGCGGCGTTTACAATTTTTTCTTGAATACCAACTGAGTTTCCTTAATTTAAAAATTCATAAAAATATTTAAAATCGGATTAAAAAATTTTAAATAAATCTTCAGACATCTTAAGATATTAAAAACGAGACATCCTACACTGTTCAGAAAACCTTGATTAAAGTTTGGTCAATGTGTCGCTGTCGACAAAAGTAGCGTTCCGATGGATGCGGCGTTTACAACGGGTGCAGCGATTACGATATTTTTAAGCTTATTCAGGCCAATTTAAGGAGTGCGGCGTTTACGACGGGTGTGGTGTTTCTTCCATAAAATACGGTACTTTTTAGAATTTTTTTAAGACATCTAATTTAATTTAAAATAAATTTACAAATTTCGTCTTCATTTTTAATCATTTCTCTACCAAAAGCACAAAAATTTAGAAATCAAACCAATAGTTGGCAGCACTTAGAAATTGTCGTATGACGATGAGTGGAAACATGACATCTCGCCCAGGTAAGCCTTTTAAGAATCATATTATTTTGATATAATTTAATATCGGCCGTAGTTGAATTTATTATTATTAATATTTATTATTTTGTTAAGAAAACTAGAAACTTTTATTTAATCTAATTATGATAGTTCTAACAAGGGAACCACTTTTGTTGTTGCTCTCACCTAGCATCGAGACCTGGTGCGTTTTGTAGCCCTATACATAAAAGTTAGAGAACCGAAAAAATTTCTCTGTTAAAATAATATTTTATATACTTTTTTTATGCTTTTAATTTTTTATTATTACATATTTATTTGTTTATTTCACGCCAAAAGTGAGTTAAGTCGCCAAATATGGTACTACAATTTTTCCGCCCGCTTTATCCAAAGAAAAAATGTACAGAACATATTACTAGAATTATATCAGATAGCGATTTTTTTTTTATAATTGATAGCATAAGAAACAAATATTAGGTTTTTATTTTTTTTTCTATGCAGACGATAAATATATAAGTAATAAATATAAAATTCTATAAAAGCTTCGAAGATCCTTGAAAACTATTTTTTAGTGAAATACAAAATAAGCAAACTGTTTTCTTTTGAAATCGAATGAAATTAAGTTTCGAATGCTTAAAATGAAATGTTGCTGTATTAAAATGGTCCTTCGGTAAAAGTAATCATAAAGTAAATTAATATTTTTACACAATTTAGAAAAATTACTGTGGCGAAGTAGGTCGGACATTGCAATTTCTAGCTATTACATATTCAGCTGGCATTTGGCTAGGGTTGCCGGAAAGCTCTACTTTTGAAAATAAACGAATAAACGCCAACTGTTTCCCCGCCAAAAATATGAATATAAAGTTGCAATTTTTCAAAATCAAATTCGTGGGTTTTTGAAGGAATTTTCAAACTTTTCTCAATATTTTATACTTATTATTAACTAATTTTTATTTTTAAATGCTTTTCTTTAAAAAAATTCAATGTTAATAGTCCGATAAGTGGTCTCGAAAATTGCATTTTCAGAAAGTTATGCTGTTGTATAACACTGGGGAACACACATTTTGTTTACTTAGATATGGCACTTGTTTTTGGCTAATTATTGGCATTTAAATCCAAAAATGGCCCCAGTTTTTTTCTATCACATCAACTTTTTAAGCTACAGGATACCCCCAAAATCTTACTTAATGTGGATGCAAAGGAAAATAAAGAAAAAATCACCAAATATATTATTCATACAGTGGCTATATATACTTACTGTGCACTACATTGTGTTCATACAAATAGGAAAATCCTTTTACAGAGCGAAAAAATTACATATTAAGGTAAAAATTTTTGCTTGTAACTTTTCCTGGAGTGTTCAATTTGTGGACAATCTCGCTTGATGCTCCAACAATAGTCAGCCATCATATGTTCATCCCATCTGCCTTGATACCGTTCTTCCATGAGCTTCAAATCTTGATTGAATCTCTCACCCTGCTCATCCTTGACTGCACCAAGATTTTCCGGGAAGTCATCAAGATGGCTATGCAGAAAATGAAGTCTGGTGCTCATGCTGCAACCAAGCATTTTGAAGCTTTCTACAAGTTGCTGGACAATTTCGGTGTAATTTTTTACTCCCGTATTTCCAAAAATGTCTTTGACAAGGTTTTTGAATGCCAACTAAGCATTCTTTTGGAGTTCTATCGTTGCTTCAATGAAATGTTCATTTCTAATGAGCTGACGAATCTGTGGGCCGTCAAATGCACTTGCCTTATTTTTTCCAAAAGACAGGTTTGGAAATTTCGAAATGATACGTGAAACAGTCTCCTTCAATTGAAAAAGCTTTCACGAACTGCTTCATTAGACCCAGTTTTATATGCAGAGGTGTAAATATGATGTTCTTTCTGTCGGCAAGTGACTGATGCAAAATATTTGGATCTCCAGGTCTGAGGTGAGATATTGATGCCAATTCGACTGAAACCAATGCTTCTCACGAGCCCTGCTGTCCCACATACACAAAAAACGTGTATACTTGGTATATCCATGTTGCTGGTCAATAAGGAAGCACATCACAGATGATCCATTCGTGAATGTGATAGTGCAATAAATCAATGGCTCCTTTTATGTCCTCATATTCTTCGCGACAATAAACTGAATGGCTTATTGTGGCTGCTCCAGATAAATTTCCGTTGTGAAGGAGCACGCATTTCAAGCTCCTCTTTGAGCTATCGATGAATAGTCGCCCTTCAGTTGCTGTATAGGATGAAATTCCCAACTCCTCCATTAAACCATGTACGCTATGGCAAAAAACAAATCCACCGTTATTTCGAAAGTATTGAAGAAATTCACTTTCTCTTGATCGAAAGTAGGATACATTAGCTCCCTTTTCAAGCAAAAATTTCTTGTGCAGTCTTGATACTAAGAGTTCTGAAGCTTTTTCTTCCTATGACTCACGCCCGATTCAGCGTAGAGTGGTCACATTAATGTAAGCTGTAGAGAAACAATTTGACGTGATAGAAGAAAATTAATTGCAGTTTTGAAATCAGCACGCTTTTTTGACTTAAAAACATCTGAAAAATCGGAGTCAACAGAAATTGAGTTAAAAATTGTTCCCCAGTGTAATCAAGAAATATTATTTTAACAGAAAAATTTATCGATTCTCAAAGTTCATAATATAGGGCTTTAAAATGCACCAGGTCTCAATGCTAGGTGCGAGCAACACCAAAAGTGGTTCCCTTGTAAGTAATTATAATTTTATAATAAAATGATTTTAAAATACGTGTCCATGATCATGGAAAAACGTTTTCAAACAGTGTTTATATCAGTATACGGGCACTTAATAATATTGATTGCTTTAGCTTATTTTTTATTGTGTATATTTCATTTAGTGGTTTTTTTTTTTCCTATAAGATTTCCAAAAATATAATATGCATGAAATTTAGACCTCTGTAAAATTTTGAACCTTGTTTGAACATCCCCTTTTTTGTATAACGAAATAATAATAAATTATCTGTATAAAATCATACATTCATGTACTTCTTATCAAAACTTTTTTTTAGGTCCATTAATAGAAAATAAATGTTCCCGATTTCTTCAGGAGGAATGCGAATTGAGTGAAATAAATAAAAATCTACAAAACAAATTTAGTCAGGTAGAAGCAGTTGCATTTGAGCAAAAGAATAATCGCCGAAAACACACAGTGAAATTTTGATAATTATTTTTCATCTTTTGCTTTGTTGGAAATTTTGAAAAGTCATAAATTTTAGCAGCTTGAAGAGGAAGGGTGAATAGATTTAGAAATTGATCTTTCATTCCGGAGAAAACAGAAAAAAAAATGGAACAGGTTTTATAGAAGAGCTATATGGTAAGGACAAATATACAGTACTTGTAAGATGGTACGATAACAAAAATGTGTATATTGCATGTAACTTTTAGGGTAAAGGAAACACTGGTGTTGATAAACAAACAATGAGACAAAAATTCTAAACAATACATTGGTCTGATATAAGCATAAATAGTGAAGACGTATAATGCATCCACGGAAGGTGTCGACAAGATGGATTTTCTAATTGGCTTGTACAGAATTTTTATGCGGTCCCAGAAATGAACACTTCAACTTATATTTCATTCAATAGACTTATCTATATGTAATAATTGGTTAGAATATAAAAGAGATGCTACCGAGAGCAATATTCTAAAGGCACAAATTGTGGATTTGTTACACTTCAGGATAACCACAGCTCACTATTTATTAAAAGCTGGAAAGCCATCACCACCAAGAAGACGTGGTCGATTAAGTAAAGGCGAAGACATGCCAGAAAATACTCAACACGAAATTTCGTGTAAAAACACAGAAGTAAGACATTATAAAGCAATACAAGTCGATGCAGTAAATCATTCACATATTTCTAACGGTTGCAAGAAAGCAGGCCACTGTTAAAAAAAAAAAAAAAAAAAAAAAAAGTACTGCGAGGAGAAATCACATTTCAGGTGTGAAAAATGCCAAATACGTGTATGTTCAATTATTAAGATGCTACTTGGCGCAGAATGATATAAGTTTAAAAGCAACGTAAAAAACGCTTAACTTAATAATTGTTGTTCCAAATTTAATATGTATAATGTTTGTATCATGTCTTTATACTCAATTTATAAATTATGTTTGAAATTGATGATAATTCGTGATATTCTATAATGGTTATATATATATATACGGCCTTCACGGAACATCCGAAAATAGGACGTTAAGTCAAATGGTCGTTAAATCAAAATTTGCTAATATTGATTGATTTTAATATAGTTCAAAAATATCTAACATTCTAATGTAATAAAATTTACTGATTTACAAATTTGTAAAAAAAAAAAAAAAATATTTGTGGTATTTTGTCTAAATTATTAAACTTCAAAAAACGCTTAAAATTCTTGGAATAATTTTATAAACAATTAACTTATACTACATTTTACAAAATTAAAAAATGACTTGTATTAGTTAAATATCATTTTTTGAAAAATTATTTTATACTTTAGTTATTCAAATGGAAACTTCTAGAATTCTGTTTTCGAAGCCATTGACCATCTGAAAGTAGTCGTTAGAATTTTCTTCCCTTCCAAAATAGTTTCGTAGAACATTAATGACAACTTTTTCGTCTTCTGATGTAGGAGATGTTTCTGGAACATAGGAAGAATTATTTGGAATATCTTGTTCAGGATTGAGAAGACTGCGGATTACGTCATTTTCGGAAAATTCTCTCTCAGTTTTTAACATATAATCAAAGTCAACATCATCCTCAAATGGGAGTTTTTCGGCCAAACAAAATGTTTCCGTAATGCTTGCATTAGATATTTGGAATCTTCACTTTCAGTGTTAGTGTTCTGTTTTTTGGACCCTCGGCAGCAGGTACACTTTCCCAAGATTGTTTCCCTAAAATTACGGCGGGATGGAAGCAAAAGTGTGCCCTCAGAAATTGTTTGCCAAGCAGCATTTGCTATATGAATAGCCTCTAATAAATTTATTTTATGAATTTTGTTTGCTTCTAAGTTGACTAGAATGCCATTGACTGGTTTCTTTCGGTACATTTTTTTAAAACAATGTATAACAGCTTGATCAATACTCCATGTAAAACGGATGTAACATTTTGGGAAGAAAAATAATCTTTACTGATTCTAGAATTTTAATTTCTGGAGAATGTGCCGTGCAGTTATAGATGATTAATAGGAGCTTTCTTTATTTATTTTTCATTTGTTTGTCTAGCTGCTTGACCGGCTCTTCAAAAATTTCCGACGTAATAAATGCTTTTTTATTGACTTTGTAAACTATAGCCAGAATCACACAATATCACCACACACCTGATAACATGCGGCATAATTATACCTTTGTTTGATGAATAATTAACTCCATTGTGGTTTAACTCCAGTAATAGTTGCAATCATAAAATATATTTTACAGACTTATCCTTTGTGCGTAGCCAACGAAAAAATACCTTAAAATTAATTTAAAATTAAGCTATAAAAACATTAAAATGCTGAATTATAATCGGAAACTTATTTGTCTAGACGCGTTTTCTAATTCTAGTTGATCAGAAAGTGAGTAAAAAATTCTACCTTTGCATACACGAACAACTTCAGGCTGATCTGAAATCGAAAGGAGCTACTCTCTGACACATTTATAAATTCAATTTTGTTCGGAAATGCATGAAATTGGGAGATGTTGTTATTCAGAAAATATGTAATCGAATGGCGTTTTCAATTTTTTGAAAAATGCAGAAGATCCTTCAGAAAATGCAGTCAAATTGTCATTTTAAACCGAGTTTTCGGGCGCACGCAGAAAACAAGTTAAACCACTCGTTACGTGACAAGAATGGACTGTAACTCGATAAGTAATTTTAATATAAAAAATGGAAAAGTCGTTACGATTCCAAATCACTTCACTAGTCAAACCTGACATTCTTATGCCTTTACACTTAAAAATATGTGAGAAAGTTTCACGGTGTTCAACAGGACATTTGAGGACTGCCTTAATTTGAATAAAAGAGTGTAAAGAAAGTAATCTAACCTCCGCATGCGATTCCTTTTCTTCAGAATTACTTGAAAGACTTGAAGAAGCCTTTGAATCCTCGGAAGACTGAAATAAAGAGAAAGAAAATCTTAAGCCAGAATCGGCTTTAGACATTTTACCTATGAGGTAAGCATAATTTTGCCGCCCGTATGACATACATGTTGTTTTCCCCTACTAATCAAACATTTGCAAGAATAATTAAATTAATATGCAACTATAATTTTTTTAATACATATGTATATTTCTAATTAATCTACATTAATAAATTAATAATCAAATTACTTAAGAAAATATATATCTCTTAAAAAATAACAATCGCTAGTTTCAAATAAAATGAATAAAAACGTTATTGCATTCTAGTAATACTTACAAGATGGCACCATATCACGGATGAAACTAACACTTCAAAATTTCACTCCTCTTGTTCTTCTTTTGTGAAAAACATTTACTATATCGAAGTTATGAATATTACAAGACATTCAAGTTGCAGCAAGTGAAGAAGTTTATTATATGTGAGTAGTGAAGTTATGCCGGTTCTATGACTCTTGCACACTCTCAAGGTCAAATGAAAGTCATCCGGGAGTTTTTTGTTTTTTTTCCTTAGAGTACTAGGCTATTAAGAGATAGGAAGTGGGTCACAGATGGGTCTCTTGGGGGTAATACCTGGGATAGAGGTCAGTTGATGTTTGGAGCTCAAAGAGTGAGTTGTTCTAGAGGAGCTCTTGAATAGAGCGTGACTAGGTGTTGTGAAACACTTGGAGTATAGAGCTAATGTGTTGCGAGATTAATAGTGATCTCGGATAATTCTAATTTAACTAGTGTAGGGTGAGAGGAAGATAGAGTAGTTTAACAGTACACAGAAAGTATTTACTGTATTTAATTTAATGTTGGACCGGATCACCTATATCCGAGTTCATAAGTGTAAATATTGTTTTGTTATTTGTAACTAGTGTGTAAATAAATTGTTAGTTAAGTTTAATTGAAAGAGTTGGTATTCTTTCCGACAATCCTCTCATAGCGTGACCGATATTGTTTAATCACATCGGTGGTGGCAGCATATAAAAATTAAAGGATTTCTTCAAAGTTGTGTGGACTTAGTGGGAAACCTGACACTGTTGCACAAATTTTCAATAATTATTCCATCAATATCGTCCAGATTCGGAGCTTTATTTATTTCTTGAAGGTGCTATACATCAAAAAGTTCTTTTTCTGTGACTAGAATAAAATCAGTTGATGAAGAGTAATTGAACGACTTAATGTACTCATAAGGGAGAGGAGGTCGATAATCCACATCAAAATGTCTCGGCATAAGGCTATGCGTTACGCTATCATATGTGTCAAATACAAACGATTCTTCTACTGGGTGGTTCAATAATTATTGTCAATGTATAAAAAATATTTGTACTGCGATGGTTGATGCGGAATATTGAAGCCTAATCTCTTAAATGCCTATATGCTCAAATTGAGAACAGTAACTGGAACTGCTATATCAACATACTTTTGGAGAAAGGGGTGAAGTTTTAAAGACAAATTTTTGAGGGAGTTTTTAAGGAGGGGGATGAGGGTGAAATGCTGGTTTGGAGCTTATGAGGCTACATTTGTGACGGTGGATGAGATGTAGCTACATCACTATGATCCCGAGTCCAAACGACAGAAGTTACGTCTCATCCACTGTCACAAATCTAACCCCATAAGCTTAAAATCAGCCTTTCACCCTCACTCCCTCCCCTTTCACCCCTACCTCCAAAACTATGTGAATATAGCAGCTACAGCTACGGCTCTGAAACTGAGCATCTAAGACATTAGGCTTCAATATTCCACAACAACCATCGCAATACAAATATTTTATATACACTAGGGACAATAATAATATAACCACCCTCGTAATGTAGTAAAGATTTTATGTTTTAGGTTTTTACCCGAGACATGTCTGTATAGAGTCCCATAGGCATTATCAGTACGTTTGCAGAATGACAGAATGACAGCCATGAAAGAGAGGACCAAAGGAATTTGCGGAGAATGGTAGAAGAACCAAGTGAAGCGTCTGATTAGAATCAGAGAAATGAAGAGGGGCCCAAAATGGCCAAAGTTGGTCTAGAACGACGGACCTAATGGTCAGAATGGGTCAAGAACTTAGAGAAGTAGTTATAATGGAGAGGAATAATGCGACAAACAAATCTGAAAAATGGATGAAACATAACAATAGCCTGAGGCTAAAAGTGAAAAGTTCAATGGGAGGCGCCTCCTAGTGTTAAAACAATGAAATTGATATGAGAAGGAAGGGGAAAGTGAGAACGTTTTATGGTGTGAATTTCATAATTTTGGGGCAAAAAATAAGCTAAATATTTGAAGAAACATAACTTTAAAGCGCTCTGTTGCGGTGAAAAGGGAAATTAAAATTAAGGAACATATACCAATATTTTTTATTCGATTTTAGACAAAATTTGCTGTTATTCTTATAATTTTCTTATATGTAGGAGATGCCGTACCAGAGTAAGAAAAAAACCTCCGCTAGATGCCTCCCTTTTAAGTATTTTAGGCCGTGGGACCCAAAATTAACTATGGATTGACAAAATAAAGGTAGATTTAAAAAACTTATGAGAAGACCATTTTTTAAAGGTATTACATGAGGAGGGTAAAACAAAATCCCACCCATAGGGAGACTTACAAATTTTAAAAACACACAATTTTCAGTGCAATTAATAAATAATTATTATTAGCAATAATATTCTAATGTTAAGAGGTATGGGACAGCTTCGAAGGGCTAAAATAAGATAGACATTGAAAATTAAGGGCAAACTGGTGCTAAATTCAATAGTAAACATTGTATAACACGGAAACTAAGACTTTACTCATGAGTTTTTGGAAAATTAACTCTACTATGGACATATAAATATAGATGGTCCTGTCTAATACGGAAATGGTTGCAATCTCTAGCGGTAGCCATGTAACCAGAAAATTAAAAATGGAAACTGGCCCCGTACAAACAGCATTCATAAACCCATTTCAACCATGGATCTATATCCCAATGCCATAACAGAACTAAATGACCTCCATGCCTCCTAAGCCATGTCAAGTAATAACAAAAGAGAGTGGAAAAGCTGATACACTTCTTTGATAAATTATGACTTAAACCTGAAGCCGAAAACTAAGTTGTCATAAATTTTCTTTCGTGGCAGACGATCATATCGCATACGAAAGGAAGATCATTTCGAAAGAGAGATCAGGTTTGACAGGGTGTAAGCACCTATTTTAATAGTATTTTGATTTATAAAATGATGATTTTTATTGTAAAATCCGAGAATTTATATAATATAGAAGTTTGATCAAATGATCTTTAGTAAGAAATATGATATCTATGTTTATATGTCCGTAAGTACTACCTTTTAAGGCTAATCTCAAGTTCACTGCTCAAAAAGCCTGAAACTTTCTAATATAATGACATACGCATTTTTAAACGTAATTAAGATGTAAAATTGGCATGCCTGACTATGGAAGCGATTTAGAATTGGAATGAATTTTTCCATTTTTTGATAAATAAATTACCTATCAAGTTATAAGCGTTTTTGATCACATGACAAGGCGTTTTCCTCCCTTCGTTGACTGGTTTTTCTACTTTCGTCGGGAAATTCGGTTCAAAACGCCCACTTTGACAGTATTTTCTGAAAGATCTATTGTGTTTACAAAAAAACGGAAACCGTCTTTCGATTACATAGTTTTTTACCCTGACAGTTTCATGCGTTTCCGCACAAAAATGAATTCAAACATGGCACAAAGTTACCCCTTTGGATTTGAGAACAGCCTTAAATAATTCTTAGAATATTAACTGCCTCCCCAGGAGAGGGCTTATTTTAGACTTTCTTAAACTCTCAAAGATAGCACCACATATGAAAGGTCATCAAATTTCCATTCCAAATCGGCTTTTCATTTGAAAATCTATTTGTAACTCTAAGACCCAGGCTCTAAAATCTGGAAAGGGAGACGCCTGGTGGCGCGACTTTAACGCATTACAGTAGGGGTCCTTTCAATATTGGGAAAATTATAGAGCTGATGTCAAATGACGTCGAAAATAAAAAATATTGGTCCCATTTACCTTCTTGTTAGTTCCATTTTCTACCGCCAGGGGCGATTTCAATTCTTATTTCTTTGACCATTTTTCTCCTAATTGCCCCAAAATTCTATATTTCCATAGTTAAACTCCCCTTATTTTCTCCTATCTATTAGCGCATTTTCAACTTTTTTGCTAGACAAGGGCGCCCTCAGACGACTTTTCCCCTATTGTGGCTCCCTTATAGCTTCCCTTCTGGGCCTTTTCAACGCACAGGTGGGGCAAAAGCGACCCTAAATCTCGAAAACTATGATCCCTAGGGAAAAAAAAAAAAAAAAAAAAAAAAAATAACCTAAGGCAGATTTAAGGACAACGATCAAAAATACCTTGCAAGTGAGCTTCATTGAAGTTTTATTTTAATTATAAAATTACCTTTTAGGACAGACATTTGTCTTGTTACCCTTAGATTTTTCGATAAAGCTCCTTCGATTTCGATGAATGAGAAATTCCACTACATAAGACACGCATTAGACATTTAACCCGTTGGGGACGAGCGACCGGTATTCGTGCCGCTTAAGGTGCTCAGAAGCGGGGATTATTCTCACCAGTAAATTTTTATTGCAAATTTTGCCTTATTTAATTCGAGCATTTTTCCGATTCAATTAGACAAAGATTTCTGTTTTAAAAAACCGATGATTAAAGATTAAAATTCTGTAAAAGACGCTCGTCTCGAAGGGTTAGGGAACTTTAACCTGTATTAAACCTATTACGTTTATTGAAAAGGTGAAATGCTAAGACCGATTCCAGAAAATTCGCCTAAAATTAAAAAAGAGTTCTTAAATGTGTCAGAAAGCATAGATACTTTGGATTTGAGTACTTACTTAAAAAATCATGTTGGAATCGCTAGAGCATGGAAAATAGTTCCGTTTTAGACAGGTTCCTTCTTAGCAGGTATATTTCTTTGGATATCCTTCCATTTTTCGATTAAGTTTTTTTGTTTTCGATCAAGGGGAAAATTGCACAGCATTACACATTTAGGGGAACTTTAACCTATATCAAACATTTTGCCTTATCGAAAAAGTGAAAAGGTTGTTCGATTTTATCTAACTTTCCATAGTTACGAGATCTGAACACTACACTTTCATAAAAAGGAAAAAGGAACTTATTCCAAAACAAAATTAACAAAAAGACATTAAGATCCTTGAAAACATTTAAATAATGTTTTTAATGATAGGTAAAGAAGTTGAAAGAATTTTCTTAACCCATTCGGGACCGTGGATGCATATATGCACCCACAGTTTTAGGCATAATAATATAATAAAATGCATAGCAAATTTGTTTTAGGCACCAGTAAAAAAGAAAAGTAAAATTTGCTTTTTTTAATTAGCGCATTTTCATAATTGTTTATAACTCGACAAGTATAATTTTAATATGAAAAAATGAAAAACGCAGTTCGATTCCAAGTCGCTTCAATAGTCAGACCTGTCAATGTTATGCCTTTATAGTTAAATTGTGTCAGAAAATTTCGCACTGTTGAGCGGGGAATTTGAGGACTGAATAAAAGAGTGTAAAGAAAGTAATCTAACCTGAACATCCATTAGATCATTTACGCTGGAGCTACAAGGAGCTCCAGTGCTCCTCGTGCTGCTTGTGTCACTGTCGGTGACCTGAAATAAAAAGAGAGGAAATCTTTAGCCAGAATCGTCTTTAGACATTTTACAACTCATTTGAGTTATTTTACCGCCCGTATGACTAATTGTTTTCCCCCACTATTCCAACATTTTAAAAGAATAATTAAATTATTAGGTTGAGCAAAAAGTTCTGGGAAATTTTTAATCTAATTGTTACCAGATTTTTTATCGTATATGATGGTCGTGCCATCAACGCAGAGCTCTATTGCCAGCAGATGGATCACGTCTGCGACAAAATGGTGTAGAAATATCCAGGATTGGTCCGCCGAAAGTGCGTTTTGTTTCAGCAGGACAGTGCCAAACGGCACGTGGCCCAGAGGACCAAGGACAAGTTTGCACAGTTGAACAGTGTCGAAATTCTCCCATACCCCGCCTATATCCTATATTCCAGACGTGGCTCCATCCGATTATGGCCTCTTTCGATCGATGTAACTCTTTTTCAAAGGCCGTCAATTGAATTTTGTAATGAAGTTGAAGAAGCATGTCAAGAGTTTTTCGATACCAAGAAGCCGCAATGGTGCTTCCAGCAAACCAGAATCTGGCAGAATGACGGCAGTAAGTCATGGACTATGATGGCCTCTAATTTGAAGAATAGTGCTTGTTGCTTTTGTTGTCAATTTGCGCATAACAACGCAACTTTCACAAATTTCCCAGAACTTATTACTCAACCTAATAATATGCTAACTGTAATTTATTAATATATATATATATTTCAAATTGATCTACATTAACCTCTTCGGTCCCTGGGTCCCCATACGGGGTCCTCTGTTCTTTTCCTTATAAAAACTAAAATGTCCTACTTTTTTCACATCACTTCTTAAGGGGGCTGGTCACTCAGCTTCGGAATTCTTCTCCGTAATGTTAATTCTATGGACTTTTGGTGCAATCGTATATTTAAAATATCTTCTCGGAAAATTCATATTTTTAACATCTTTTTTCTCTATACTCTTCTTAAAGGATGTCTCTTTTTTTCTTAGTTTTCAAAATATTTCTAAAATCTATGCTGAATTTAATATTTTATGTGTTAAAAGCGGGCGAAGTATGAGTAAGATTTTAACACTTCCTATAAAATTAAGTCTATACTTTAGAAATATTTTGAGAACTAAGAAAAAAAGAGACATCTTTTAGGAAGTGTACGCAAAAAATAGAAGTTAAAGATGTTAATTTCCGGAGGAGATATTTTAAATATACGAATGCATCCAATCCCACAGACTTTACATTAGTGAGGGGAAATCGGAAGCTGAATGACCAGCCCCCTTAATAACTGAATGTTTTTTGCGTTTAAAACAAACGAATAAAGGGCAGCATCTAAGCTGATTCCCATACATAAAATAAATGTTACTTCCATCTGAGTTTGCAAAATGCCTAAAAAAGCCCAAAAGACAGTAGGACCAAGAAAGTGAGAAATTTTCATAAATATTTAACTTAAATCATTAAAAAAAAAAAAAAAAAAAAAAAAATGACGATTTGTAGATTATTTACTTGTTTAAAGCTCTTAAATTTGTGATTGCGTTAATTTAGGTTAATGGTTATTAAATTGATGTTTTTAAGGGGGTTTGTAGTTTTAGATCCATATTTTTTATCCTAAATTACTAAGCGCCTAAAGGAGCAATTTCAAAAAAGATATTTTTTCTGTCATTTACGATGTCATTTTGTTTGAAAAAAAAAACAATGAATAAGCTTTTGTATTGTTATTTTAGCTTCGGAACTGAAGAGGTTGAAAAACTAACAATCAAATTACTTAACCCTTTCGCTACTGGCGTCCCTGATCAAGGACATACCGTATTTTATGAAAGAAATGCCGCGGCGTTTACGAGTTTAAAAATTAATTTTTTTCTAAGTGCGGCGTTTACGCCATGTGGGGCATTTACAATTTTTTCTTAAATACCAACTGAGTTTCCTTAATTTAAAAATTCATAAAAATATTTAAAATCGGATTAAAAAATTTTAAATAAAACTTCAGACATCTTAAGATATTAAAAACAAGGCATCCTACACTGTTCAGAAAACCTTGATTAAAGTTTGGTCAATGCGGCGCTGTCGACAAAAGTAGCGTTCCGATGGATGCGGCGTTTACAACGGGTGCAGCGATTACGATATTTTTAAGCTTATTCAGGCCAATTTAAGGAGTGCGGCGTTTACGACGGGTGTGGTGTTTCTTCCATAAAATACGGTAATTTTTAGAATTTTTTTAAGACATCTAATTAAATTTAAAAGAAATTTACAAATTTCGTCTTCATTTTTAATCATTTCTCTACCAAAAGCACAAAAATTTAGAAATCAAACCAATAGTTGGCAGCACTTAGAAATTGTCGTATGACGATGAGTGGAAACATGACATCTCGCCCAGGTAATCCTTTTAAGAATCATATTATTTTGATATAATTTAATATCGGCCGTAGTTGAATTTATTATTATTAATATTTATTATTTTGTTAAGAAAACTAGAAACTTTTATTTATTCTAATTATGATAGTTCTAACAAGGGAACCACTTTTGTTGTTGCTCTCACCTAGCATCGAGACCCTGGTGCGTTTTGTAGCACTATACATAAAAGTTAGAGAACCGAAAAAATTTCTCTGTTAAAATAATATTTTATATACTTTTTTATGCTTTTATTTTTTTATTATTACATATTTATTTGTTTATTTCACGCCAAAAGTGAGTTAAGTCGCCAAATATGGTGCTACAATTTTTCCGCCCGCTTTATCCAAAGAGAAAATGTACAGAACATATTACTAGAATTATATCAGATAGCGATTTTTTTTATAATTGATAGCATTAGAAACAAATATTAGGTTTTTTTTTTCTTTTTTCTATGCAGACGATAAATATATAAGTAATAAATATAAAATTCTATAAAAGCTTCGAAGATCATTGAAAACTATTTTTTAGTGAAATACAAAATAAGCAAACTGTTTTCTTTTGAAATCGAATGAAATTAAGTTTCGAATGCTTAAAATGAAATGTTGCTGTATTAAAATGGTCCTTCGGTAAAAGTAATCATAAAGTAAATTAATATTTTTACACAATTTAGAAAAATTACTGTGGCGAAATAGGTCGGACATTGCAATTTCTAGCTATTACATATTCAGCTGGCATTTGGCTAGGGTTGCCGGAAAGCTCTACTTTTGAAAATAAACGAATAAACGCCAACTGTTTCCCCGCCAAAAATATGAATATAAAGTTGCAATTTTTCAAAATCAAATTCGTGGGTTTTTGAAGGAATTTTCAAACTTTTCTCAATATTTTATACTTATTATTAACTAATTTTTATTTTTAAATGCTTTTCTTTAAAAAAATTCAATGTTAATAGTCCGATAAGTGGTCTCGAAAATTGCATTTTCAGAAAGTTATGCTGTTGTATAACACTGGGGAACACACATTTTGTTTACTTAGATATGGCACTTGTTTTTGGCTAATTATTGGCATTTAAATCCAAAAATGGCCCCAGTTTTTTTCTATCACATCAACTTTTTAAGCTACAGGATACCCCCAAAATCTTACTTAATGTGGATGCAAAGGAAAATAAAGAAAAAATCACCAAATATATTATTCATACAGTGGCTATATATACTTACTGTGCACTACATTGTGTTCATACAAATAGGAAAATCCTTTTACAGAGCGAAAAAATTACATATTAAGGTAAAAATTTTTGCTTGTAACTTTTCCTGGAGTGTTCAATTTGTGGACAATCTCGCTTGATGCTCCAACAATAGTCAGCCATCATATGTTCATCCCATCTGCCTTGATACCGTTCTTCCATGAGCTTCAAATCTTGGTTGAATCTCTCACCCTGCTCATCCTTGACTGCACCAAGATTTTCCGGGAAGTCATCAAGATGGCTATGCAGAAAATGAAGTCTGGTGCTCATGCTGCAACCAAGCATTTTGAAGCTTTCTACAAGTTGCTGGACAATTTCGGTGTAATTTTTTACTCCCGTATTTCCAAAAATGTCTTTGACAAGGTTTTTGAATGCCAACTAAACATTCTTTTGGATTTCTATCGTTGCTTCAATGAAATGTTCATTTCTAATGAGCTGACGAATCTGTGGGCCGTCAAATGCACTTGCCTTATTTTTTTCCAAAAGACAGGTTTGGAAATTTCGAAATGATACGTGAAACAGTCTCCTTCAATTGAAAAAGCTTTCACGAACTGCTTCATTAGATCCAGTTTTATATGCAGAGGTGTAAATATGATGTTCTTTCTGTCGGCAAGTGACTGATGCAAAATATTTGGATCTCCAGGTCTGAGGTGAGATATTGGATGCCAATTCGACTGAAACCAATGCTTCTCACGAGCCCTGCTGTCCCACATACACAAAAAACGTGTATACTTGGTATATCCATGTTGCTGGCCAATAAGGAAGCACATCACAGATGATCCATTCGTGAATGTGATAGTGCAATAAATCATTGGCTCCTTTTACGTCCTCATATTCTTCGCGACAATAAACTGAATGGCTTATTGTGGCTGCTCCAGATAAATTTCCGTTGTGAAGGAGTACGCATTTCAAGCTCTTCTTTGAGCTATCGATGAATAGTCGCCATTCAGTTGCTGTATAGGATGAAATTCCCAACTCCTCCATTAAATCATGTACGCTATGGCAAAAAACGAATCCACCGTTATTTCGAAAGTATTGAAGAAATTCACTTTCTCTTGATCGAAAGTAGGATACATTAGCTCCCTTTTCAAGCAAAAATTTCTTGTGCAGTCTTGATACTAAGAGTTCTGAAGCTTTTTCTTCCTATGACTCACGCCCGATTCAGCGTAGAGTGGTCACATTAATGTAAGCTGTAGAGAAACAATTTAACTTGATAGAAGAAAATTAATTGCAGTTTTGAAATCAGCACGCTTTTTTGACTTAAAAACAGCTGAAAAATCGGAGTCAACAGAAATTGAGTTAAAAATTGTTCCCCAGTGTATTCAAGAAATATTATTTTAACAGAAAACTTTTATCGATTCTCAAAGTTCATAATATAGGGCTTTAAAATGCACCAGGTCTCAATGCTAGGTGCGAGCAACACCAAAAGTGGTTCCCTTGTAAGTAATTATAATTTTATAATAAAATGATTTTAAAATATGTGTCCATGATCATGGAAAAACGTTTTCAAACACTGTTTATATCAGTATACGGGCACTTAATAATATTGATTGCTTTAGCTTATTTTTTATTGTGTATATTTCATTTAGTGTTTTTTTTTTTCCTATAAGATTTTCAAAAATATAATATGCATGAAATGTAGACCTCTATAAAATTTTGAACCTTGTTTGAAAATCCCCTTTTTTGTATAACGAAATAATAATAAATTATCTGTATAAAATCATACATTCATGTACTTCTTATCAAAACTTTTTTTTAGGTCCATTAATGGAAAATAAATGTTCCCGATTTCTTCAGGAGGAATGCGAATTGAGTGAAATAAATAAAAATCTACAAAACAAATTTAGTCAAGTAGAAGCAGTTGCATTTGAGTAAAAGAATAATCGCCGAAAACATACAGTGAAATTTTGATAATTATTTTTCATCTTTTGCTTTGTTGGAAAGTTTGAAAAGTCATAAATTTTAGCAGCTTGAAGAGGAAGGGTGAATAGATTTAGAAATCCACCTTTCATTCCGGAGAAAACAGAAAAAAAAATGGAACTGGTTTTATAGAAGAGCTATATGGTAAGGACAAATATACAGTACTTGTAAGATGTATCAATAGACTTATCTATATGTAATAATTGGTTAAAATATAAAAGAGATGATACCGAGAGCAATATTCTAAAGGCACAAATTGTGGATTTGTTACACTTCAGGATAACCACAGCTCACTATTTATTAAAAGCTGGAAAGTCATCACCACCAAGAAAACGTGGTCGACTAAGTAAAGGCGAGGACATGACAGAAAATACTCAACACGAAATTTCGTGTAAAAACACAGAAGTAAGACATTATAAAGCAATACAAGTCGATGCAGTAAATCATTCACATATTTCTAACGGTTGCAAGAAAGCGGGCCACTGTAAAAAAAAAAAAAAAAAAAAAAAAAAAAAAAAAAAAAAAAAAAAAGTACTGCGAGGAGAAATCACATTTCAGGTGTGAAAAATGCCAAATACGTGTATGTTAAATTATTAAGATGCTACTTGGCGCAGAATGATATAAATTTAAAAGCAACGTTAAAAACACTTAACTTAATAATTGTTGCTCCAAATTTAATATGTATAATGTTTGTATCATGTCTTGATACTCAATTTATAAATTATGTTTGAAATTGATGATAATTTGTGATATTCTATAATGGTTATATATATATATATACGGCCTTCACGGAACCTCCAAAAATAGGACGTTAAGTCAAATGGTCGTTAAATCAAAATTTGCTAATATTGATTGATTTTAATATAGTTCAAAAATATCTAACGTTCTAATGTAATAAAATTTACTGATTTACAAATTTGTAAAAAAAAATATTTGTGGTATTTTGTCTAAATTATTAAACTTCAAAAAACGCTTAAAATTCTTGGAATAATTTTATAATCAATTAACTTATACTACATTTTACAAAATTAAAAAATGACTTATATTAGTCAAATATCATTTTTTGAAAAATTATTTTATACTTTAGTTATTCAAATGGAAACTTCTAGAATTCTGTTTTCGAAGCCATTGACCATCTGAAAGTAGTCGTTAGAATTTTCTTCCCTTCCAAAATAGTTTCGTAGAACATTAATGACAACTTTTTCGTCTTCTGATGTAGGAGATGTTTCTGGAACATAGGAAGAATTATTTGGAATATCTTGTTCAGGATTGAGAAGACTGCGGATTACGTCATTTTCGGAAAATTCTCTCTCAGTTTTTAACATATAATCAAAGTCAACATCATCCTCAAATGGGAGTTTTTCGGCCAAACAAAATGTTTCCGTAATGCTTGCATTAGATATTTGGAATCTTCACTTTCAGTGTTAGTGTTCTGTTTTTTGGACCCTCGACAGTAGGTACACTTTCCCAAGATTGTTTCCCTAAAGTTACGGCGGGATGGAAGCAAAAGTGTGCCCTCAGAAATTGTTTGCCAAGCAGCATTTGCTATATGAATAGCCTCTAATAAATTTATTTTATGAATTTTGTTTGCTTCTAAGTTGACTAGAATGCCAATGACTGGTTTCTTTCGGTACATTTTTTTAAAACAATGTATAACAGCTTGATCAATACTCCATGTAAAACGGATGTAACATTTTGGGAAGAAAAATAATCTTTACTGATTCTAGAATTTTAATTTCTGGAGAATGTGCCGTGCAGTTATAGATGATTAATAGGAGCTTTCTTTATTTATTTTTCATTTGTTTGTCTAGCTGCTTGACCGGCTCTTCAAAAATTTCCGACGTAATAAATGCTTTTTTATTGACTTCGTAAACTATAGCCAGAATCACACAATATCACCACACACCTGATAACATGCGGCATAATTATACCTTTGTTTGATGAATAATTAACTCCATTGTGGTTTAACTCCAGTTATAGTTGCAATCATAAAATATATTTTACAGACTTATCCTTTGTGCGTAGCCAACGAAAAAATACCTTAAAATTAATTTAAAATTAAGCTATAAAAACATTAAAATGTTGAATTATAATCGGAAACTTATTTGTGTAGACGCGTTTTCTAATTCTAGTTGATCAGAAAGTGAGTAAAAAATTCTACCTTTGCATACACGAACAACTTCAGGCTGATCTGAAATCGAAAGGAGCTACTCTCTGACACATTTATAAATTCAATTTTGTTCGGAAATGCATGAAATTGGGAGATGTTGTTATTCAGAAAATATGTAATCGAATGGCGTTTTCAATTTTTTGAAAAATGCAGAATATCCTTCAGAAAATGCAGTCAAATTGGCATTTTAAACCGAGTTTTCGGGCGCACGCAGAAAACAAGTTAAACCATTCGTTACGTGACAAGAATGGACTGTAACTCGATAAGTAATTTTAATATAAAAAATGGAAAAGTCGTTACGATTCCAAATCACTTCACTACTCAAACCTGACATTCTTATGCCTTTACACTTCAAAATATGTGAGAAAGTTTCACGTTGTTGAACAGGACGTTTGAGGACTGCCTTAATTTGAATAAAATATTGTAAAGAAAGTAATCTAACCTCCACATGCGATTCCATTTCTTTAGAATTACTTGAAAGACTTGAAGAAGCCCTTAAATCTTCAGAAGTCTGAAATAAAGAGAAAGACAATCTTGAGCCAGAATCGGTTTTAGATATTTTGCCTATGAGGTAAGCATAATTTTGCCGCCCGTATGACATACATATTGCTTTTCCCCACTAATCAAACATTTGCAAGAATAATTAAATTAATATGCAACTATATATTTTTTAATACATATGTATATTTCTAATTAATCTACATTAATAAATTAATAATCAAATTACTTAAGAAAATATATATCTCTTAAAAAATAACAATCGCTAGTTTCAAATTAAATGAATAAAAACGTTATTGCATTCTAGTAATACTTACAAGATGGCACCATATCACGAATGAAACTAACACTTCAAAATTTCACTTCTCTTGTTCTTCTTTTGTGAAAAACATTTACTATATCGAAGTTATGAATATTACAAGACATTCCAGTTGCAGTAAGTGAAGAAGTTTATTATATGTGAGTAGTGAAGTTATGCCGGTTCTATGACACTTGCACACTCTGAAGGTCAAATGAAAGTCATCCGGGAGTTTTTTTGTTTTTTTTCCTTAGAGTACTAAACTATTAAGAGCGTATCGGAGCTGAAGTAGACCGAAATGTGTAATGATAACATCGGAAGTGTGAACCGATAAGGTTTTTGTGGAAATATTGTCTTATAGCAGGATGTTATATATTTAGCAGTAGATAGAAAATTTTATTTTGAGAAAAATTTTTAAACAGTTATCAAGAGTTAAAAAAATTGTTAAAGGTTTTTTTTTTTTCGCGTGATACAAAAATTTTGTAAGTAACTTTTTTTTTCTATTAAAAATTCTTAATTTTGCGAACTTAATTTTTTTTTTTCAGGTGATTGAAAAACTTTGTAGAATTTATTTTCCTTTATAAATCTTTCAGTTACGTATAAAAATTTTCTCTTGAAAATTTTCCTTGTAAAAATATCAAGATAATTCTTTTGCTGTTCGAGAATTCTTTATAGCTAAGGCAAAAATGTTTGATGAATTATTTTTGGGAAATTTTTTAATTGTGACCCACTATGACCATCCCGTTTTGAAAAATATTCAAAACGCCACAGTTCTTTTTTTTTTTTTTTTTTACGAGATAGAAATAATTTGTGAGTAATTTTTTTTCGGGAGATCAGTTATGGAACATTGGCACAGCAACTGATCGATTGTCACCACTAGATTTTTATAGTATGCTTCACCTTCAAAAATCTGAGAAATTCTGTCCTGGAGTTAAATGAAGAATACTATTAAAATTTTGCTGTGTCAATTCATTCTCTGCTGCTACACTGCTCCATCACTGCGAGATAGAAAAATTTTGGGAAGTAAATTTTTTTTTTGAAGATATTAAAATTTTGCTAATTATTTTTTTCTTTAACAATTTTATTTTAAGGAACTTAATGTTTTTTTTAACTACCAGGAGTTAAAATTTTTATTTTGAGAATTTTATATTTTTTTCTTAGTGAAGATTTTTTTTTTTTTTTAACTGAAGTAAAAACGTTTGCTGAATTAGTTTTAGAAAAATTTATTTTCTTTATTTTTGTAAATGAATTTAACGGGTGTCAAAGATTTTTGAAGGAAAACTTGTATTTTATTTTAAAAATTCAGATAGTGTCTAGTATATCATTTTATTTTTGTAAATGAAATTAACGAGAGTATGGAAAATTTCGAAGGATACATCTATGTGCCTATAGAAGAGATTTCTCATAGAGAGCTCCCATCGAATAAAGAATAACTTACTGTTGCCACTTAATAAAAGGAAGTGTATTTAACGAAATAAAATAGAAAGATGCTGCCACAAAATAAAGTGAAACGTATATAACGAAATAAAAGTAAAAGATGATGTCATTCAATAAAGTGAAATGTAATAAAGAAATAAAATTAAAAGGTGTTGCTACTAAATAAAGTGAAGCATAAATACCAAAATAAAATTAAATGATTTTAACACTGAATAAAGTGAGATGTATAAAACGAAATAAAATTCGAGGATATTCCCATCGAATTAAGAAAAATGAAGAGTTGCCATTGCAAAAAACGTGATAGAGTTGAAAAACTTTTGAAATAATAAAGTAAAAAGATTTTTAAAGCGTTACATGAAAATGATTCTATGTATTTATCAACACTTTAGCAAAACAAATGTAAAACATGCTTTATATATTTAAAAGAAGTTTTCCTTGACAACAGATAAGCAAAAATAATGTAAAATTCGCTTCAAAAAGTGTGCATGTAAATTAAAATAGAACAGTGAAATAATAACAATAATAATAACATTTAAAGAACAATAAAGAAATCGTTGAAATGAAAAATAAACAAAGAAAGTTTATATTTAGACTCAGTATACACATTTTATAGCGGTTAGTAATATTAGACAAAGTGAAAGGAAATTCAGATTCAAATTTTCAGAAAATTAACTTGATTTTTTGAAGATTTAAGCATAATGTTTGTGTGAGAGATTTTTTTCTTTTAAAGGAATCCTTTGAAGTTTTTTTCATAAAATGGTAGTTTATCAATTATATCGACATTAAAAAAAGTAAGCATGTTTTTCAGAATAATTATTTAAATAATAATAAGTGTAAAAATTCCTTTTCCACAATTGGTGTGAATTGATGAAATTGACGTTAAGTCCCGATACTGTATGAAAATTCTTTCGCCTATCCCTTTAGTTAATTTGCATATCATCTTATACATACTGAAACTTAGTTAAGTTTGAAAACATTTTGATAAACATGGTAGAAGAAAAATAATTAATCCAACGATTAATTAACTGGAAATGTAAGACATAAAATGTTTGATTTAAGAAAATTGTAACAGTAGTGAATTACTTCCTAACGAGTTTTACCTACTTTTATCAAAATCAAACTTATTCTACATGATTGTGTGGGGAACAAAACCTAAGTTCAAAGATTTTTGCATAATTTAGTTGAAATAGTTTCGCTAAAATAATTTTTTTGACTCAATGAGCCTCTTACTAACCCAAAGAACTTTGAAGCTTTTATCACAAACGTATTTGAATTACGCAATATTCAACCAGATATTCGATAGATTTGTTAGAACACGTTAGCTAGTGGAATTCTCACAGACAAATGCCTTTCAAAGAACTTATCTTACTTAACTGATTGAATAATCTACGCTTGCAGATAAGCCGTTCGAGAGAAAAGGATTGTTGTCCCGATAATAATTTTAAAATATATCAATTAATTATTAATTAGCAATGGCCGATTGAATGTAATGCTGCTTTATACGTCGTTAAGAAGAATCTGTGCGAAATCATATCTGAGGACTATGAAAAAGATCATTGTAAGTGAGACGATCTCCTTCTCTAATGACGTCTACCAAGAACATATTCGCCGGGCCCCACAGTTAGCCAACGGTCGCCAGGTCTGAGGCCCATTCCCCCAGCTTTTTGCACTTTGTTTTATATTTTTGTCTTGTATATGACTTGTTTTTATATTAATAAAAACTTATATGGTTGTTTTCGAACGACCACAGACAAGGTGCTTCGCACCAAAAGTTTCCACATGGACACACATTTTTAATGTATAACAACTTCAATTTTAACGTTTATAACCACTTTCTGTAAACATTGTACCGTATAGGGATTTAACACTAATTCAATCGCGCTTTTTGAAACGTATAATTTTTTTTATTATGTTCGCACATGTTTAAAATCTCATGTTATTCCCATAAAATAATATATGTTTTTATCACTTCAGAAATTTTCTTGATCGCAGAGACATAGAAAAAATAATGAATTTAGAAATGTTCGCAGCACTTTGTCAGTTCTTGCTTTTTAGCAGTTTTAAAATTTCCCACACCAAGAAGAAATTTTTAAAACGTATTGTAACACTTGAAAAATATTAGATTTCTCTCTTTTTTCAGCTCTTGAAAATGTATACACCACTCGCAAAAAAAATATTTTTTCACACATTAAAAAAAATAGTTCATGAAAATGTTTGCATGATTTCAAAAATATTATTTTCTCACACCATGGATGGAATAAGTTGTTGAAAATTATTTGACTGGAAACATAATGAAATTGTATTTATTGCTCGAAGATGACTTGAAAAATATTTACACTCTTCGAGAAAATTATTTGACTTGAAAATTTTTGCTTCACTTGAGCTGTCATCCTTAGTTTCTTGAAGACATTTGCTTCATTTCTTAAAAGATCATGAAAAATGTTTGAAAATTGCGATTTCATTCTAGTTCCTTAGAATTGATAGTTCAAAGAAATGCCTCCATCCGCCCGATGACATTGGATAAAGTATCACACACATAAGAATGATATTTAAAAGAATGTTATCCTCATTTTCCCTTTTTTGTGAATCCTTTTTATTTGGATTAATCCATTCCAAATCACCCAGGTAGTTGCGCTCAACATTTTTAATTTTCCTAATCTTTTAAACAAGTTTTCTTCATAGTTTTCCGAGTTTAAAAAAATGATTAACATTTTTTTGATCGTATAGTTTTTTGTGGGTGTCCATTTTAACGTGTTTTACGGAAAATGTCTCAACTGCTTTATTTTTCTACCTATCAAGATGAATCAAATACCCAAATGTTCAGAATAAAATGTCGACATTTTACGTAACTATAAAATTTTCAATAGACTTGAGGATCTAGGCCAAAAATATGCTTAAAAACCGGAGAAATAAAAGGTCGAACATCACCTTTCGCTGCTTTTTCTTTTAGGAAGGATATCAGACTAACCTTTAATATTTTTTTTACACAGATCTCTTATAGGACTACTTATTTTTACAAATTTCAATACTGAAAACCTTTTTCCTCTTTCTGCACAGCTCATCAAAAACTGTGCGAAGTTTTTTTTTCAATTTTTACTAATTAATATTCAAAAGGGACTGACTAAAAAATTCTGAAAACGTAGGATAATAAACATCTTTGTAATATAAAGTTAAATTGTAAATTTCATGATTAAAACTTAACTGGTTTTTGAATAACAGTTCATTAAAAATGCACCCCTCCCCTCCTTTTTCCTTTTTGTTTTGTTCCCGATACATAGCATTACAGTCACTTTTTTCTCAGGTACGTTATGTGGACGATAAAAACAAATTTTTTAAATGGGGCAGTAGCACCTTTTGAAGTATTTCTTGAAAGGGGTTTGTATAACTGAGAGAGAAATTTATTCATTTAATTACCCATTTAGATTCTTCAAAGGATCCTACAGAGAAAGATTTTGATAGGTAAAAAGAAGTATCATAATTCTGAGTAAAGAAGAAAATATTAAATTAGAAAATTGTTGCCTTTAAGACAAAATAGTAAAACATATATTGCAATAATATTTAAACATATTGGGATGTACGATTGATTACTAAAATAGGCATGAAATTAACTAAATTAATACCAATTAATTCTGGATTACTGTATTTTTATTCTAGCACATAAATATAAAAAAAAGTAAATTTAAACACATAAAAATATCTCTTGACTATATGCATAGACACATCAATAAATTAAGCACAATGAATAAATAATTAAATAACTATCATGATAGTTAAAAAACTGATATAGGCTTTTTAGCCCATGTGACTACAACTAACTATTATGAGAATTCTATCTCATGTCATCACCTCAAATTTAGATTGTAGCCATATCTTTCGTGGTTGATTTTTTTCCTTATTAGGGACTTTTGCAGCATCCCTTTGTATTTTTAGTACATGGTTCGTATTTACTTATTACCCAAGATAATTGTAATCTCAGTTAGATAACTAATCTATGGAGCTTTATCTTTTTATATTTACAATTTGGCACTGGACTTGAACTTTTCAAAAAAGGAGAAAAAATAAGTTAAGAAAACATTTTCAAAAAGTTTTAAGTTAAGAAAAATATTAAGATAAGAGAAAAAAAAAATTAAGAAAAAAATTAAGTTAAGAAAAAATGTTTAAGTTAGGAAAAAAAATTAAGTTTAAAACAATTAAGTTTAGAAAATAATTCAGAAAAGAATAACTTGCCGTAAAAATTTTAATGTTAAATGTTTGTAAAAAATTTTGAATGTTTTCTGTTTTAACTAAAGATTGACTTTATCCAACCATCCAATTGTTTATCCTAGCGATCATATGTTTATGCATCACCTAACCATCCAACTGCTTATCTAATCAACCAATTGTTTATCCTAACATTCATTTATCTTTTTTCTGCAGATGTACAGAAACTTAAGTGCAGACTTATTCGAAAAATCAGTGACTTATAAAACAGACTTTGTTTAAACTTGAAGTAGACCATTGCATTTGAAAGGAAAAATTAAGACTAAAAACATTTAACATAGAGCACGAATGAAAATTTCAAAATCTGTTCATTCCCACGATAATTCACTTATACATTTTTGAATAACTGTAGAAATCTCAAATAGTGTAATATTCAAATTAGGTAAATTCTCACTATTTCACATCAGTTTACAGTACAAGTAACTTGAAATATTTCTTTACTAAGTAGGATTAACAGCATTCCGACTTAAAAATTTCTTTTGCAGATTTTCTATGATAATCCTTGTCTGACTAATCTTTTAAAATATTCAGTGTAACTTAGTTTCATGAAATATATCTGCAGAACTTTAATTATTACTCAGTTAGTTTACTATTTTAAATTATTGTTTAATAGTTTCATTATTATTTGAAAAAGTAATTTTATAATATAACAATTTAATTTTAAAACATTAAAATTCTAACATCTAACATATTTAAAATCATAAAACATTCAAGACTTGCCTCTAACCGAAAAGACTAGTCGTCTAACACAACGATCGGGAGACAGGATGTCACGTCACTACTTCCTGCCATTTGATTGGATGATAGCACAATCACGTGATTCCTTATCAGTGACGTCACCACATAAATAAGAGCAACTGGATGAGCAGTTTTCCCATCGTTTTATTTACTGTTTTCGAGTGAGTGGCCATGCATGCTTATCTTTGCTATCTGTGCCAAACTTGTCCAAATTTGTCTAAACCAGCTTGAATTTGGCTAAACTTGTTGTTGCTTCATTGTTACCTACCCTAAAATGGAAGCTATTCACGAAAATTTTTAAAGATGTATATTTTTAATTACTGTGCTAGATTAGAAAATTGAAACAATCTATTGCTAATTGTAATTAGATCATTTCCGTTACTTTATAATTATATTAACGGATTTTATAATTATATTATATAAATTAAAATAGAGAAACCATGAAAGAAAAAAGATGAATGTCTTTGTATATTTCGCGAGAACTTACTCATGAAAAATCTGATTTCTGATAACTCTTTAAAAATGCATAATTGATGTATGCTTGAAGTATCCAAAGACACTCATAGTTCTTTTTTTCATGTTTACTCTGTATTTATTTATATAATATAATCATAATTATATAATCCGTTAATATAATTATTAATTACAATTAGCAATAGATTGTTTCAATTCTCTAATCTAGCATAGTAGTTAAAAATATACGTCTATAACAATTTTCGTGAATAGCTTACATTTTAGGGTAGGTAACAAAGAAGAAACTACAAGTTTAGACAAATTCAGAGAGGTTTAGACGAGTTCAGACAAGGCACAGATAGCAGAGAAAAGCAAGCATGGCCACTCACTCGAAAACAGTGATGAAAATGGCTTAAAAGCTGCTTATCCAGTTGTTCTTATCTAGGTGGTGACGTCACTGATAAGGAATCACGGGAATAAGGAATCATCCAATTAAACGGTAAGAAGTAGTCACGTGGCATCCTGTCTCCCAATACCATATGCAGAAATAAGATAAAGGATTGTTAGAATAACCAATTAGTTGATTAGGTAAGCAGTTGGAAGGTTAGGTGATGCATAAACATATCATCGCCAGGATAAACAATTGGATGGTTGGAAGAATTCGATCGTTAGTTAAAACAGAAAACAATAAAATTTTTGCAAACATTTAACCTTAAAATTTATACGGCAAATTATTTTTTTTACTTAATTTTTTTTCTTAACTTGAATTTTTTTTCAAAAATTTTAACTTATTTTTTTTCTTTTATTAATTTTTTTTTCTTAACTTAATTTATTTTTAACTTTCAAATAATTTAAATTATATAAAAAATAACATGTATACATTTAGATTTTCATACACACATACAATTTTACTTGCAAATATACTCTAAATATATACTTAGTGAGCTGACCTAAACCTGAGAAGCCTAAACATATGTTTGTGGGTTCGAATCTTGCTCAGACCAGTCGAGATGAATGTGTTGGGTTTTCATGGTTCTTCTTTATGTGAAATCGATTTCTTCGAAGAATTTAGTTATCTTTGAATATCCCTTTTCTAAATGATGGTGCAAAGAATTTTCAGTAAGTTCGATGAAACATTGACAACGAAAACTTTCTTGAATTTCAACTCGTAAGTGATTATGAAATACTTCTAAATCACATTCGTCATGCTCGCCAGGAAAAATCACCAAAGTTTTAAAAACGTTATCAGATTGCTTCGACTTTAAGACATAATATCAAATAAAGTCATTTTTTCGTTTAACACACACAAGAGGTATACGAGAGTGTTGGGTAAGGATATGTTGTCTTAGTTCAAATTTTCATGTAAACATTTTACCATAGTCACGATGGAAGAATAATGACCCTTGATTTGATCTACGTTTCGAATAATCAAAGTTCACCTTGAAAATATATCTTATTCATTTTAAATTCACATACTTGAAATGTATTAATGAGGACTTTCGCCTTCATAAGAAAATTAAGTTACTTCGAAAATCAATACTATGTATTCTAGAATCATATAAAGGTAAATCAATTATTTTAATTGTATTATAAAAATAAATTGGCGGAAATGGTCTAATTACAATTAGCCATTGAGAGTTTCAATTAAATAATCAAGCATTCTAATTAAAAATATTCAATTCTCTAACAATTCTCGAAAATGAAGTTACATTATAGGTTAGGTAACAAAGACAAGATCAAACAAAGCACGGATCGCAGAGACAAGCAAGCATGGCCACTCACTGGAAAAGAGTGACAAAAATGGCGTGAAAGTCGCTTTTCAAAGATGTTCTTACCATCTACTGATACCAAACTACATAAGGGGAGTGACAGCCAATCCAACGGGAGGAAGATGTCCCGTGATTTCCTTATCGCTCGCGTCACTTACTATTTACTGATCAGAATGTCGCCATTACGCCAAAGACAGATGAAGTCTTGCTACAGGTATGGTGAATTTTTCTCTATATTTAAATTAGTGTAAGAAAAAAATAATGTTTTGCTTCTAGTGATATTATATGCGAGGGAAATTTTAATGATGATTCATAATTCACTTAATTCAGTCGCAACACTCTATGGGAAATCTCTTCTCTAGGAAAATAGATCTTTCCCTCGAAATTTTTCAAAGTCTTGTTAAATTTAAATATATGTTTGTGTTCTGCACTCTGTAAAGCAAGAGTTTTAAATTCCTTTTACGAAAGGTTGTTAAATTCATCGTATAATTTTCCAAATAACTTAATTATTTAAAATGTTTTTCAACTCACTCACTTTTTCCCATAGCAACACTTCTTTTTTAATGTGGTACAATTTCTACGTGCATCGAGTTTATGTAGGGTGATTCTTTAAACTTGCACAATCAAGCATAAGTTCTCAAGAATTAATCAA
The DNA here is from genome assembly GCA_963932465.1 of Maratus speciosus. Lineage (NCBI taxonomy): Eukaryota > Metazoa > Arthropoda > Arachnida > Araneae > Salticidae > Maratus > Maratus speciosus. Next base: position 606,915,120 of record OZ010787.1, read on the forward strand.
GGACTCTCATCATTCTTTCTTCCAAGCATGTCTTCAAACCATGGACTATAAATAAATCAAGCACACGTTCAAGAAAACTAGGACTCTCATTCTTTTTTCCTACAAAAAACCTTTTTTCAAATAGAATTTCAAAACAAACTATGAAGACTCAGTTCCCATGAAGTATTAAGAAAATACATTTTTCAAAAATGAGTTTTCATGATCTGACAAGAACTTACAAGTATAAGTTCACATGAACTACCCAAGGTTACTCATCATTCTTTTTTTCAAGCAAACGTTTAACAATGCACATAGCAAGAATTGTCAGAAAACATAATTTTTTAAGAATGAGTTGTCTTCTCATGCACTGACTTGCGTTGTAGTGAAATGTGCTGCTCAGAGCAATATAGCTATTACTGCTGAACACGAAGTTTAAAAAAAAAATCTAGGACTTATTGCAAGGCATAACGACGTTCATCGTTCTTTCTTTCAAATAGTGTCAAACAAGTACCCATCTTTTAAATTATAATCATATCAAAAAGGCTTCACAAAACAAAATGGGAAATGAGGATAACATTCTTTTAAATATCATTCTTCTGTATGTGATAATTTACCCAATAGTATCGGGCGGATTGTGGGCAATTCTTCAAACTATCAATTCTCATGAACTAGCATGAAATCACAATTTTCAAACGTGTTTCATGAACTTTTAAGAAATCAAGCATATGTCTTCAAGAAACCAAGCATGATAGTTCGAGTGAAGCAAAAATTTTCACGTTTTTCAAAAATTTTCAAGCCAAATAATTTTCTCGAAGGGTGTAAATATTTTTCAAGTCGTCTTCGAGCGATGAATACAATTTCATCATGTTTTTCGTCAAATAATTATCTACAACTCATTTCTTCCATGGTGTGAGAAAGTAATATTTTTCAAGTCGTGCAAACATTTTCATGAACTATTTTTTTTTTATCTAATGCGTGAGAAAATAATTTTTTTGCGAATTGTGTATACATTTTCATGAACTATTTTTTCTAATGCATGAAAAAGTTATTTTTTGCGAGTGGTGTATACATTTTCAAAAATTGACAAAAAAAAAAAAAAAAAAAAAAAGTAATATTTTTCAAGTGTTGTTACAATACATTTTCAAAATTTCTTCTAGTGTGGAAAATTTAAAATCTTTGCTCAAATGAAGAACTGACAAAGTGCCGCAAAGATTTCTAAATTCGTTATTTTTTTCTACGTCTCTGCGATCAGGAAAATTTCCAAAGTAATAAAAACGTGTATGATTTTATGTGAATAGCATCAGATTTGAAACTTGTGTAAACATATAAAAATAGCAAATAAAGCCTTTGTGCAACAATATTAAAAAGCAGAAAAACCAACGTTCAAATATGCACAAATAATACATGAAAAGCAGCAAACAGCTGTTTCGGATCTACTAGTGAGATTCTTCTTCAGTCAATTATTTACCTCTGAAAATGGACCAATAATTGTCTTTCTTTCCTGGATGTCCTTGTTATTCGTTGTGAAAATGGCTTTCAGACTACCGTCTTTCGTAAACCTTTTGCTGTCAGTCTCCCACCTCACAGGTATTCTTCTCATCCCCCTAACCAGAAATTCGCTGCTTTCAATACTTTTGTTTTTCGGGCAACCATTATTTGTTCCACTCCTCAGTTACTTAGTGCTGAACTTAATTACCTCAAAGCTATTGCTGTTGATCGTGGTTTTTCCTCTAATATTATTGATTCTATTTATAAAAAATTGACGAAATCCGTCCATTCTGAAAATCATTCTAATTCCAACTCTAATACTTCAGTTGTGTTACTATTTTATCCGAAAATCAGTCAGCAAGTTGCTAAAATCTTAAGAAGGTTTGATTTTAATGTTATTTTTTCTCCTGTTAATAAAATTACTTTTTCAAATCTCAAACACCCCGTTGATCGCCTAGACAACTGGGGTATTTACCAAATCTCTTGCCAGTGTGGCCTTTCTTATATTGGCTAGACTAAACGTGCTTTTAGATTTCGTTTAAAAGAGCTTGAAGGTTATGTTAAAAATCAGGAGCTCAAACGTTCTTCTATTGCTCAACATTCTTGGTCTTCTCAACATAGGTTCGATTTTTCCTCAGCCCTCATTATCCAAAAATGTTCTTCTAACCTTGATCTTGATTTTTGGGAAGCTTACCACATCATTAAAAATTCTCACTCTTTAGTTAATGACTTATCTAGTACTCCCGATTTTGTAAGTATTTGGAAAGCATTAATTTAATTTCCCCCTTTTATGGTTTCTTTTTCTCTCCTTCTCCGGTAGATGTCGCTACTTGTCCACCCAGTCGTTTCCACTACTTCTCTCTCATTGGTTGTTTTTGGTGCCTTCGCTACCCGCATAGGCTATATGAGCCAGCGCGTCTCTGTCTATCATATTGCTAGGCCTTGCTTTTTCTAGCAGGCTGTTCCTTTTACCCTATCCTGCACTGAAGAAGAATCTCGCTAGTGGATTCGAAACAGCTGTTTGCTGATTTTCATGTATTATTTGTGCATATTTGAACGTTGGTTTTTCTGCTTTTTAATGTGTAAACATAATTAAAAATATATATGTTTCACAAAACGCGGTTGAATTAATGTTAAATAATAAAGTAGCATTACATTCAATCGGCCATTGCTAATTAATAATTAATTGATATATTTTAAAATTACTATCGGGTTTACAATCCTCTTCTCTCGAAAGATAAACCAAAACAAGTCCGAACCTGCTTATCTGCAAGCGTAGATTAGCGTAGATAGCATTTTTCTGTGAGAATTCCACCAGGTAACGTGTTCTAACAAATCTCAATTCTTATCGAATATCTATAGAAATTTAAGATTTTCAAATTGACAAAGTTTTATATTAAAATTAATAAATAAAATTCCTTCCGAAAATGTTTGTAGCTGAATATTGCGTAATTCAAATAAATTTATGGTAAAAGTTTAAAAGTTCTTTGGGTTAATAAAAGGTTCAATAAGTCAAAAAAGGTATTTTAACGAAACTGTTTCAACTAAATTATACAAAAATCTTTAAACTTATGTTTTTTCCTCCCACAATCATGTCGAATAATCTTGATATAGATAAAAGTAGGTAAAACTTGTTAGGTAACGTCATTCATTACACTGTCACAATTTTCTTAAATCAAATATTTTATAACTTACATTTTCCGATAACTAATCTTTGGATTAATTATTTTTTTACTACCATGTTAAAATGTTTTTAAACTTAACTAAGTTTCAGTATATATAAGATGATATGCTAATTAACTAAAAGGATAGGCGAAAGAATTTGTATACAGTATCGGAACTTAACGTCAATTTCACCATTCCACATCAATTGTCGAAAAAGAATTTTTACACTTATTATTATTTTAAATGATTATTCAGAAAAACTAGCTTAATTTTTTTCTTATGTCGATATAATTGTTAAACTACCATTTTATGAGGGAGTCTTCAGAGGATTCCTTTAGAAGAAGAAATCTTTCACACAGACATTATGCTTAAAACTTCAATAAATCAAGTTAATATTCTGAAAATTTGAATCTGAATTTTCTTTCACTTTGTCTAATATATACTAACCACTATAAAATACGTATACTGAGTCTAAAGATAAACTTTATTTATTTATTTTATATTTCAACGATTTCTTTATTGTTATTTAAATATTATTATTATTATTATTATTATATTATTATTATTATAATATTATTATTATTTCACTGCTATATTGTAATTTACATAAGTATTTACTTTTTAAAGCAAATTTTACATTATTTTTGCTTATGAGTTGTTAAGAAGAACTTCTTTTAAATTTATAAAGCATGTTTTACGTTTATTTTGCTAAAGTGTTGACAAATACATAGACTCATTTTTTATGTAACGCTTTAAAAATCTTTTCACTTTATTATTTAAAAAGTTTTTCAACTCCATCACTTTTTTTCAATGGGAACATTTCAATTTCTTTATTTGATGGACACGTCCTTGAATTTTATTTCGTTTTACACATTTCACTTTATTCAGTGGCAAAATCAGTTAATTTTATTTTGTTATTTACGTTTCACTTTATTTAGTGGCAACACCCATTAATTTTATTTCGTTATTTACATTTCAATTTATTGTGCGACAACATCTTTTAATTTTATTTCGTTAGTTACGGTTCAATTTGTTTATTGGCAGCCCATTTTAATTTTATTTCGTTATTTGATTTTCGCTTTATTCAATGACATCATCTATTAATTTTATTTCCTTATATCCATTTCACTTTATTTAGTAGCAGCACCTTTCAATTTTATTTCGTTATGTACATTTCCCTTTATTCAATGGCAACACTATATTAATCTTTTTCTGAACACTCTATGCGAAATCTCTTCTCTGGGAAAATAGATCTTTCATTCGAAATTTCTCAAACTCTCTTAATTTCATTTACAAAAATAAAATGATATACCAGACTATTTCTGAATTTTTAAAATAAGCTTTCCTTCAAAAATCTTTGACACCCGTTAAATTCCTTTTCAAAAATAAAGAAAATTAATTTTCCTAAAACTAATTCAGCAAACGTTTTTACTTAAAAGAAAAAAAAAATTCTTCTATAAGAAAAAATAAATGAAATTCTCAAAATAAAATTTTTTAACTCATGATAATTAAAAAAAAACATTAAGTTCCTAAATTAAAAATTTTTAAAGAAAAAATGAAATAAATAAAAGTTCACGAAATTTAAAATTCTTTTAAACAAAAAATTAACTTCCCAAAATGTGTGTATCTCGCGAAAAAACATTTACTCGGAATTTGTTTTCTATCATGCGGGAAAAAAAGAATTGTGGCGTTTGAATATTTTTCGAAATGGTGTTGGTCATGGTGGGTTACAATTAAAAAAAATTTCTTTTTCAAAAATAATTCATAAAACATTTTTACCTACGCTAAAAAAAATTTCTCGAACAACAAAAAAAAAAAATTCTGTCTAGGTATTTTTAAAAGAAAAATTTTTGAGAAAAAAATTAAGTTCCTATGCGAAAAATTTGTAAATGAAAAAATTCTACAAAGTTCTTCTACCACCTGAAAAAAAAATACTCACAAAATTTTGGTATCACGCGAAAAAAAAATCTTGAACAAAAATTTTTTTTAACTCTTGATAATTTTTTTAAATTTTTTCTCAAAATAAAGGTTTTTATTTCCCTGCTAAATAAATAACATCCTACTATACGACAATATTTCGATAAAAATCTTATCAGTTCACACTTCCGCTGTAATCTTTACGTATTTCCTGTATACTTCCGCTCCGAAACGCTCTTATCAGCCTGGTAATCTAAGATTAAAAACTTCCGGATGACCTTCATTTGACCTTGAGAGTGTGCAGGTGTTGAAAAACATGCAAAACAACACTACTTATGTGTTACTAACACAAAATGTGTCAAATAATTAAAAACAAAGAAATTACGTATAAAATTCATGTGTGAACTATAAATAGCAAAACAAATTGTATCAATGACAAGTAAGATATGCATTTGAAGTAATATATCAAAGAATGAAATCTCTTCAACCCAATGCGTAAAATAATAATAAGAACCATAAAAAAAAGTCCTTCTGGCCAGTGCCGGGAGGAAGAGGTAGCTTTCAAATTCCTTATTTTAAAAAAGCCAACTTATATTATTCAAACATACGAAGCTCAATTTAGTGGAAACCGAATATAGGAGATTCAATACTAATTTTTATCAATACAAAATCATTATGAATGAGAATTTCGCGAAATTAGTCGAATTTAGGAAAAAAGGTAAACGGTAAAAAAGGCAACGGAAAAAACGTCAACGGTAAAAAGGTCAATGGTAAAAAGGTCAACAGGTAAAAAAGGCAACGATAAAAAGGTCAACAGGTAAAAAGGTCAACAGTAAAAAAGGCAACTGTTAAAAAATAATAATTATAAATACTTCATTGAACATAAAATTGAGACATATTAGTTATTAAGGTGCATATACGTTCAGTTATAGAAAACCGATTCTATGCTTCAAGTAAAGCACGTGGTAAGAACATGTATTTGTAACCCTGTTATTGAAAGCAATATATAATATATATATATATATATATACAATATATAATATATGTATAGCAATATATATATACATGTCATTATACTAAAGACACAAATATATAGGTGCTGTGTATTAAAAAATTAAATTATTCCATGCCGGAGACGTCGACTGATCGTTAAAAGGTACCTGGAATGGGGGGGGGGGGGTTAAACAGAAAATATACTCTAGATTCTTTCAACGCGCTATATGGATAGTTTATGTATAAGGACATCAACTTATATATATTTATGGAAACTTTGACCAAAGCTAGTTTTTCGGGGGAGGAGAGTGGGAGAAGACATGAAATGAAAAGAAACAAAACTTTACATACAGAGATTTTAAAAAGTTTGAAATAATGACAAAGAAATAAAAATTTTTTAAAGCGAAGAATTTTCATTATCTTGATGTTTGCAATGTAGAAGGGGGTACAGTTAAGTAGGTGTGTGTGTGTGTGGGGGGGGGGGTCAGTAAATATGAAAGATTTGGCTCAAGAAAGCACAATTTAGAGAATACATAGCAGAAATGAAAATGTTTTACGAAAATAATTTGAAATAAAATTAAAGATTCAAATTTATTGACTATGGTGTAGAGACGTAGCATTTTGCATCGGGCTAGGAAATTCGCTTTTATCCGAAAATGACGCGACCTGCGGTTCGTGCTATATTTTTTCTTTACATATCATTTTAATTTCTACCATTTTGCTACGAATCGGTTTGACTTTCTTTGTTTCGTATTCGAGTTAGATTTTGATTCTTGAGCTGGGATTCGGGTTGACTTGATTTTGCAAAAGATTGTCCAAAGTATTCTTTCTGGTGAAGAATCTATATAGAATAATGTCTACATAGAATCTATATAGAATATCGCGTGCCATTCACACGTAATTCTATTCAAAACGCCAATTTTAACAGCGTTTTCAAAAAGAATGCCTGCTTTTATCGAAAAATGGTAACACTGTTCGACTCCATAGTTTCTGAATAAGAGCATCTGCCAATTCCACGTGTTTACGAACAAAAATAAATTCAGGAATATGTCAGAAAAAAGAAGTCAATTTGGATTCCAATATAGTTGAAAAGATTATGCTTTTTCTGTGTGGGCAAGTGGGGCATTTGTCCAGACCTCACAAAATTTAGTGTCCCAAACTTGGAAGTAACTGAAATTTTATTTTCATGCTTTTTTTACTTTAGTCGAGAAACATTTGTATTTTAAAAACTATTCATACTTCTATTATTTAATTTTTCTTAATCATAATGCTGTATTGAAACTATAAAAAAAGGGGGGGTGGCGGGGGAGAAACATTTATTTTAAAATGTTTTATTTGTTTTGATTTATTACTGGTAGAATCTTTGTGGTAAGAGGCATTATGTCATCTTTTTTTTATGTAGTGATTTAAAAAAGTAACCTCTAATAAAAGTATTGTTTTAATCATATTTATCATATAATATTTGAACTAATTCTGATCACATTGGTGTTTGTGTGAGGTAGGAGAATAAAAAATTTAATTTTCAAGCTTTAATCTATCATTCGGCTAACATGATCGTGCAAAGTAATAATAATAATTAAAAGATACGTTCTATACGGTATTTTTTCTGGGATTTGTTATCTTGATTTCAGGAGTAACTAAAATGACATTCCGCATAAATTTAACACATATATTTGGATTATTTCTAAAATGTATTAGAGAATATTGCAGTAATAATTTCAAAAATTCACACAGAAATTGCACAAGACAATTTCAAGGCAGTTGTTAACACTTACTTTGTAATTGAACCAGTGTTGCCAGATTGGGCACTTTTTTAAGTCTGTTCTCAACTGCTCTGCTCAACAAGCGCAAAACGTTTTGACACATTTACAAATTCATTTTTTAACGGAAAGATATAAAATTGGACAACCTGACCTTAGAAGCGATTTGGAATCGAACTGTGTTTTACATTTTTTTATCTATAAGTTACCTATTGCGTTATAAGCGATTATGATCACGTGACAAACACGTTTTTCGCCCTTTCTTCAGAGGTTATTCTACTTTCGAGCAAAATTTCGGTTCTAAACGCCCACTTTGACACTATTTTCTGAAAGATCTATTGCGTTTGAGAAAAACGGAAAAAAACAGCTCGATGACATAGTTTCTGAACAATAACACCTGCTAGTTACATGCATTTCCGAACAAAAATAAATTAAAACTTATGTCATAAAGTTGCCCTTTTGGATTTAAGAACAGCCTTAATTTAGATTATTTGACTCTCACCACTTTTTTAAAGTAGTATAATTCACCTTATTTTTCAGAAAAACCGAATATTTCTAAAAAAAAAAAAAAAAAAAAAAACCCGGCGACAATCAGCAATCTGGGGACAAAAAAGTCCCCAATCTGACAACACTGAATAGAACAATTATTTTTCACTTCGAAATTTAGCTATTGTTTAAAAAAAGAAGCGAAGGTAATCAAAGGAAACAGAAAAGTATCTAAGTAACTTTTCAACTTGATAAAATCTTAAATTTTTATTTCATCAGGCAGAAGAGTAATAATGCAAAAAAAAAGCTTCTTTTCGAAGATTTTGAAATCTATTTAATTGAATTTTTAAGCAGTTTTCGGCTTTATCTAACTGTATATAATGTTACATTTATAAAATCATAAAAAAAAAAATATTAAAACACATAGAAGAAAAAAAATGGTTGGGGGGGGGGGGGGGATCGAAATTGAAGCATGTTTTAAGTGCATGTTCTATAAGAGGTCAACAGTAATGTTACCAATAATATTAATCGGTTGCTTTTGTCTAATACATCTAGATTAAGAGAAAACAAAGTAACCACATGAGAAAAATAGTAAAAAAAAAAAATCATTAATGGTAGCATATTTAAATTTAAAAGGAAAAAAAGAACCTTATTAAAAGCGTTCCATGGTTGTATTAACTAGGTGAAAGAGATTACAGGTATTTGTAAAAACTTAGATGAAATACTGTATTGCACATAGAAAACTTTAATGTGTAAGTTCAAAAGCGGTATTATTACTAAATTATAAAATATTTTTGTGGGTAGAGTTTGGGATTTTTACTTTAACCGCTATGTATTTTTAATTTGTTTTTGCAGTAAAAATTGGTCCTATCAAAAACGTGTCAATATAAAAGTTGTAGATAATATTAAGAAGATATATAATAAATTTAATTGGATTTGATATCTTGAGAATTGACGAAGTTATGAATTTTTTTCTCCCTAAAACCCTGTTTTTTTTCGTTCCTTGAGCTCATTTTTAATTTTATCCAAGATCTGTGATACATAAAATTTTGGGCCCTTTTCTTAAAAGTAATAATAACTTTAAACTGATTTGATATGTATTATAATTAAGAAGTTATGGGTTTTTTTCTGTTTTCGCGAAACCCCTCTCTATCCCCCCCCCCCCTCTCCCCTCGGTCTGATTTTGCCCATTCACGAACTTGACCGAGATTTTCTACCTCTTGATTTTGTGTATAGGTTTGGAAGAGATTTGTGCAGAATTATGGAAAAGGATATATATTATATCACTTTTTTATGGACAAAACTTTATATATATATAACCATTATATAATGTTACAATCCATCATCTTTTTTTTTTTTTTTAAATAAAAAATAATATATATATAGAGAGAGAGATATAAAGTTTTGAATTGGGGTTGGTTTTGGGTTCTAGGGATCATGAGCAGTGTAGATCTGCAAAACTTTTTCAGAAATTCCAGCATAGAGGAGATTATAGGAAATAGGTAGAATAGGAGAAAATAGGTAGTATTTCTTACGAAATCTACTTAAAATGGTAAAATCTAAACAATTTAGTAATTAGTTTCATTATACTGGTTTTAACACAATTTAACAGATATACTGTTATAATGGAAAATATGGGCCGAAGGGAAAAAAGATGATAGTCATAAACTAGCTATTCCGAGTTATTTTAATTTACAGGTATGGATATGAATACTATCTTCAACTGTGTATCGAGCTATCTTTAACTGCATTTTTAAAGGATTATTTTCATTTTATACCTGAATCAAAGATTACCAAACGATAATACGTATTTCAAGAAATTAAATGAAACTATCATATAAAATTTCACAAAAATGGATTATTATCATTTTTTCCTTTAAAATCGTTTTTCTCTCATTTTTCCAGAAAGAAAACTGGAAAGGAAAAACTTTTTTTTTATGTTCACCATTTGGAAAATTAAGGAAATTTTTAATGTCTATTATGTTTTTGTGAAATGTAATGTTTGTGTCTATTACACAATATGGCAATAAAGATCGCCTAAATTATCATTTCAATATTTTTTATGAAATGACGTTCAAACTACACGATAAAAGATCAGAATTGATGTCTGAGAAAAGAATAACAATATTACACGATATATTCAGCAATTATTTTCTTTGAGTTTGTTTGAATAAAACTGGTTTAGAAGTGGAAGAAAAATGGTTTAAAACTGGTGGAATGTAAAAAAATAATATTGACTCACAAACAAATAATTGAACAAAACTTGAGAAGCACAGACCTTTAAATTTAATAATGAATGCATGTGAATAACCAAACGTTCGATATGAATATTTCTCAATATTTTTTGGATAAACGACACACTTTAAATGTAATTTTGTTCTCACGTCATAACGTACTATTATTAGACACACAAAATATTTCTCATTTGTACATGCATAAAATTTTTAGACTGTACTTAAGAATCATACAATATACAATGTACAGTGAAACCTCGATTATCCGAGCTAATTGGGACCGCAAGTACCTCGGATATCGGAAATCTTGGTTAATAAAAATTGCGTATAAAAACGCGCCGTGCTCGCGAATTGAACATCTCTTAGAATAAAAAACAATAGAGCGTTTTTCAAATGATAAAAATAAACATATATAAAGTTATGTTTCACAGCTCAACAAATTTGAAAAGGAAATCAAGTACTAGTAGTAAATTTTAAGAAGCAAATTGAAAAATTTTTAACTATACTAAGTTAAATACTGAAAGATGCATTTTCAAAAAAAAAAAAAATCTCACGAAAAAAAAAATATATATATATTTTTTTAATTTGTTAAATTTACATTAACGGGGGATTCGCGAAAGAAAGCGCAAACAGAATAATGTCATGAAACTAAAATGTCTATTGTGAGAGTCGCCCCTCCCTATTGTTGCCAGTCAAGCGGGGTGGGGGGTGGGGATATAATTGTCCAATACACATCTCTTTTAGTGTTTAGTAGGCCACACGGCCACTGGAAACAAAGCATTGTTCGTTGTTGACATCTCATGGTGCAATATTTCTTGGAAATTAAGCGCTTTTGGAGACAGAAGAGCCTGTAGCACGGACAATAAACTAAAAATGTGGACTTTTTCAATTTTCAGTGCTTATTCACAAAATAAAAAAAAAAAAAAAAAAAATAGACTTCGTTATCGGCTCGGTTAACAGAAACCTCGATTAATCGAAGCTCGGTTAATCGAGGTTCTACTGTATTTCATTTATAGGTGCGTTCGTAATTATATAAATACGTAGCATACGTTATTATTACATTAGCAATTAGAATACATTAGCAATATATACGTTCGGTCCGTCCGTCCACATACGGTGCGGTTAAATACGGATAATCTCTACTGCAATTTTTTTAATTTCTAAGCATAACACATTTTCAATTTTTTTTTACCGTCTCATAGGGAAGAAAAGGTACTTTTAAATGCAATTTGTTTGAAAACTGCATTTCAATTCATTTTTGAGAAAAAAAAATTGTAGTTTATAACGTGTTTCCTTTAACGTTGGCAACAGAAGTACTCCATTTCTGTAGAAAGTGAAGGAAAAATAGTTGGAAAATAGTAGACTATTATATCTTTTTGTTGCCATTTTCTCATATTGTACATTTATTTAACTTTGATCTGGAAACTTGCTTTATGCCAGACGACAACATATCACTTTTTTTAAAAATAAAATAAACACCATTAAAAAAAATCTTTGTTTTATATAATCGTAGATTTTCTACCGTTAAAAGAGGTGAATATTACTTTTCGTAAATAACCGTTTGATAGCATTTCTCGTTAAAGGTGTTTCCAGTTAAGGATTTATTATTTTTTTTCCCCGGTTAAAATGCCACCGATCAGATAGAAAAATTAAAATGTAGTCTAATTTATGTTTCGTGTATCTCCAACGAATACATTGCTTTTAAGTTTTATGCACTAAGTAAGCGTACCCTGCCAATAAAAATTTCTCCTTGCTTTTGTTATAAATAATTATTTTCATATCAAATTAATATAAAAATCAAAAAACGAAAACTATTTCATTAAAATCAATACAATTAAGAAATTACTATAAAGAAATTATACAGAATTACTATTAGTGAAATAATGTAATAAAAAATAAGAATATTACGAAGACTAAAAGCGAAGGACTAGAACTAGAAAATCAAACGTTATAAAGTCCTTTAAAAAATACAAAAGAAAAATTCTTTAGCTGAATCTTTTGTGACAAATCAGGAGGTTTTCAGGGTATTTCAACATTTATTTCATTCCTTGTGTGCAATAAGTTTCGTTGAAACCCATTAATGGATTTTGATATGGTTTACAAACCATTTTCCTCTCTTTAAATACAAAGGGATAGGAATGGAGTTGATATTTAGGAGTATATCCTGAAGGTCATTCTATTTATCCAGCATAGCTTGTCAAAATTACAATACAAGTTTACATTTTTGTTATTCAAACCTAAGCCCTTTTATTACTCAAAACTAAAGGACTCTAGTTCACCCTGTTGTCCCCAGCCCCACCCCTAGACAATACATAAATACATGATAAAAACTCTGGGGGAAATCCCTGAGTAAAATATCTTACAGTGAAACTTCCCTGTGCGACCCCCTCCATTAAGCGACCACCTCCATGAACGACCATTTTTTCATGGAACGAAATTTATTCCCATGGACTCACTACTAATTTTACCTCCCTTCAGAGACCATTTTAGTTGAACTCCCTCCATGAGCGACCAATTTCTTTGAAGAAAATGAAACACATTTTCCCTGGTCGGTTGAAGGTTTTATAGAAAAATAATTCCGGAGAGCGCATTATTCATCAAACTTTTAAATTAAGTTAATTTTTTTTTTTTATTCCAGTAACTTTTAATTCCCCTGTCCTATTGTGTCAGGAAACTCTCAAAGAAATAGATAGATTAATGAAATCGTCATTACTTTTTCCCGCCCCCCAAAAAATTGCATTTATTTACTTAGCTTCGAAAGGACTTGTAAATATAAGTTATAAAAGATAAAATCGTAAAATCATAACAAACGTCAATGTATTCAGTTTTTTTACACTCTGCAGTAATTAATTTATGGAATTAACTTTTGTTTTGAAACTTAAATTTTTATATTTTTTCCTAATGTGAAAAATTAATTTCAGTAACATTCATTGTTATCTTTTTCAACAATTAAAATCTAGATTTAAACATGACCTCCATTAAGAGACCACCTCTCGAAGCGACCATTTTTTTTTTTTTTTTTTTTTTTTTTTTTTTTTTTTTTGTGAACTGAACGTGGTCGTTTTAGGCAGGGTTTATTGTATTTTGATGTTAGTAGATTAATCTCAAAATTTTACCTCATACTTATCTATTTTATTACACCCACAAATCGGCCGCTTACCTAAAAAAGCAGGATAATGAAAAAATTCCTCTAAAGAAAATGGCTCTTTTCTTCGTCTTTATTTTATTCCCTTTACAATCTATGTATGTAATTTTTTTTCTCCCCCTCCCCCCCCCCACTACACCCAAAAGCCATTATTGATTAAACATCTTTGCTTATATATAAACTATCAATGTAGCGAGTTGAAATAATCTATATCTATTTGTATTTCCTTAGTACTCCCCCCCCCCCTCCCACCGTAGAAAGCACCAGCTTGTCCCCTTGTAGAAGTAAGCCATGTTAAACTTAACTTCCTTTAATGAAATGCTAAAATTATGTTTTCTTTGACCAAATCTTAGAATTGTATAACCTACCGATTAACACTGTACCCACTGCCCTCTACGCTGCAAAAAACTGACAGTGGAAAAACTTAACTTTTATTAATAAGCAGCTGCTCTTGTATATAATTATTCATAAATGTGTGGACCCTTTCCGCCCTAGTTAATGTGAGCCCTTTTTTCAAGGAGATACTTTTTTGGGGGGGTGGGGGTGATTTTTTCCGCCTACCGTCCTTGGTCAAGGTTTCCATAAATATAGTAAAGTCGCTGTCCTTTTACATAAGCTATTCATATAGCGAGTTGAAATAACCGATACACGTGTTCAGCATTTGCTTTACTTGAAACATTGAATCGATTTTCTATAACTCAATATATAGGTACATCATTAACTAATAATGTCAATTTTCAATTATTATTCTTTTACTGTTGCCTTTTTTACCGTTGACCTTTTAACCGGTTGACCTTTTTACCGTTGCCTTTTTTAACCGTTGCCCTTTTTACCGTTGACGTTTTTTCCGTTGCCCTTTTTACGGTTGACCTTTTTACCGCGCACCAAATTACTCAGCTTTATCCAAGCTGCTTTTATTTAAAGCAACTTATATTTGGCTGAGATGTTGATGTATACTATGCACATGCCTTCTTACATGGAAATAGGCGAATACGTGTGTTATCGCGTGACAAATACAAGATCGTTTCAAAATGTTAGTCATACTAGAAATTCAAAGTGCTATAATTCAAACATTTTTTAAGATATAAACAAAAGAACAAATTTTCAGAAACAAAATCTGCTCCGGAATCTTTGTATCAAGGCCAAACACATAAAAAATCTTTTTCATTTTCCAATTTTTTAATACCTCATTTTAAATTTTAAATTTAATTTTTTTAAAATGGCAACCCTTTTGAAACAAGATGGCGAATGAAGCTGGCCAACGAACTCGGTCGAGACATTGGTATGTACTATGTACAGACCAAGTAACATCCAAATCGGTTCATAAATACGCTTGTTATCGCGTGACAAAAATCAGGTCGTTTTAAAATGTCAGCCACAATAGAAATTCAAAATGCTATAACTCAGCCATTTTTTTAGATATAGACGAAACAAAAACTGTTCCGGAATCTTTGTATTAAGGTCAAACACATACGAAAAAAATCTTTTTCATTTTCCAATTTTTTGGTATCTCATTTTAAATTTAAAATTTTTTTAAATGGCCGCCATTTTGAAACAAGATGGCGGATGAAGATTGCCAACGAACTCGGTCGAGATATTTGTATGTACTATGTACACACCAAGGTACATCCAAATCGGTTCATAAATACGCCTGTTATCACGTGACAAATATCAGGACGTTTCAAAATGTCAGCCACGCTAGAAATTCAAAATGCTATAACTCAGCCATTTTTTAAGATATAGACGAAACAAAAACTGCTCCCGAATCTTTGTATCAAGGTCAAATATATAAGAAAAAATATTTTTTCAATTTTCAATTTTTTGGTACCACATTTCAAATTTAATTTTTCTTAAAAATTTAAATGGCTTCCATTTTTAAACAAGATAGCGGATGAAGGTGGCCAACGAACTCGGTCGAGACATTGGTATGCACTATGTACAAACGAAGTTGCATCCAAATCGGTTCATAAATACGCCTTTTATCGCGTGACAAAATTCAGGACGTTTCAAAATGTCAGCCACGCTAGAAATTCAAAATGCTATAACTCAACCATTTTTTAAGATATAGACGAAACAAAAACTGCTCCGGAATCTCTGTATAAAGGTCAAATACATAAGAAAAAAATATTTTTCCATTTTCAATTCTTTAGTACCACATTTCAAATTTAAAATAAAAAATTAAATGGCCGCCATTTTGAAACAAAATGACGGATGAAGCTGGCCAACGAACTCGGTCGAGACATTGGTATGTACTACGTACTTACCGAATTACATCCAAATCGGTTCATAAATTCGAGAGTTACAGTATGACAAAGGTCAGATATATATATATATATATATATCAACTTTTGAACGGAGGGTGGTTTCGGGGTCTGGGAGTCATGATCGATGAAAATATACCAAAATTTTTTGAAATCGCTTTCCTCCGAACGGCTGCAATAGGTATCTTTTTGTAATGAAAGCTACCTAATAAGACAAAACTTCCAGATTGGATTTTTCATTCGCAAAATGGTTTGTTAAAATATATCAAAAACAGTATTATAACAAAATAACACTTTCAAGCTAAAAGAGACAAATTAAATTAGTACGAGAAATGAATAAATTCTCGCTAAAAATCAATTGAAAAAAATACGACATGAAAAAAAAAATAATTACATGTTCTTTTGAAATTCTATACATTAAAATATAATTTCACACTATTAATAATTACAAGTAATCATTCTGGAGCTAAAAGCAATTAAAAAAGCATTTAAGGCTGTTTTCAACTACGCTGCTTAACAAGCGAAAAACGTTTCGACACATTTACAAATTCATTTTTTAACGGAAAGATATAAAAATGGAAGGCGTGACTCTGGAAGCGATTTGGAATCGAACTGTGTTTTCCATTTTTTGATCAACAAATTACCTGTTGAGTTATAAGTGATTTTGATCACGTGACAAAATGTTTTTCACCCTTACTTGAGTGCTTTATTTTTCTTTCGCGAGGAAATTCGGTTCAAAACGCCCACTTTGACACTATTTTCTGAAAGATCTATTGCGTTTGCAAAAAAAAAAAAAAAAAAAACGGAAAAAACAGTTCGATTATAGTTTCTGAACAACTACACCTGCTAGTTTCATGCATTTCCGAACAAAAATAAATTAAAATTTATGTCATACAGTTGCACTTTTGGATATGAGAATAGCCTTAAATAATCAAATAATGTACGATTTCCTTTCAGAAATTTCAATGGAAAATCATGATGGCAAAACAAAAATATTATGTATCTATTTCGAAAATACACAAGTTAGATATATTTTTTAAATGATATACTAAACTATGAAATCTCCTCATCGGCAATACTTAAAAGTATCCTTCCGTTATACGATAAAGCTCTTTTGTTTTCGACCAAGGACGAAATTCAACAGTATTAGACATTTAGGGAGCTTTAACCTATATCAAACTTTTTGCTTTATCGAAAGAGTGAAAAAGCTGCTCGATTTTATGTAATGTGCCACAATTACGCTGTTTGGATATCAAAAAAAAAAAAAAAAAAAAAAAAAAAAAGATATTGCCGGTGAAGATTTGACGGTAAATAACTTCAATGTTTCATTAGAAAAATTCTTGAATTTTTAATTAGTTGCTTTTAAGGTGTGTCCCACCGAAATAAAGCCATCGTGATTGTGCGCTGTAATTGGACACGAAACAAATCAATAATAACGAACGACACAAATATATTAAGAAAGTCTGTGTACAAATGCACATTTACAAGGAGTTACTCACTTTTCCTGCCTTACATGAGCAGGAAAAAAAATGAATTTGTAAAAAAAAGAGGGGGGGGGGAGGGGGAAGCGTTCCGCCGAAGTAAAGCCACTACTGTTAACAGACAATATATCCGCCATGGTTATATGTTATATATGACTTGGAATATACGACGTGGCATACCATTTACCAATCCTTGGAGGACAGTAGCATGAATATTCTCCCATGCTTCAATGATGACGACCTTCAATTTTGCCACAGACTGAAACTGTCTGCCATTGGCATATACAGCCCTACTGCGGATACCCCACACATTTTCTTGGGGATTGAGATCTGGGAAAAAGGGCAGGACAGTCCATGACATGCACCCGATTATCCTAAAAACGTTTCTAGGTGGATTTGGCAAAGAAAATGGAGGTCTTGTCCTGCTGGAAAATCCAACTTAGTCCTTGTCCTGCTGGAAAATCCAACTTAGTCCACCAATTCTCTTTGCAAATGGCAGTAAATGTTTTTTTTAGAATTTCTTGCTAATCGATAGCCTTCATGCGGTCTGAAAGAAAAGCCAGTTTATGTTATAGCCGAAGCCTCCCCACGCCAATAATGAGCTTCCACCTTGGTGTCTTTTGGAGAAAATTTCCACTTCTTTCCCCATGTCATACCAATAGAGAGCAAGGCCGCCTGGCCCATCCAAATTAATTTTTTTCTCATCTGGGACAATAAAACGATGCCACTGGTCCTTCCAGGTTTGATGATATTCGGACCAATTGACTCTCCTTTGCATGTGGATAGTTTTTAACATGGGCTGCTGTTTCCTTTTCTCATATCACAAGTTGCTTGTACGATTTTGAATTTGTGACAGGGTTGATTTTGTCACCGGGATGTTATCCTCTTTGGCCAACTGTTTTAAAGAAACACCACCTCGTAAAAGACGACGCAAAACTTCTCTTTTCTGCCTGTAAGTTATTTTTCTGCATGTACACTTCCTTTTTTTTTTTGCGCCCGTACGCATTGTCCCGATTCCCCAAATTGTCTATTAGTTTTAGATCGTTTGATTTGCTTAGATATTGGTCTATGTGAAAGATTTTGTTCCTTAAAAGCTGTTATCTGTCCTTTCTCGAACTTTGATTGGTGGGTTTTCTTTCCCATTGCAATGCTGCAGGAGAAACAGAAAATACAACCTTCTAAAGTCTATACAAAGTTCGGCGGCACAGAACAAGTATTTGACAACATCCTGCCGTCATAAACATGTTGAACTGCAGCAGCTCGAATGTCGTAAGTTAACAATAAATACTAATATTGGCGGTGGCTTTATTTCGGCGTGACACTTTTCCCCTCTTCTTTTACACATTCACACTTTTCTCCTGCCCAGGTGGAGCAGGGAGTGAGTTACTCCTTTTAAATATGTATTTCTATATGGACTTTCTTAATATATTTGTTTTGCTCTTATTTGTTTCTTTCGTGTCCATTTACGGCATACAATTATGGTGACTTTATTTCGTTGAGTCACACCTTAACTTAAATGTTGAAATCGTGACAAATTTCTATATTGCACACTATTTCTTTAAGGCGATAGATGGTGCTGCCAGTCTAACCTATCCAATGAGTGAAAAAAAAATTAAGTTTATAATTTACAACAAATTATGCTTGCTTTTTATCAGAAATTCACCTAAAAATACTGGGTAGAGCATTTATTTTTACTTACTATGGTCTTTTTTTTTTTTTTTTAATAACAATATTTAGTTTTACTTATTTTCTTTTAAGCTACACGACCATTAAAAGCTGCCAAGTATTTTATTTTTACCTGACTCATTGTATAAAAACCGAAATTTGAAACTTGATGCCGCTAACACAGTTTTTAAATATTAAACCATGCGGAGTTTCCTCTTAGTCCGCACAACTTGGAAGAAAATCCTTATTATTTATATGCTGCCACCACCGATATGATTACGTGATATCGGGCACGCGCTGAGAGGATTGTTTAAATGAAAACCAACGCTTTCAATTAACTAAATTAACAGTTTATTTACACACTATTTACACAACAACAAACACTATTTGCACTTACAAACTCGGATATAGATGATCCGGTTCAACATTAAATTGAATACAGTAAATGCTGGCTGCGTACTGTTAAACTACGTTAAATCACTCTCACTCTACACACGTTAAATTAGCTTTCCGGAGATCAACCTCGATCTCCCAACACATGGGCTCTAAGCCTAAGCTATCCGAACCTCTCTCAACCCTACGCACTCTCTCAGAGCTATCCAAGGCACAACTGTCCACCTTTCGCGCTACGCTCAAACTGACTATCCCAGCCTAAGAGACTGCCCTCCAGCAAACCCTTGCTCCTTCTCAATCTAACACCTCCCGAGCTTTCTACCTGGCTCCCATTGTCTCCCCATCTTCCACAGACATCTCAACAGGTTGGGCACGCCTCTCTCAAACTATCTTTTTCCCCCCTCATACCATCTATACATTTTCACCGGCTTAGATCCAGTTTTAGACTGTTATTTTGAAATTCCAGTACACAGCCCATACAATACATAATATATTAAGACAAAAATAATATAGAACCCCAGTTTTAATAGCAGATGTTTCTCAGAACCGGACAGATATCAAAGTCATTTCTTTTATAGTTCTTATATAAATATTTTTCTTTCTTTCTGTAAATTCGAACAGCTTTTTCACTTTTTCGATAAAGGCAATAAGTTTGATACAGGTTAAAGTCCCCCTAAATGTCTAATGTTGTTGCATTTCCCCTTGATGATAACCTTGATAGTATAAATAGCCAAATAATGACATCAATAACAAGTTAGCTATATTTGTGAAATGATATACTAAAGAATGAAATCTCCTGGTCCGCAATACTTAAAAGAATCCTTTCGTTTTTCGATAAAACTCTTTGTTTTCGATCAAGGGGAAATGCAACAGCATTAGACATTCAGGGGACCTTTAACCTATATCAAACATTTTGCCTTTATTGAAAAGTTGAAAAAGCGGTTCGATTTTATCTAATGTGCCACAGTTACGAGATTTGGACATCAAACTTTTATAAAAAATAAAAGAAAAAGAAACGTATTAAAAAAAATTAACAAAGAGACATTAAAACCCTTGAAAACGTTTACAAAATGTTTTTAAAGATATATAACTGAGTTGAAAGTATTTTCTTAGTGTAATTAGAATTCCAAAATAGTGTCGTTTCGATCGTTACCTATAAGCATATATCTTGATAGCATTGGATATTATATTTGGAAAAGCTTGTTCTAAAAGAGCGTTTTGAAAATTTCTCAGTGGAGGGGGGGGGGGGGGGGGAGATCGTTTACCAATTTTCAACTCATTTTTCTGGCATCTGTATAGTATAATTAATTTACTGGACCTATCCGTACATGAAAGAAGATTTGATAAGTTATGCAAAATCCATGATACTGTTACTATGCTCATACAATGTGAATTTTACAGCATTTTAAAGAAACATTAATATACACACTTCATTAAATAAATTTATATGGAACATAATTTAAAGATGTTAACGATTTAGAGTTTATGGACGTCTATTAAAATTTAGTATGGCACATAATATTCGAAGGATAAGTACTATAGCGGATATGGTATAATATTAAAGTTGTTTTCTTGAAATAACGCATCAATTGACAAAAATAGCGCAAAAGAAGGTGTATGTTTACGATTAATGTCACTTTAAGTATACTTAAATCTTATAAGATGTATACAAAACAAGTTATATTAAGATTATCAACAAAATTTAGAATAGAACTTTTTGAAGGTATTATATTAGAAGCCCCTTCATCAATGAAATTGAATGAAAGAGAGAATGAAAACAATAGCAGCAAACTACATTACTGCTTCTGTCCTTAGCCACCGTTCGTATAGCTTTAAGGGGACCGTGTATCTTTACCCAGATAGCATTTTTAATTTTTAGAAAATTTGCAGCAGTCTTGCTTTGAAAACCTGCAACGTTGCAGCAAACTCAACATGACAAGACTGAAAGTTCATAACAAGACTGCAGCAAGATAACGCAAACGCCGAAGTCACCACACTTTGAACTTGCAGCTAACTTGTCGTGCAAGATAAATTGATGCTGTATCAAATTTATTGTAAATTAACGACAAACAAGTAATAAAAAATACTGCGAAGTAGTAATCTTTCCACGCCCTACTATCTGTTTACAACTGTTACACTACACGTTTAACCCTCTTCGGAGGGGTCCACAGACCTAAGCAGGTCCATTGGTGCGAACACACCGTCAGAAGGTGCATACATCGTTTTCATCACGATAAACAAGTTAAGGTAATACTTTTACTTTTCAATACGAGCATTTTTTTGGCATTTGATAAGTATTGCGTTTATAAAAAGCGGTGACAACCGAATAAAATTTCTGCAATTTCTGCGTATGTGTTGATTGCTTATTCTTTCACCAAAGGGATTTTTTGCTTTCGTCACTTTCGTGAATTAAAGACAGCCTTGCAATCAGTTTCACAACAAACTGCTCATGAAACTAGGGGAAATTTGCTGCGAATTTCTCAATTCAAATTTGTCACGGCAAGATCATGTCAGAAAAAATCTAAGTTGCTGCTAATGTTCATGCTATCTGGATATTTGATGAAAAATCGACCCAAAAATAAAAAATTATTTTTGTGCATATTATTATTCTCCAGTTTCTTCTGAACCATTTGTAAAAAACCGTCTGCAAATGCGATTATTTTTCGCAAAGTTACAAGCGTTTGAATTTTGTACACAAAAAATTTTTCGGCCTTTTAATTTATTTTAAATATGTTTCTCTCCAAACTGATTTTTCAACATTTTTAGGTTTTTGAAATGCTCCATGTGTCATAATTTTTTATCAAAGTTCATGAAATTGTGAAGGACGATCATGTTATTGCTTACAAAGAAACTGTGCATGCATTTTAATATTCGACTTAATTAAGATAGTTCAATTTGACTTTTAAAGTATTAAAAGGCAAAATTTTGATGAAAATCGGTATCGAATTCAGAAAAAAATCAAACTATTCAAGGGATTAAAAATCCCGGCCTACAGGCGGAGGTAGATTTCGAAGTTAAGTACTAATTTCACCAACAAAAACTAAGTCATGATTAGAGATAAACCACTTTATCTGGTCGCTTTTGAGGAGTTTTTATTTCATTTTAATATAATAGCTGGTTTTATCAGAAACATGTTAAGGCAGTATTCAAAAAAATACTTTTCCATGTTCAACAACTCGAAATTTTCTGGTACATTTCCAGATTCATTTTTAACAGAAAAAATATTAAACTTGCTGATGTGATTTTTGAAGAGATTTATAAGCGACCTGTGTTTTTATTTTTTGTTCAATTAATTAAAACTTGATTTATAAACAATTACTTTCTCAGTAGGACAATATTTTTCGCTTCTAACACAATCGTTTCGGGAAATTCTGTTCAAAATGCCCACTTTGACATCATTTTTTGAAATATAACTGCCTCTATCAAAAAATCGATCTTTACGGTACATTATATTGTTTCTAAATAAGAGAATCTATCGATTGGATGCGTTTGAGAGCAAAAAATGAATTTAAAAATAAGTCAGAAAATAACCAGTTTGGATTTGAATACACCCTTAATAAGATGATTTTTTTCTTCAAACGCTATATATTTTTAATTTTTTTTTTCTGTAAGAATTGGTCCTATCAAAAACTTGTCAATATAAATGTTGTAGACAATATTAAGAAGATATATGATGAACTCATGGGGATTTTATATCTTGTGAATTGACGGAGTTATGGATTTTTTTTTTCTTCAACCCCCCTTTTTGTTTCTTTTTTAATTTTTTTTTGCGGTACGAATTGGTTCTATCAAAAACTTGTGAATGTAAAAGTTGTAAATAATATTAAGGAGATTCATAATAAAATTAATTGGATTTGATATCTTTAGAACTGACGAAGTTATGAATTTTTTTCTCCCCCAAAACCCTATTGTTTGCGCCCCTTGAACCCATTTTTAATTTTATCAAAAATCTGTGATACAGAAATTTTTGGGCCAATTTCAGAAGTAATAAAAACTTTAAACTGATTTGATATGTACAAAAATTAAGAAGTTATGAGGGTTTTTCGGTTTTCACAAAACCCCTCCCTATTTCCATCTCCTTGGTCCGATTTTGGCCATTAACGAACTTGACCGAGATTTTATGTCCCTTGATTTTATGTATCAGTTTGGAAGAGTATTGTTCAGAATTGTGGAAGTTATCGTGTCCAGAAGAAAGTGATATATATATATTATATATATAACCATTAATTAAACATCACCGACCATCATCAAAAACTGCAATATTGGGAATGATTGACATGTATATATATATAACCATTACATATAACAAATCGTCATCGATTTCCAATTACTAAAATTAAATTTATAAATTAGCTAATATTCATAACACTGACATTATACAGAATAAAGATGGAACATGTAACTAGTAATACAGAATCATGCTAAATTCCATTAATGCACTAGCATATTGCGGGCGATAAATCTATATAAAACATATGAAATAACCACAAAATTTTGATAAAATCCTATTAAAGACAAAAGATACAAGATCCAGCTGAATATTGTTGAACCAGAAAAAGCCGTATCAAAAACATACAAAAGATCAAATGGATGAATGATGACGGAAGTATTTCACTTGTTCACAGGTTCATAAAATACATTTATATGCAAAAAACATAGTCGATATCTGTAACGGAATTCAGCAATAAGCAAAAATTGAATTCCGTTATGTACCCGATCGACTAATTACCAGAAATTATTAAACCACCATGTAAAATATTAATCAATGTGATAACCGCAACAATGAAAAACATTGAAATATGAAACAAATTAAATAAATTAAATCATAGACATACCCAGCGAGAGAACATCCAAGACAAATTGACCATGATACAAACATATAACGGAATTTTGCATAGTATAAAAATCCCTCTTAAATAACTTGCACAGTTATATATATGCCACGGTTGCTTCCGTAAATAATCACAAGCATTAAATATAACAGTTATAATTAACATATAGTCCATATAATTATTATTATTACATGCTATTAAAATGATCTTGGAATAATTTAATACTACAAGTACATGATCAAGAAATTGTTTAAAATTAAACAATTAATAATTAAGAGATAATAACTAATATAAGAGTAATATAAGAGTTCATGGCAACATTATAATATTAGAACATAATAAATAATTATTTAATGCTGCCGTCTAGCAGAACAACAAGAAATTAAATTTAAGAGAGTCAATATATGATTAAGATCAGGACTAAAAACAGAAGTAATAGTGTTTAGTGCTGCCATCTATTACAGAATACCGAATATAACATTAGAAAAAATGCATTTTTTTTATTGCAAATAATTTAACCTATAATATCACTGAGACTGCACAAATATATCATTCTAAAACAGTGCATTAGAATATTGATAATAACCAATTAACATTTTATTATAATGTGCTAAAATTAGTTATAATTATTTTTTTTTTTTTTAATTTACATTTAAAATTAAGTAAATTAATAATAATTTCGAATAAGTAACTTAATTAATAATATAAAAGCTTATATTAATCACTTAATAAAATTAATATGTCATACTGATTTGGGGGGGGGGGGGGCTAATATACCAACAAAATACAACATCTCTACAAACTGATAAATACATATATCATATACTGTGTAAGTGTATATCATTACAAAGCAAAATAAATTGAAATAAATCGATGATAGTAAATTAAAATGATGCAAATTAATTTAATTTAAAGATTGTTATACAGTACAAAGGACAGCAACCTCACAAGGACCAAAACAAAACATATAACCACGAATATTCAACGTACCAATCCTACAGGTATATATATATTATATTTTTGTTACGTATTTTATAGGGATGTTGATTTGATTTTTTACGTAATTGGAGAATTTCATTAATATTATAATTAGCTTCATTATTGATTAATCTAAATTACAATTATTTGTTATTAAATTTTAATTTACTAAGGACAATATCATATTAATTACTAATAGTATGCCATTCTTATAGTGAATAATATACATATAAGTATGTTTAATATAAATATAGTTATACTGTATGCATTAAAATTGGGTAATTATTTTTATTATTATTCCTCTATTCTTTTTAATATTTATTATCGGTTTAATGTTTATGAATGTCCCACATTCATACTTTATGGTTTTTTATGGATGTCTGAAAATAATCCGCATTCTATATTTGTGCTTTTTAAGTAATGGGAATTTAAGTATCATTTAACCTTCCATATACTTACACATGTTTTTTTTTATTTCCTGTTCATTTTATAAATATCTTATATATAATTCATTAAAAAATAATTTTTATATTATTTTTAATAATTATTTATATTAATTATTACTGAATTTATTTTGTTTTATAGCATATAGCTATATGCTATATATTATCAATGTTCTAGAATTATTTAAATTCTTAGTTTAGTTTAAATAAGTTAGCTAATAGAATATATTGTATGCTTTTTAATTTCATTAACAATAGTTTTTAAATACATTGTGTGGTTTATATTTGGTTTATAATTCTCTATATATAAGGATATGTTAGGTTTTGCTGTTTAAACAGTTATTTATATTCAAATGCTTACAAATATTTATCTTGCGATAGATGTTTAATATAAGTAATAATAGATGGCAGCACCAAATTTGTCTCTTTAAGATAGCTCTCATTTTTAATTTTTCTAGCTCCATTTCAGTTATAATTTATACACCAGGGGGTATTTTTAGCTAAATTTTGACGATATTGTTAAATTGTTATTAATTAATTTAATAGTGCATTTTAAATAATGTAATTAATATCTATTTCTTTTATATTAGATTAAATGTGTTTTACAAGGTATTTCAAATTTTATTTCAAAATGTATTAACTGCATCCTTTGGTATCATTTACTGTGATTTCTTAACTGTTTTATTCACCTTAATCTTTTTGATATACTGGTAGACATGTGCGCATGGATTTTTGTAAAATACTGAAATATTAATCGGTATGGTGTTTATTATTTATATTTTATATCCTATAAATATTTAAATACGTTTTATTGATTCTTCCATTTCATATTATTTGTTTCTATTCTGCTTTCATTTTTAATCAATTCACTTGATTTTAGTGGTTGTTCGGGCACAGGGGAAAATAATTTTTAGCTTTAGCTTATTTTTCCCACAAAAAACAACCATTTTGCTTATATCATTGAATTCTGTGCCCTTGATAACGTAATTCAAGGTATAAGCTTTTCAATTTTTGTCGGTGTCCACTTTTTTCTTTCATAATAATTCTTATAATAATTTTTTTTTCTTTAATACTTACAGCTTTAATTCATAATAAAACTGTAATATTATGAATTAAAGCTGTAAGTATAAAAAATTTTTTTTATTAATTTATTATAAGAATTATTATGGAAGAAAAATAAGAAAGTGGACACCAACAAATAATGGAAAAGCTTATATATTGAATTACGTTGTCAAGGGCACAGAATTCAATGATATAAGCAAAATGGTGTTTTCTGTGAGAAAAATAAGCTAAAGCTAAAAATTATTTTCCCCTGTGCCCAAACAACCATTAAAATCAAGTGAATTGATTAAAAATGAAAACAGAATAGAAACAAATAATATGAAATGGAAAAATCAATAAAACCTATTTAAATATTTATAGGATATAAAATAGAAATAATAAACACCATACCGATTAATATTTCAGTATTTTAGAATAAATCCACACGCACATAGTACCCAAAATATAGTAAAGATTAAGGTGAATAAAACAGTTAAGAAATCACAGTAATTGATACCATAGGATGCAGTTAATACATTTTGAATTAAATGTTAAATAACTTTTAATATAATATAAAATAAAATAAATATAAAGTAATTACATATTTAAAATGCACTATTAAATTAATTACAAACTGTTTAACAATATCGTCAAAATTTAGCTAAAAATTCCCCCTGGTGTAGTAAATTATAACTGAAATGTAGCTGGAAAAAGTAAAATTTAGAACTTATCCGTCAAAATACAAATTTTGGTGCTGCCATCTAGTATTACTTTTATTATTCAATTGTCACAAGATAAACAGTTGTAAGCATTTGAATGTAACAATTGTTTTATTAACAGCAAAACCAAACATATCCTTATATATAGATAATTATAAACCGAATATAAACCACAAAATGTATTTAAAAAAAAAACTATTGTTAATAAAATTTAAAAAGCATACAAAATATTCTATTAGCTAACTTATTTAAACTACACTAAGAATTTAAATAATTCTAGAACATCGATAATATATAGCATATAGCTATATGCTATAAAACAAAATAAATTCATTAATAATTAATATAAATAATTATTAAAAATATAAAAATCTTTAATAAAAACTATTATATATAAGATAATTATAAAATTAACAGGAAATAAAAAACATATGGGAGTATATAGAAGGTAAACAGATACTCAAATTCCGATTACCTAAAAAGCACAAATATAGTGTGTGGATTATTTTCATACATCCATAAAAATCCTAAAAGTATGAATGTGGGACATTCAAAAACATTAAACCGATAATAAATTTTATAACACAAAGTGAAAATAGATAAATATTAAAATATTAATAAGAATAGAGGAATAATAATAAAAATAATTACCCAATTTTAATACATACAGTACAACTTTATTTATATTAAATATACTTATATGTATATTAATCACTATAAAAATGGCATACTAATAGTAATTAATATGATATTGTCCTTATTAAATTAAAATTTATAACAAATGATTGTAAATAAGATTAAACAATAATTAAGCTAATTATTAATGAAATTCACCAATTACATATAAAATATCAAATCAACATCCTTATAAAATACGTATCAAAAATATAGTAATAATACAAAAGCCCCCATTTTTTTTAAATAAATTAACCATTGCGTATTATCCAGACAACACCACCCTCCTCCGTACTCTAACATCTACCCACCCATCCAACTTATAATAATTTTTTTTATATTATTTTACATTTTTTTATTTTTTTATAGATATTTTTTTATTTTATAATTTTTTTGTAATTTTGTTTACGCATGTTATATGTATATATATATATATATAATAAATTTATATATAATAAACATTTGCGTATAATATATATATAAGTTTTTTTAGACAGGGTGGTTTTGAGTTCTAGGAGTCATGGTCGGAGTAGATCTGCAAACAATTTTCAGAAATTCCAACATAGGGGAGAATGTAATAGGTAGTATTTCATACGAAATCTACCTAAAAAATCGATGCATAGATTTGTTCGTAATAGAGTTTTAAGTGATTAAAAGGCAAAATCGAGGAAGTATCTAAAAACTTATGACGCATGGAGCATCTTAAAATTTCGGTTTAAAATTTTAATTTTTTAAGAAATCTTAAAATTTCGGTTTAAAATTTTAATTTTAAGAAATCTTAAGATTATAATAAGATTGGAAATTTCTTTTAGAGTGTTCTATATACTTATGGTGAAATGTATATTTCCACAAAATTTCATATCTCTATGATGAAAATTAAAAAAATAAATTTTTAACGTCAACCGTTCCCTTAAATGAAGATTGTAGAAGAGGATCTTTTTACAAAGCCTTCGTGCATCTCAATGTTAAATTCACATTGATAGCTTGTCCATCACCACGAAAACCATCGAAACATCCAAACAATCGAGAACATCCCAGAATCATTCAATACCACCCGCAGCTGATAACTTGTAGCATAATAATAGCTTTGTGTGCTGAATAATTAACTCTATTTTGGTTGCAACATTTATTATAGCAGTAAATATAAAATATATTTTGGAAATTTATCCTTGCACGTAGCCAACTGAAAAATACCTTAAAATTAATCTATTAATTTATAACTAAGCTACAGAAACATTAAAATGTTGAATTTAAATCGGAAACATAATTGTGTACACGCTGTTTAACACTTTCCAACAAAGTTCAAAAGTGTTTATGACATCGGTTTGTCTGGCCATCTGTCCGCGCTCTAACTCTCGTAAATATACTTAGATTGCCCTGAAATTTTTGGATATTATTGATGTTTACCATAGCACGTTCCCTATTTCAAATGAAGTTTGTAGCATGTTTAGTTCACTTACAGGAACAGTCAAAATTATTCCGTTACATTACGGCTAATGGGAAAAAAGTTTCAAATGATTTTTAATGATGTTGCACGCTTTCAAACATAATAAAACTGATATGCATTTATGAAGTGCACTAAAATATGCATTCTGTAGAATATGCGGTGCAAAGAATAGTTATTATTCATTTACAGGGCCACACAAAAGAATTCCGCTCCATAATGATATAGGGGTGGAGGAAATTGTTTGCTGCGTATTTTAATTATGTTAAACTATTTCATATATAATGAAATTGATATACGTCCCTGAGGTTTACTATAACTTATTTCATGTATAATACGAAGTGCATAGCATTTATAGAGGCACACAAAAGATTTCAGGTACTATATGTATCCGAAGTACTGTACATTTAGCGATGGTTGCTGAAAGTGCATTTTTAATTATGATATGGGCTTTTATGTTTCACTATACTTATACATACTTTATGGTTTGTATAATTGCTATAATTCATATACAGGGCTACAGAAAAGAATTCGCAAGGGTTACTGAGTATGAGCGGAAATTGCTTAAAGGTGGTTTTTAAACGAGTTATGCATTTTTACGCTGAACTGCATTTCGTTTACTACGAAATTTTTGTAGAATATAGATAAAATGATATACAGGGTCACGCAAAGAATTACATACATGGCCGTCTATAAATGATAATTTCTGGAAATGTGATTTCAGTAGTTATAAGTGTGTTTTAGTTTGAATTAAATTTTAGCTAAATAGTGGCGTATAATAAGGGTTATACAAAAGTATTCAAGTATGTTTCCATCTATTAGTATAAACTGCTGAAACAGAAATTTCATCTGTGATGCGTTTTCTTGCTAAATTTTCCTATTATATAATATATACATCTACCTATAGATCAAAAACAGGGTTGTTCAAAAGAATTGGAATACATATTTGGCTATGGACGGTAACTGCTGAAATCAGTTTTTCAAATGTTTTATGCGTTTTCTAAAATGTTTACTTAATTATCTTATTTAACTTATTTCCCTAAATAACGAAGTTTTTTAAAAAGCATTCAGGAAGTGTTGGAAAGTGTTTCATAATCCATGCTTAACGCGTGATTTTTCTTTCTTGTTGTAATTCTAGTCAATCAGAAAGTGAGTAAAATATTCTATCTTTGCATACATGAACCAACTTCAGGCTGTTCTCAAATCAAAAAGGATATCTGACATATTTTTAAATTCATTTTTGTTCGGAAACACGTGAAATTGGCAGATGTTGTTATTCAGAAACTATGTAATCGAATGAAGTTTCAAATTTTTCGGTAAAGGCTGAAGATATTTCAGAAAATACTGTCAAATGTGGCATTTCCGGGTGCAACAGTGCAGAGAAAAAGTAAAACCACTCGTCACGTGACAAAAATGGCCTGTAACTCAATAAGTAATGTTCATATCAAAAAATTGAAAACTCATTACGATTCCAAATCGCTTCAATAGGCAGACCTGCCAGTGTTATGCCTTGACATATAAAAATGTGTCAGAAAGTTTCGCATTGTTGAGCAGAGAATTTGAGAATTGAATAAAAGAGTGTAAAAAAAGTAAACTAACCTCCACATCCATCATTTGATTTTCACTGGATCTGCCTGTATTCATTTCGTTTTGAGGCTCCTGAAATAAAGAGAGAGGAAATCTTTAGCAAGAATTGGCTGTAGACATTTTACCACTGAGCTGAGCATTATTTTGCAGCCCGTGTTTTTCACCACTATTCAAACATTTTAAAGAATAATTAAATTAATATGCTAACTGTAATTTATTAAAAAAAAAAAAACAAATATATTTCAAATTAATCTATATTAAAAAACTAATAATAAAATTACTTACAAAAAATATATATTAAAAAAAATAACAATCGCTTGTTTGAAATTAAATGAATAAAAATGTTATCATATTCTTGTAATAGAAGGCAAAATATCAAGAATAAAACTAATACTTCAAAATCTCACTCGCCTTGCTTTTCTTTTGGGAAAAACATTTATTATATCGACATTATGAATATTACAAAACAGTCCAGTCACAACTGGTGAAGAAGTTTATTATAATTATTATTGATCCAAAATGTGTCAAACAATTAAATATAAAAGAAAAGTGCCCAGCTAAACTGATGGCATTGAGCTCACAGGCTATTCACACTAATTGTATATCATACTCTTATTTTAAAGAGTAATGCCCCTCAAAAAAATAAATGAAGGGGAATTAGCTCCCGTTTCGCACTTCATACTTAACCAGTGAACCTCCAAATCTAATCAGGGAAGCTCCTTAACATAATAAACCGGTATACCAAATTTGGAGCAAATCGAATAATCCTGCAAAAAAACCGATTTATCTAAATTAAGGGGTGGACTAGCCCCCTTTATCCTTAACCAATGAATCCCCAAAACTAATCAGGGAAGTTCCTTAACATAATAAACCGGTATACCAAATTTGGAACAAATCGAATAATTCTGTATGAAAAACTCATTTATCTGAATTAGGGGGGGGGTGGACTAACCCCCCTTTATCCTTAACCAATGAACCCCCAAAATTAATCAAGAAAGCTCCTTAATATAATAAACCGGTATACCAACTTCGGAGCAAATCGAATCATTCTGCATGAAAAACCCATTTATCTAATTTAAGAGGGGCGGGCTAACCTCCCTTTTCCCCCTTTATCCTTAACCAATGAACCCCCAAAACTAATCAGGGAAGTTCCTTAACATAATAAACCGGTATACTAAATTCGGAGCAAATCGAATCATTCTGCATGAAAAACCCATTTATCTGAATTAAGGGGGTGGACTAACCCCCCCTTTCCCCCCTTTATCCTTAACCAATGAACTCCGAAAACTAATCAGGAAAGGTCCTTAACATAATAAACAGGTATACCAAAATCGGAGCAAATCGGATGATTCTACATGAAAAACCCATTTATCTGAATTAAGGGGGTGGACTAACCCCCTTTTTCCCCATTATCCTTAACCAATGAACCCCCAAAACTAATCAGGGAAGTTCCTTAACATAATAAACCGGTATTTCAAATTCGGAGCAAATCGAATGATTCTGCATGAAAAACCCATTTATCTGAATTAAGGGGTTGGACTAACCCCGTTTTTCCCCCTTTATCCTTAACCAATGAACTCCCAAAACTAATCAGGGAAGCGTCTTATCACAATGAACCTAGAAAAAAATTTTGAAGCAAATCGGATGTTTCTATCAAGAGTTATCGCGTTACGTACATACATACATACGTACATACATACAGAACGGGCGGGCACATTAGCTCTCAGGTTTTGATAGCCTGTGAACTAAAAAAGGGAAAATTACGTGTCAATTTCCTATGTAAAGTATAAATAACAAAATAATGACATCAATAACAAGTTAGATATATTTTTGAAATTATATACTAAAGAATGAAATTTCCACATCGACAATACTTAAAAGAATCCTTCCGTTTTCCGATAAAGCTCTTTTGTTTTCGATCAAGAGGAAATGCCACAGCATTAGACACTTAGGGGAACTTTAATCTGTATTAAACTTTTTGCTTTTATTTAAAAAATGAAAAAGCTGTTCGATTTTATCTAATGTGCCGTAGTTACGTGGTTTGGACATCAATCTTTCATGAAAAAATAAAAAGGAAGGTATTCCAAAACAAAATAAAAACACATTAAAATCCTTGAAAACGTTTAAATCATATTTTTAAAGATATATAACTGAGTTGAAAGTATTTTCTTAGTTTAATTAGCGTTCCAAAATAGCGTCGTTTAGATCGTTACTTATAAGCATATTTCTTGATAGCATTGGATCTTATATTTGAAAAGACTTGTTCTAAAAGAACATTTTGAAAATATGAAAATTTCTCATGGGGGAGGAGGGGGAGGGGGTTAGAGATTTTCAACTCATTTTGCTGGCATCTGCGTAGTATGATTAATGTACTGGATCTACACGTACATGAAATAAGATTTGATAACTTATGCAAAATCCATAATACTTATTGTTACTATGCCCATATAATGTGAATTGTACAGCATTTTAAAGAGACATTAATATACACACTTCATTAAATAAATTTATATAAAATATAATTTAAAGATATTAATCATTTAGAGTTTATGGGCGCCTGTTAAAATTTAGTATGGCACATACTATATACTACACCGGATATGGTGTAATATTATTATTATTTTTTTAATAACGCATGTACAATAATATGTTTATTGTCAAAAGACACTATCGCAGAGGAAGGGGGTAGGTTTAGGGTTTAATTTCTCTTTCAGAAGGTTTAAAACTGATAAGATGTACACACAGAGTTTATATTCATTTTTCAAGAAAAAATCCCCTCAGAATCCCATGATGTGTTTTTCATGTTGTACAATTTTTTCATGTCAACAATTAGCGGCATTTTTGAACCAATATATTGACACAGCCACGTCCTCAAAATAAAATAAAAGGTAATCTCAAAAATAAAGTTTGTAAATCACCTTATATAAAAAATATGAACAGAACTTTAAAGGAAAAACATTAATTTGTGAAAAACAGATGAAGTCTGTAGGCCGTATGGGACTGTCCTTAAAAACTTGGTAGCTTGCTACAAGAGTTTAATTTTATTTCCACTTTATGATTTTATAACTTCTTTAAAAAGCATTATGAATAATATGAAGGCTATAATTGCCAATATCAATTTAAAAATGTCCTTTATTTTTCTTAAGTTCCTCTTGAACTGTTGTCAAACCTCACAATGTTAAAAGGTGTGTCTAGTAATTAAATATCATAAAGCACGCGAACAGTAGCAACTGCCCTCAATTTCCCAGAGTAGCCAGTCTTTTCGCCAGGTTTGTGAAATATTTTGCATTATCCCCTGAGATTCCCCCGAATTTTACAACCCAAAATTTACCCCTGATTTTCCCTTGAATCCCCTGATGAATATGAACCCTGACACGAAACAAGTTGTATTAAGATTATTAACAGAATTTACAACTTTGTGAAGGCTTTATATTAGAAGCATCTCCATCAATTGAAATTGAATGAAATTCATAGCACAGCCAACTGCATTACTGCTTCTGTCTTTTAGGTAGCTTTCATTACAAAAAGCTACCTATTGCAGCCGTTCGGTGGAAAGCGATTTCAAAAAATTTTGGTATATTTTCATCGATCATGACCCCCAGACCCCGAAACCACCCTCCGTTCAAAATTTATATATATATATATATATCTGACTTATGTCACACTGTAACTCTCGTATTTATGAACCGATTTGCATGTAATTCGGTGTGTACATAGTACATACCAATGTCTCGACCGAGTTCGTTGGCCAGCTTCATCCGCTATTTTGTTTCAAAATGGCGGCCATTTAAAATTTGTTTAAAAATTTTAAATTTGAAATGTGGTACCAAAAAATTGAAAATGGAAAAATATTTTTTTCTTATGTATTTGACCTTTATACAAAGACTCCGGAGCAATTTTTGTTTCGTCTATATCTTAAAAAATGGCTGAGTTATAGCATTTTGAATTTATAGCGTGGCTGACATTTTGAAACGTCCTGAATTTTGTCACGCGACAGAAGGCGTATTTATGAACCGATTTGGATGTAACTTCGTTTATACATAGTACATACCAATATCTCGACCGAGTTCGTTGGCCAGCATCATCCGCCATCTTGTTTGAAAATGGCGGCCATTTAAATTTTTAAGAAAAATTTAAATTTGAAATGTGGTACTAAAAAATTGAAAATTGAAAAAATATTTTTTTCTTATGTGTTTGACCTTGATAAAAAGAATCGGGAGCAGTTTTTGTTTCGTCTATATCTTAAAAAATGGTTGCGTTATAGCATTTTGAATTTCTAGCATGGCTGACATTTTGAAGTATCCTGGTTTTTGTCACGTGATAACAGATGTATTTATGAACCGATTTGGATGTAATTCAGTGTGTACATAGTACACACCAATGTCTCGACCGAGTTCGTTGTCCAGCTTCATCCGCCATCTTGTTTCAAAATGGCGGCCATTTAAAAAAATTTAAAAAATTTAAAATTTAAAATGAGATACCAAAAAATTAGAAAATGAAAAAGATTTTCTTCGTATGTGTTTGACCTTAATACAGAGATTCCGGAACAGGTTTTGTTTCGTCTATATCTAAAAAAATGGCTGAGTTATAGCATTTTTAATTTCTATTGTGGCTGACATTTTAAAACGACCTGATTTTTGTCACGCGATAACAGGCGTATTTATGAACCGATTTGGATGTAACTTGATCTGTACATAGTACATACCAATGTCTCGACCGAGTTCGTTGGCCAGCTTCATTCGCCATCTTGTTTCAAAAGGGTTGCCATTTAAAAAAAAGTAATTTAAAATTTAAAATAAAGTATTCAAAAATTGGAAAATGAAAAAAAAAATTTTGTGTGTTTGGCCTTGATACAAAGATTCTGGAGCAGTTTTTGTTTCTGAAAATTTGTTCTTTTGTTTATATCTTAAAAAATATTGAATTATAGCACTTTAAATTTCTAGCATGTCTAACACTTTGAAACGATCTTGTATTTGTCACGCGATA
Source organism: Maratus speciosus (assembly GCA_963932465.1). Taxonomy (NCBI): domain Eukaryota; kingdom Metazoa; phylum Arthropoda; class Arachnida; order Araneae; family Salticidae; genus Maratus; species Maratus speciosus. The sequence goes on from OZ010787.1 coordinate 606,951,292, forward strand.
ACACACGTATTCGCCTATTTCGATGGAAGAAGGCATGTGGATAGTATACATCAATATCTCAACCAAGTTCGCTGGCCAGCTTCATCAGCCATCTTGTTTCAAAATGGCGGCCATTAAATTAAAAAATATATATATTTAAAGTGAGGTGAAAAAAAAAAATAGAAATTGAAAAAGGTTTCTTTCATAAGTATTTGACATTGATATAAGCATTCACGAGCATTTTTTGTTTGTCTTTATCTTAAAAAATGGCTCAGATATAGCAGTTTCAATTTCTAATGTGGGTGACATTTTGAAAAACTTATTTTTTGCCTGCGACAGCACTCGTATATATCAACCGATTCCGATGTGAGTGAGCATGTGCACAGCCATTACTAAGGTCTCGACCAAGTTCACTGATTAGCCTCATCCACCATGTTGTCTTAAAATGGCAGGAACTTTAAGAAATCGCCGAATTTGGCAGCCAAATATAAGTTAGTTTAAATAAAAGCAGCTCGGATAAAGCTGACTAATTTCGTGAAATTCTCATTCATAATGATTTAGTATTGATAAAAATTAATATTGAATCTCCTATATTCGGTTTCCACTAAATTGAGCTTCGTGTGTTTGAATAATATAAGTTGGCTTTTTTAAAATAAGGAAAATGAAAGCTAACTCTTCCTCCCGGCACTGGCCGGAAGGACTTTTTCACTGCCGTTCGTATAGATTTAAATGAATAATTGGCGTATATTTGGAAATATTTCTGTCCTACACTCCGCAAAAGCATCAACGGCAGTGCATGGTCTTTCTGAAAAATATACAGAGCTTCATTTTTTTTTTTTTTCATATTTCCCATTCAGCTTCGATGACACTTTGGAAACCAATTAAATCAGTTTCATAAAATTTAACTAAATGTTCTATTGAACAAAATTCTACATTATCAGAGTTTTATGGGATTAACCCCTTAACTGTTTTTCCCGAATGCCGCTCGGGTAAAAAGAGTTTGCTATCTTCGATACTAAAAGCTTTTGGATATCACTTAATTTTAACTGTAATCTTTGGTTTGTTAAATGTCATACCTTTTTCATTTGTACAAAGCCAAATATTTTAGTAAAAAAAAAGTGGTGCCGGGTCCTTATTTTTAATTTATTGTGTCAAAAAAAAAAAAAAAAAAAAAAAAAAAAAGGACACAGTTAAGGGGTGAAGTGCTTGAAATATTTTAAAGTTTCTATGATGCAACTGTTTTGCATCATATGCGACTGTTTGTCGCCGTGCATTCCCTGATGATTCATTGTTAGCGCTAAAATTTTCTGATAATGATTTTGTTGCACTCTTCCTTAGTCCACACGATGATGATTTTTCCCGGATTTACGATCACCGCTCGTGCAGGCTTTGGAAAATGTTATTGCATTTGATTAATATATATATATATATATCAAAATGTAGATTTGACGTGTCAGAAGCTTATTTTGAAGATTTATATAAAAAATATGAAGAAAATCCCATAAAATATCTAGTTTAGTTACCCTATTTTCCACCAAAGGACGTTATGAACGTAAAATAAAATAAATAAATTGTGTTCAATCTGCACAATTTCTTTTTAACATCAGTATAACTGTTATACGATAAAACACAAAAAAGTTCGTTTTCATTAAATTTGGTCACCGTTTCCTCCCAGAATAGGCTATAAACGCAAAAAAAATTTTGTTTAGTTTGTATTACCTAATTTTGCCTTGGAGTATAGTTGTTATATAAAAATACATAAAAAATTCAATTTAAATTTTTAATTATGCAATTTCCTACCGGAGGCGTTACCAGAATAAAAAAACATATCAAGCGAAAATTTGTTTCAAAACATAAATTCCACCATGGCAGAAGTTTATTCTGAAAATTTTGCTTAATATGAATCACCTAATTTTACCTAGCAGTATGGTTGTTATATAAGAAAACATTACAAAAAAATCCATTTCAAAATTTTAGTTATACAATTTCCAGCCAAGAGCGTTACCAACGTAAACAAAATCATTTGAAAATTTGTATCAAAATATAATTTTCATTGAACGCATCACAAATTTTGAAAATATTAAAATAATTAAATCTAAATGGCATAACTTTAAAATAAAATTTTCTTGAAGATTGGTTTACAAGATTACAGTAATCACTGCTAAATGAAGCATGTACAGCACAATTCCACAAGAATATGTGTTCCTACTGTGAAATTTTAAAGATACTCAAGGCTGTTCTTAAATCCAAAGGAGCTACTTTCTGTCACATTTATCTTTGTCCGGAAACTAATGAAATTTGCATGTATTGTACTTCAGAAACTATGTAATCATATGAATTCGATTTTTTTTTTTAACTGGGCGAAAAATACCCAAGATGGGAGTCGAACCCAGAACCTTTGACTTACATTGTCAATGCTCTACCGCTTGAGCTACCAAGACTGCCCGCTTGTTGTCAGACCAGGAAGCTCAAACGGTATAGAGCATTGAGAATGTAAGTCAAAGGTTCTGGGTTCGAGTCCACCTTGGGTATTTTTTCGCTCACTTGGAAAAATCGAATTCATGCTATAACTTTATCAATCAGTATGACTGGGTTTTAAAATAATAAGATAAGACTTTCTCTCACTCGCCCAAAATCAGTTGGCTCACCACCCTGCGTGCGTTTAAATTGTTTCCGTTGTGTTGTTTTAGACGCTATTATGTACCTTCTTATGTGCAAATGGATTACAAATATTTGTTTAGAAGACCAAGTTTCATAAATTTTTTATCATCTGGAATGACTAAGTAACTGAATGTCATAAATGTTCAGTTGTATGGCTAAGCCAGCTAGACTTCTTTCGCTATACTCCCTGTAGGAAAAATCGGCTTTTCAAGGACAGACGTCCTCTTTTCATTTTCCCTTCGTTACCATAGTTACTAACCTAAGATAAGGGCTGAGGAGTGACCAACGACGGGATTAATCAAAAGAGGACATTTGTCCTTGAAAAGCAAATTTTTTCTACAGGGAGTATAGCTTGTGAATATGTGTGCTGGAATGGCTCTAGTAACTGAACGTTATAAATGTTCAGTTGTATGGCCAAGTCAGATAGACTTCCTTTCGCTGGCTTTTGAATATATCTGCCTTCATATGTATTTTACACTTTTCTAGTTGAGCTAAATTATGCAATGATTGAAAATTTATTTTATTTTATTCTTACCTAATGAAAGACTATAAAGGCTTTAACATTGATTTGTAATTAAATTTTATATAAAAAAATGATATATATATTTTTTAATTTGTTTAATACATTTTTTCGATAAGCATGAAAGTTGTCATTTTTTTTTTTTTTCACAAACTTTATTTTTAAAAAGTACAATAACTGCCAACCTTTAAAAAAATGCAATATTTTAATATTGATTATGATAATAACAATTGCAGTCAATATGTGTTTCATTGAACTTCCAATTTACATGGTTCTAAGGATATGAATATAATATATATTGCTGAAATTAATTATGAAGCTGAAAAACAAAATTTTTAATAATATCAGAATCATAAAATAATATTTAATGTATTCATCTAAAGTAAAAAAAAAAAATAATCTGAAATCTGGTGTGCATAAATGTTACACGTACTTACTATTTTATATTTTATTGAAATGATATATACACTGGTCATCAAAATTAAAAAATAATGAGAAAAAATATGCTCACTAAGTTAATGTTGCAACCAATGCCCAATGTTGCAATTATTTATGTTAATTAAATACTATTGAACTCAAAATTGCACTTCCACGTTTACGTTAGCGTCGGAAATATGCAAATTAGATAATTGACAATGCAATGGACTGACAATGCAATTGAGTGCAATGGACGTATGTTGGAATCCTGGTCTGTAGTGTTGTTTAATGTGAATGTGGTGTCTGATTGTGATCAGTATTCATTAGTTATGGCTCAAAGGCATCATGTAAGTTAAGGTCGAAAGTGGTGAATAATTGGTAGAATCGAGGAAGGTCAAAAATAAATGGAGGTCGCTCAAGATTTGAATATCCCTCAAAATGTCATATGAAGAGCTTCGAGCCGCTTTTTAAGCACTGGATCCGTTGATAGACAGCCTGAACAAGGAAGAGCAAGAGAAACAATTGCATCTGAAGATCGTTTTTTGTCATTGCGGCTCGAAGAAACCGCGAAGCGACTACAAGAGATTTGGTTTCAGACCTTCAGGCTGCCACAAGAACTCGAATAAGCCGTTCTACAGCTGCACGAAGGTTTAACGAGGATGGACTGTATGCGAAGAAACTAAAACTTTGTGTCCCGCTCACTCCAGCTTCCCAAGGGGCCCGTTTAAACTGTTGCTGTCCTCATGTTCAATGGAGCCAAGAAGACTGGTCTCGAACGGGACATTTCACGGACAAGAGAAGGGCAAGTTGCGTCTTCCTTCATCTATTCAGACCAAAACACGTCTAGAATCAGTGTTCAGACTATATCTGGACACGTCAGTAAACAATACTTGAGGAAAATAATTGAATTAGTTATTTTTTAATATTTCTAATTTATTATAATTATTTTTAAAGTTTAATATGTCACATATCGTTTGTGCAAACAATTGTTATTCGCTTATTAATAATAATAATATTATCGTTTGTTACCATACAATTCTTCAAAAAAGCATAGAACCATTAACATAATTTATCATTCACCACTTTTATTTAAACTGTTACCTTGCGTTGCCATTGAAATCTTCAAAAAAAAGAATAAAAATAACCATTAAAATTAAATATCATACACCGCTTATATAAAAATTGTTACCTTAAGTTGCATATAATTCTTCATAAAAGGATAAAACCCTTGACGTAATATATCATTCACCACTTATATAAATTGTTTATTTATATATATATTTAGACTTAAAATAAAATTAATGGCATTAATAATTTTTTTAAGTGTTTTACTGTAACCGACGCTGATTTTTAATATATATTAGGCGATGTGTTGTTTTTGAGTATTCAGTTGCCATTTGATTTTTGTTCAAACTTCAACTAATGCTACCTTTATTTTTTGAATATTGGTTCTGTAGTAAATATGTTAAAAAGATCTTCCGACAAAATGGCTTCTTAAAGTATCAACGTTTAGAAGAACCTAATGAACCCACTTCCGCGAGTTAATTAAATTTGCCAAGATTGGAAGTTCCTAATTTATTGAACACTGACTGCGTGACAATATCACGTGGTTTGCCCAATATTGATTACTCATTGAATGGGAAATCTGAAATCTATATGAATTTTTTTAACTCTATCGTTGTTGATGATGCAACATCTTTCGAGAATTCATGCCAAGAATCAATTTCTACTCAGGACTATTTGAACTTATTTTTAAAAGACATGAATTTTGAATCTGCTTTAACCTTGACCCCAGCTAGTAACTTAATTTCCCAAGACGAAACCTTTCAAGAACCTACTATTAGACTAGAGTTTTCTCACTTCCAAGCAAGCAACCTTTATGAAGCAAGTGATGAATTACAAAGCACCACAACACCCACGAATGTCATTCCACAGTCTAAAAGTACCAAAATCCAGTTATCCTATTGTATTTCGAGAAGAACTCAGTGACTGTATCTTTTTAATTTTAAAATTGCAAAATAGACAATTTCATATTCATATTCGAGAGTTTAAGCGCAGTGGGCTTACTAGTGAAGAAATTCTAGCGAAAAATGGAATTATTATGGATGTTAACAGCTGGTATGAATTTTGCAAGAAAATTTTTTCATTTAATTTGAGATATAAAAGTTCCTCATTTGTTTCTAATAACATGATATTAGTGTTAAATTCTAATAATTCTATCATGCGAATTAAAAATTTAAAGAATTATTCTCACATTGACTTAAACCAGTATCAATTAGTAAAATTAAAAGAAAAATTACGTGATTTGAACAGAGCCGGCCCAAGGGGTGTGCGAAGTGTGCCGCTGCACGGGGCGCCTTGCCGAAGGGGCGCCAACTAACGAGAAAGGTGCCCACAAGAACACCGATGAAGATGATTTTAAATTCTGGGGAGTTTTATTTTATTTTATTTTTTACATTTTCTACAGCTGGAGTGGGACCGGTTCAAGTGGTGAATGTCGACACACTTACAACTATTCAAACCCACCCCACATCAGGAAATATGATACTGGCCGCCAGATGACCATTGATTACATATTAGTTTACCAGAAGTATCAGAAAATAAAAACCATTAGTAGTTTCAAGGGGCAGACAATTTTTTAAAAATGAAAAGCAGGCTTCTTTGAAAAAGTTTTCTGGATATGAGCTCATCTTCTTCTGTTAATACTTAATAGCGTCAAAAATTTTGCCAAAAATGAAACACTTAAAAAGGCATGTTTATCTAGTAACTAAAAATATGTATGTAAATTAATCTTCTCAGAATAACCGCAGCAGGTAGACAATACGATTCGGCAGTTCAATAACTATTTTATTAAACTATTGTAAATGGAATATTTAATAGGTAAGAAATGAATCAATCTAAACATTTTTCAATGAGCTTGGTTCATTCATTAATTTTTTTTTTTTTTTAAATGGGTACTTTTCAATAAAACGTGCAATATAGCAAAAAATTTAAAGTTACTACACATGGTCGAAGTATTTGAAAGTCGTCAGTTCTTGAAATTACGAACGATGTTTGGCCCTAAACTCAGAGCGACTGAACCAGGGCCTGGCTAAACCTACATAACGTCCTGGTGCGTGGGACAAATATTCTGTTGAAAGCCCTATAAAATTCTTTTAGCCCCAGTTTCTACACATTAAAAAACGATTTTTGGGTTTGGGGGCCCAGTTTAGAGTCATAAGCTCTGGGCAGCTGCCTCGTTTCCATTTGTGATAATCAAGCCCTGGGCGAAACAAATGTTTCTTTCAGGCATATCTCCTAGGAGGCAGTGCCTCTGCCGCCCAAGTTTCGCCCGCTTCCCCATCGGAAAAATTTTCGAGCAACAAGTGCAATTAATGAACAGCATTCAAAATATTTAGTTTCTTTTTCTTTTATTGTTTAATAATTTTTCAAGATTCTTGGAATAAATAAAAATTAAAAGAAAGTAAAGATTTTTTGTCAGTGGTCCAGGCGCCCCTCCACCCCTTAAATCTTCCGGTGTTCATGTTTTTTTTTTTTTTTTTTTCGTTCAATCACCTTCAAGAAATTCGTTCAACCAGCGCCATGAGCGCTGGAAGAACGAAATCTGCATAGAGGTAAGATTTCTTTGGGATAATTTTGTAATAAACCCTTTTATAATATTTAAAGACTTATGCTCATGAGCATTTTTCCTCCTGATGATTTATTATTTAATATCAATATCAAGTGAAAAAATAGATTTCACTCTTTTTCTTTCCTTTTTTTATTTCAAAATCCTCAAACGTATATATTTTTTTCAAGAAACAGGAAGGAAAAAATGCCTTCCCAAGTTCCTACTCCTACCGGCACCTATGACATGCACTTCATTATTTTGAAATCCCTTAACTAAACATTCAGTAGAATAGTTAATACTTAATAACGTCAAAAATTTTGCCAAAAAGGAAAAACCTGAAAAGGAATGTTTATCTAGTAACTAATAGTATGTATGTAAATTATTCTTATCAAAATGACCGCAACAAGTAGACAATACCTTGATTTCTCATTAACAGAGCACTCATGTAAGAAAAAAATCAACATAAGCTGCAGAGTGCGAAATTGGGGTCTATTTTTCAAAAAAAAATCATTTATCCTTATATAAATTTTATTTTGTAAGTCTTTTGATGAAATCTCTCATTTTAATGCATTTAACTTTATTTTCTTTGCTTTTATTTTCCGCTATGTTGTTTTTTTTTTTCATGATATCCTATACCAATATCCTATGATTTAATTGGATTCGTACAATTATAACGACACTTTTTAAAAATCCAATTTCAGTACGGCACAAAGACGTAAATTCAGACATACTTAAATACATTAGCTTTATTTGGGGTGCTTTGTTTAGTCCTTACATTGGCGCCGGTATAGCGAAATCCATGAAAGGGCAAGTCTTTTTGGTGGGAGGCATGTTGTGTTTAGCTTATTCCTTATTATTATAAATAAAACTCTTACTCTCAATCGTAGTTTTTTTTCTTAATGTTTAATTATTTTAGGTTACGTAAAAAACTTTACTAGGATTTTTTTAGGTGGGGGTGTAAAAATCATCACAGATAAAGAAAATTTTTCTTTAAAGGAAGAGAAAGAGAGCCATTCCAAAGATGAAAAGAAAGAATAAGAACGCTTATGCTTCTGTGAATAGCTGAAGATAAAACTAGATGTTTGAGCCGTTTTAGAAAATAGATTTTTGAATATGAAAATTATTCATACTTTTTATGTTCTAAGTAACAAGACAAGATTACAGTTTTCAGCTTACACAGTTGCTATATTTACTAGTACTTCTGCTTCTTTTGTTGTAGAAGTATTCCAACCAGTATTCTTCTAACAAAGTTTCTGCGTTCAAAATTTAAACAATTTATTATTGTTATTTTCGTCCAATATCATGTGTTGTGTATGTGTTTCACTTTTGGGTCGTAATGTAAATGGACTAATAATTACTGTAAAATTCAAATTTACATTATGAGATTTGATTTTGCAATTTTACAAATACAAACTCAAAGAAAGGGTTAAATTTAGAATCTTGCGTCTGTTTTTGAACCATCTTAAACTAACATCTTAAATAATTAGTAATAGTATGTATAAAAGTTGCGAATATAAAAAAAAATTAAGAACATATGTCAAGCAATTTTCCTTTTGTGTTTAAAGGGAGGGGAGGGGAGGAAGGGCGTCCAAATGCGTGCTCGCAAGGGCGCCAAAATGCCTTTGGGCCGGCCCTGGATTTGAATAAGGAACTTCTTCAGCATATATATGTAAACCATATACCAAGCTTAATTAGGCAGAAATGTATCTTTCGTCATATATCTACAGAAAGTAAATTCATGTTGCAGTCTAAACTTATAACATGTATTGAGAATAATGTATTGACTATACTAAACCGCATTTTTGAATGTGATGGATGTATTTTTAATAAGAAACCTCAATGTCTTCATTCCTGTTATATATTAAATAATCGACAAAAATTTGAAAAACTACGAGAGATGTTATTCACACTTATAGATTTAGATTTTTTTTATTTCCTCATTTTTAAACGGAGTGGATTGTGTTAGTGAAAACTTTTTATCTAACATTCATGGAGAAACAATTCAAAACGTATTGCTAAAAATAATAAAATAAAATGTATTGCTGTTCTTTTTAATGTGTGTGTTATTTTATCAAAGTGTATGCTTATTCTGTTTTACCTTTTAGAACTTTTAATAGAGTGTTAGAGTTAAATTTGCATTTGTATAACTTTAAAAATCCACAATTCTTCCGTAATTAAAAAATTTATAACATGACTTTTAAATATTAAAAACTATTAGTCTTAATACTATAATTTATATTTTTTTTAATTAAAAAGCTAAAAAAAAAGAAATTTTATTAAAATTTAAAAAAAAAATTTTAAAAAATAATAAAAAGTTTACAAAATTAAAAAGTTGAAAAAAACTTCGATTAAAAGAAACTTGAAAAAGAAATTAAGTCATCAAAATTTTAAAAAAAAATGTAACTTAATAAATTAAGTTTTTAAAAGTAAGTTTTACTATCTGTACATGCATGACTTTCATTTTGTTATAGTTGAATAATTTATATTTATTTTTATTATATAAATGTTTTAGATTAACACATGCTTAATAAAAATATTTGTAAGTAAAATTTAAAAAAAAATCAAGTTATCAAAATTTAAAAATAAAAAAAAGTTTTAAAAAAGTTTTTTCAATATTAAAAAGTTTAAAAAAAGGTTTTCAAAAAGTTTTTCAAAAAAAAAAATTAAAGTTAAAAACAATTTTTTTTAAGTTAAAAAATATAAGTTATCAAAAGTGTTATAAAAAGTTTAATTAGATTTTAAATACAAGTATTCGAACAATCAGTCAATTATATTAATCAAACATATCAATCAATCAATCAATTAATCATACCAAAGAATATTTTAATCAGTCATATAATTAATCAATCATATAAATTAATAAATCAATAAATCAAATCATTCAATCAGATCAATCATTCATATCAATAAATAATATTAATGATATCAATTAATCAATCGATCAATTAATCAATCAGGGTTTCAAATACAAGTATTCAATCAAATCAATCAATTAATTATATCAATTCAAATTCAAATATTACCAGTTAGGAGAAAAAAATTACAATTTTTCAAAAGTTAGAAACTATCATATTGTATGTGCGTATGCATATATATATGACTTAGTAACTTTCACCATGCTTTATTTTAATAATAGAAATCTTTTTGTTACAATCTCACATTTTGTAAAAGCATTTTTCAGAAACAATATATATATATATATATATATATATATATATATATATATATTAGTTTAAAAAATATTAAAATGTTTTGAATGTTAACAAAATTATTTTTTAAAAGTGTTAAAAAAATATTACAAGCTGACAAAAACTTCAATTTAACAAGAGTGAGTTGACCTATATTTGCTTTCTATTTGCATTTGAGTGTGTGTATACGGATTCCTCCTTCCAATTATATTCTGTAGTATACACTTCGAAAGGTTAATAATTATATAAAAAACATTAAATTAAAATATTCTTTAGTTATTAAAAAGTTAAAAAATTATTATTTTTTTAAATATTATAAGATAGCAAAAATTATTTTATAATTCATTAAAAGTGAATTTGCCTATCTATATATGTGTTTAACTTTCATTATGTTTTAGTTTAATAATATAAATCTTCTTTATGTTAACATCCTACCCACATTTTATTCTATAGTTATACTCATCGAAACGAAAAAAAAAATATATTAATAAATTCTTCAATTTAAAACTTTTAATACATGCATACTTAAACATTCATAAAAAAGCAATATATTAATTCAGATAAAAAAAAATAAACTTAGCATACTTGAACTCAGAAAAGAGATCGTGAGCTTATCACGTTTCAAATTGTGACGTAATCGATAAGAAAACACATGCCTCTCACGTGTCATTTGAATAATCAATCTACAATCAGATTGTATTATCAATCACGTGATCTAACTGATACGAGTTTGAAACAAGAAGCAAGCCATTTTCATTTCAGTCTTCGCATATAGATTGGATATTTTCTTCAAAGTGTATTATTTTGTGAAATCTTAAGTAACATAACACCATGTATTTGCAAACAAAATCCTATTAAAACTTTCTCATTATTGTGAACAAAGATTGATTTTCATATTGTTTAACTATAATCATTGATTATTTAACTGGATAATAATATTTTTGGAAGTAACTTAAATTTCTTATAAAATCGGAAGTTTTTATTGCATCATTCATAGATTTCAAGTTTGAATATTAAACCAAGTTTTTTTAAACTTATATAATTTATACTAGTATTTAGTATATGCTAGTATTTAGTAGTAACTAGTATATATTCTAGTATAAAGGTTTTTTTTTTTTTTTTTTTTTACTTTTTTTTCACTTTTAAATTTTTTTATTCAGTTTCTTAATTTTTTTTTTTTTTTTACTTTTTAATTTCTAAACTTTTTATTACTTTTTTTTTAATTTTTAAATTTTTAATAAAGCTTCTTTTTTTTAAACTTTTTAATCTTAAAGAGTATAAATTAAGGTATAAAGACTATTAGCTTTTAATATTTAAAAGTTATGTTATCAATTTTTTAATTATTAAAGAATTGTTGATTTCTTAAGTTATACAAATGCAAATTTAACTCTAAGACTGTATTAAAAGTTCTAAAAGGTAAAACAAAATAAGCATACGCTTTGAAAAATTAACACACATATTAAAAAGGATAGCAATACATTTTATTTTATTACTTTAACCCTTAAATGCCGGGTGTTGCCTTTCGGCAACATACCCAATTTAGGCTTATAATTACTATTGGAATAATATTAAAGCTATGATGCCTAGTGTTACCAATAAAGTACATTCTGAAAATATTATTAAATCGATTTTCAACATTTAGATGGCAACACTTGTGCTGTTTAAGAATAAAGATAGATTTATTTTTCAATTGTGTATACGTGTTCTTTTTGTTTTGTTTGGAAGCTTGCGAAATACCTATTTTGTTCTGCAGTGAGCAAGAAAAATATATTTCTTATCATAGTTCTCAAAATTTTTGTGTGTTTAATATTATAGAATTTTATCAAGGAAAATTATTTTTTCAAATAAACACCAGTATTGCCGATTAGTAACAAACAGTTTCTTAGCCGTAAACCATACTTAAAACAAAATATAATTTTTGTAAGTATTTTTCGCATGATTTATTTAAAAAAAGAAAGCCGAAAAACATTTTAAAAAGGATTTTTGAAAACTTAGGCATTTAATGGTTAAACAATTCGTTTTGAATTGTTTCTACATGAATGTTAGATGAAAGTTTTCACTAACACAATCCACTCCGCTTAAAAATGAGGAAATAACAAAATCTAAATCTATAAGTGTGAATAACATCTCTAATAGATTTTCAAATTTTTGTGGATTATTTAATATATAACAGGAATGAAAACTTTGAGATTTCTGATTAAAAATACATCCATCACATTCACAAATGCGGTTTAGTATAGTCAATACATTATTCTCAATACATGTTTTAAGTTTAGACTGCAACATGAGTTCATTTTCTGTAGATATATGGCCAATGATACATTTCAGCCTAATTAAGCTTGGTATATGGTTTACATATATATGCTGAAGAAGTTCCTTATTCACATCATGTACTTTTTCTTTTAATTTCATTGATTGATACTGGTTTAAGTCAATGCGAGAGTAATTCTTTAAATTTTTAATTCGCACGATAGAATTATTAAAATTTAACACTAATACACTATGACGCAAAAGTTTAGACAATGACGTCATTCAGCTTTAAAATGTAGAATTATGACGTCAGAATTACAAAAACCTGTAAATATATTCAAAAACTGATTTAAAATGCTATGTACAAAAGACAGTCGTTTTATTTGCTATAATACTAATTTTTTTCATAAAAATTCAAATGTGCTTGTCGCAAAAGTTTAGACACTATTCTAAATTTCTTTGAATATTCGCTGGCATATGCAAATTTAGAATCGATGATGTCACAAATTTGGAGTACTTAAGTTCTGCAAACGATTGCGCTTCATAGTCGACATGCCGAGAGCTAAAGAAATTCAAGTGAATGAGGTTTCAAGGATTTGGCAGTTGAAAGGTGAAGGGAAGAGCGTTTCTGAAATTTCTGCTATTATTAATAGGTCAAAAAAATCTATTTATCGAGTTTTATCGAGTGGTTCCGAATATAAAGCAAAATGTCGGTCTGTGAGGCCACGTGTGACAAATGTACGAGAGGATCGCCTGATACAAAGACTAGCGAGTACTCAACAAATGAGCGTACGTGGAGTTCAAAGCTCATCGGGACTCTCTGTATCAAAGGATGCGATTCGTAGACGAATTTTGGAAAAAGGAACAATCGTTTATAGCAAAATGCAGAAGAAACCAGCTCTGAAACCACATCATAAGTTACAAAGACTTATGTGGGCTCGAAAGCATATGTCATATGGAGAGAAATGGCAGTCAGTCATATTTAGCGATGAAAAAAAGTGGAATCTGGATGGTCCAGATGGTTGTTTATCGTATTGGCATGACTTGCGGAAGGACCTCGACGTTTTTTTAGTCGCAGACAAGGAGGGGGCTCGGTGATGGTTTGGGCAGCCTTTTGCTATAATGGACAAGTATCTCTGACCTTCACCAGTGGTCGTCAAACTTCACAGCATTATACACAGACATTAGAAGAAAACCTACTGCCATTTGCTGAGCTTCTAAGGGGTCCTCAGTGGGAATTTCAGCAAGACAATGCTTCAATTCACACTGCAAAACATTCAAAATCTTGGTTTAATTCCCATAATATAAGAGTTCTCGACTGGCCAGCATGTAGCCCAGATCTTAACCCTATAGAAAACCTTTGGAGCATCATGTGTCGCAAAGTTTATAGCAACGCTAGACAATACTCTTCTGAAAAGGAACTTAAGACATCTATTGAGAATGCATGGTACGATATCGATCCACAAACTATGCAAGATTTAGTTTCTTCCATGCAATCTCGTGTATATGACGTAATACATAAGCATGGATGCGCAACCAGGTTTTAAAAATTGTTTATTTCGATTTTATTTAATTTGTGTCTAAACTTTTGAGACAGCAGTTTATTTTTGTTACCATTTAATTTATTGCAATATGCACAATTCCACTTTTCTTTGTTATAAATATTGTTTATATGTACAGCACATTAATTTCAAGCAGTGATTTGAAAATTGAATAAATATTTTTCAAAGTATGTAAGAATTTCTTCATTGTCTAAACTTTTGCGTCATAGTGTATCAAGTTATTAGAAACAAATGAGGAACTTTTATATCTCAAATTAAATGAAAAAATTTTCTTGCAAAATTCATACCAGCTGTTAACATTCATAATAATTTCATTTTTCGTTAGAATTTCTTCACTAGTAAGCCCACTGCGCTTAAACTCTCGAATATGAAATTGTCTATTATGCAATTTAAAAATTAAAAAGATACAGACACTGAGTTCTTCTCGAAATACAATAGAATAACTGGATTTGGTACTTTTAGACTGTGGAATGACATTCGTGGGTGGGGTGGTGCTTTGTAATTCATCACTTGCTTCAGAAAGGCTGCTTGCTAGAAAGTGAGAAACCTCTCATCTAATAGTAGGTCCTTGAAAGCATTCCTCTTGGGAAATTAAGTTACTATCTGGGGTTGAGGTTAAAGCAGATTCAAAATTCTTATCGTTTAAAAATAAATTCAAATAGTCCTGAGCAGAAATTGATTCGTGGCATGGATTCTCGAAAAATGTTGCATCATCACCAAAGACAGAGGTAAAAAAATTCATATCGATTTCAGATTTCACATTCGATGAGTAATCAATAGTAGGCAAATCACATGATATTGTCACACAGTCAGTGTTCAATAAATTAGGAACTTCCAATCTTGGCACATTTAATTCGCTCGCGGAAGTGGGTTCATTAGGTTCTTCTGAACGTTGATACTTTGAAAAAGAAGCCACTTTATCGGAAGATCTTTTTTACATATTTACTACAGAACCCATATTCAAAAAATAAATGTAGTACTAGATGAAGTTATAACAAAAATCAAATGGTAACTGAATACTCGCATCGCCTAATATATGTTGAACAAGACACACATGAACAGCACATCTCCTAATATATGTTAAAAATCAGCGTCGGTTACAGTTAAACATATTTCAAATGAAAATCAAATTTCAAAGTAATTGCTTAAGAGGCGAATGTTTCTCTCTGGAATAATTTTCATTTATTAATATACAGTTAAACACTTTAATAAATTACTATTGTCATCAATTTTAGTTTAAGTCTAAATATATATATATATATATAAACAGTTTATATAAGTGGTGAATGATATATTGCGTCAAGGGTTTTATCCTTTTTTGAAAAATTATATGGCAACACAAGGTAACAATTTTTATATAAGCAGTGTATGATATTTAATGTTAATGGTTTTAGTTTTTTTTTTTTTTTTTTTTTTTTTTTTTTTTTTTTTTTTTTTTTTTTTTTAAGAATTCAATGGCAACACAAGGTAGCAGTTTTTAAAAAAGCGGTGAATGATAAATTATGGAATGGTTCTATGCTTTTTTGAAGAATTGTATGGTAACAAACGATAATATTATTATTAATAAGCGAATAAGTGTTGTTTATACAAACGATGACTGATATATTAAACTTTAAAAATAATTATAATAAATTAGAAATATTAAAAAATAACTAATTCAATGGATAATTTCAGACTTAAATCTGTACCTAAATTTCTATGTTAAATTATCAGTCTACTGTCTGATTTCCATTCCTACTCTAAGTCGATTCGAAAAAAAATTAAGTTCCCCTAAAAATAAGCCCCCTTAAAAATTTAGGCCCCTCAAACTCCCTTTCGAATATACCTAAATCTCTATGTTAAAGTATCAGTTTACTGTCTAATTTCCATTACTACTCAAAGACGATTCGAAAAAAAATTAAACCCCCTAAAAATAAGTCCATCGAAATAATTATTCCCTTCATACTTCCTCTCGAAAAGACCTAACTCACTATGTTATAGTATGATATTTCCATTCTGACACTAAATCAATTCGAAAAAACAAAATTAATCCCCCTCAAAAACTAAGCCCCTTCAAAAATTTAGCCCCTCCTACTATAGGATGATCAGATAAGCCTCTCCTTTCCACCCACAGATGGATTCCACCCCATTCTCTATCCAAAAGGTGGATTCCACCCACATCCACCACCACCTGCTGAGGGCAAACTCTCCTTTTCCCCCTACTGACGACGATTTTCTGTAGATAGAAATATTTGTTTGGCCCCATAACCGTGAAAACGGCAGCGTAATACATTCCGTATATAACATTGTGAATTCCATATACAGGGTGTCTGAAAAGTCAAGAAACGGTCGAATAACTCGAGAAATAAATATCAGATTTAAAAACGTAAAAATACGTGTTAAATATTTTTTTAAAAGTTGTTCAGTGATACAAAAGTTGACCCCAACCCCGACCCCCTGGGGATCAGAGTGGGTTCAACTTTGAAATCTTGAATGATAATATCCGATTTTTATAGCAGATTCGGATTCTATGGGCCAAAACATGTTACTTTTGTGTTTTACATTTTTTTTCGAATCATCGTAGATTGCAGTTTAATCGGGCAAAATGCGTCATATACATATTTTTTCCCAACCATATTTTGCCGTCTCGAAATCTGATTGGCCAGAGCTTTCTTCGTCAAAGTGGTTGTCTTGGCGGGGATTGTGTTTGGCGAAAACCATCATTGGCGGTTGTTTAATGGCAAATGCGCTATATATATACTTTTGCCATAACAATTAATAAATATCTTAAATTAGTTTTCTATTTGTATTTTCCTAATCCAATCAATCCTCAATATTAACCTGCATTTTTTAAACTTTTAATGTGTAACTATGACGCTCCCCTCCCGAACAGAAAAAAAAATATATAATCTTCATTATATGAAGGCGGGGGGAGGTAGATATTCTACGTTTCGATGGCTTCTGGTATTTAAAAAAAAAAAAAAAAAAAACTGTATAAATTATCAGTCATCTAAGTTCTTCCTGAAATTTGCTCTTCAAATCCAGACACCTACACAAGAAAATTCAATTTGTTAGTACCACGCTACTTTTCTTTTTTTGTATGCATATATTTTAATACGTAATGTTTGAATGGTTAATGGCCTGCAAATTTCATAATCTCAATATGAAATTAGCAGGTTCTTTTTTGAAAATGGTCATTGAATAACTTTCGTTTTTCTTTTACCAGAAACATCACTTATTTCAATTCTATGATTCTGCCTGTATGATTATTTCTGTTATATAAAGAAACGTAACCCTTTATTCTACTAATCGGTCGGCCATATAGGTGCTACATAAAAAGTTTCGTTACAAATCATTCGTAATAATTCATTCTTTTGAATTGTGTATTTGTTAGGCTGCCACCACCGATATAAATATGTGATATCGGACACGATGTGAGAAGTATTATTTAAAAAAAATGAACTTATTCAATTAATATTAAAGAAAAAATTTTTTAGGATGAGCGAAGCGAATCATCTACTAGGCTACACGAATTACATTTTGTCGTGCACTTTACAAAAAAACTACTTAGCATTTTGACTTGAAATTAAACATAAAAATAAATTACGATTCGTAGATTTGCACAATATTATTATTATCTTTTTTTTACTGAATAACGTTAAAAAATTTATTACTTTAATTAATTTATTTTACATGTTTTTCCATTACGGACGCATTTTTGCAAATAAAAAATTAAGCACGCATATTTTCAGAAGAAAAAATAAATCATGGAGTTATGATTTCTTTTATGAAATTTTTAAAATGCCCTTTTTTATGAAAATTATAGCATATTTTTAATGAATTAAAATTTGTGAAAATTCAATTATTTACATTCAATTATAAAAGTATTTTTCAGTGGTAAGAATTCAAATACACAATTTATTCTTATTATGGTAAATTATTTACACAGACGATACTTATGCATTTTAAAAGAATGGGGAAGTTGCACTCGGGAGGAATACGCTTTCTTTTATGTGTAACTGATAAAATTAATGATGTATTCTTCAAAAATCCACTCAGAATCGCAAAAATAATTGAAAACAATTTTTAATTAATGTTTTAAAACAGCTAATAACCAAAACAAAACCACGTGACCTCAAAACGCGTCGTGATTGGCTGTGACGTCACTACACATGAAGTTCGAATGTTTACATTTTCGCTTGCGCTTTTTTCCATTGCTTTTCATAGTTACTATCTATTATCATCTCTATTTTATAATTATTCTCATTTTTTTAACTTTTACTTTTTAAAAGGTATAGTTAAAACTCTATATCACCATATTATAGCATTCGTTTTCATTATTTATAACATTTTAATTTGGAAAATGCCGATATTAGCCGGTTTCGTCAAGGGACAGTCGGATAACCTTCCGAAAATAGATGCAATATCTATGTTTTCTTTTTTGGGGAGAAATCCTGATTTCACAGGAGCAGAATTACGAGGAGTTAAAGCTAAAAGGTAAATATTTGCTTTTCTATATACTTAAATTTAAATAATTTCGAAGTGCTTATATATAAAAATTTCGTTATTTTTACTTTACTTTCTGTATTGTTTTATATAAATTCCAGAATTTTTTAAAAAGCATTTCCTTAGAAATTGTTCATTAAAAAAATAATAATGTTTTTGTTTTAAATTTTTATTATAATTAAAATATTTTCTAAAATTTTGTTACCTGAAAAACGTTCTTAAATGTTTATCTTTATTAAATATTGAAAATTTAACCAAAATTTCCCCCTTTTTTTCATTTTTTTTATTTTATACAACTTTTAGGCTTTTCATAAATAGTCATTAATACCCTGTACAGCATGGTAATAAATAAAAAAAATTGCTTTGTAAAAAATAATAAATATTTTTAGAATAAAAATAATTGCTACTCTCAAAATGCACTATTTTATAAATCTTAAGAATACCTAGGTATTTCCTTTGTTATTAATTTATAATATTGGTAATAATTTAAGTAATTAGAAAATTAAATCACTAACATGTAACTTAAAAAAACTGTGTAATATGAATTCAATGAAAAAACTTCCATTGTACAATAAAAATTCTGCAATTTTTTTTTTTTTTTTTTTGTGTAAAATTATAAAAACGAAGGAACTTATCACTATCACATTTTAAAATTTTCAATAATTTTAAATGTACTTGCTTTTCAAGGAAAATTTCCATTCACTTTCTTATTACAATTTTTATTTCTAGAAAGTATATGAAATATGTATTGATATGTAATTTATATAAAATTTCTAAAACAATATATAGTATTTGTGAAATTTATTCAGTTGATAAATTTTTCCTAATCTACATTGAACTATTGTCTGAAAAATCAAAATCTCATACTTTTTATTCGTTATTTGAATAATGATAGCCCAAAAATTTAGTTTCAAATACAATGCAAATACCCATTCATACAAATTGATATTTATTTCAATGTTAAATAAATCAAATTTAAGCCAAAACATTGTATATGACATAGATCTATGTGAAACTGAATTATTTATTTATGTTATTCTATTTCTATATTCAGATCAGGCCATGAAAGTTATGGTGATAATGCCATAGGATATGTGCAAGTTAAACGGGAGAATTCAATATGCACTGTGAAAGCTACAGTAACACCAGAACATAAAATATCCAAAAAAGGATATGAAGTTACTGTAACTTGTAACGAGACAGATGAAGTAGTACTCTCTGCTCTGTGTGATAGCTGTGCAGCCTCTTTAGGTGAGTATAATAGCATTGCTCCCCTCTCTCCGATTAAAACTATTTTAGTATATTCTATAAAAACATCAAAGTATTCAGCTCCTGCAATTTCCATTGTTTCAAATATACATGATTAGTATATGTTTTGAACAAAACTTAACATTAACAAACAGCTTATATTTCAATTTATACTTAGAGTGTTTAAAAACTAATTTCCTTTTCAAAAATTTCTCAAAAAAAACCATTTCTTATAATAATTTTAATTGCTAAAAGGTGTAAATTAAAACTTTAAAAACAGTATAAATAGATTTATTTGACTGTTTATATGCTTCAACTCTACCCGAGTCATTTTCAAAACAAATAAATAAAAATATTCTAAAATTTGTTTTGAAAAAGACTTGGATAGAGTCGAAACATGTAAAAAGTCAAATAAACCTATTTGTTTTGAAAATAACTCAGGTAAAGTCAAAATATGCAAACAGTCAAATAAGTCTATTTTTACTGTTTATATTATTAGAAGGTGTTAATCTGCTATATAAGTCAATTAAAAAATTGCTTTATTACATAACAAAACTGATATAATCTCCTATATTATTACAGGAGGCTGCAAGCATGCCATTGCCTTGCTTGCGTGGCTTCATCGGCGAAGTGAGGAGCCATCAGTAACAGAAGTTACTTGTTACTGGAAAAAATCAAAATTGTCAACTGTGGGCAAGTCATTGAAATTTATAAAAGCGAAGGATCTTGGAAAAAAGAAGATCCTCAAACTAAGTGAAAAAAATGGCTCATTCCTATCTGACGTGTTGAAAATGAGTAAAGAGATGGGAAGAAACAATACAGTTCTGACAAAATACTCAGAAGAATTTTCTGCAGAAGAAAGAATGTCTATTCATCAGTTGGTCCTAAATTTCTTCCAGCTGCAAGAAGATTCTAGGACTGCCACAGATTTCTTGCGGTACTGTTCGTCACAGATGACAGAAGCTGTGTGTGATGAGGCAACAAGAAAAACAGTATCGCAAGACAAGAATAAATTGTGGCACGAGTTACGTTATGGCCGCATAACAGCCTCAAGGGCATATGAGAGTGCCCATTGCCACACTATGGATGGCTCTCTAGTAGAAAGTGTTTTAGGAGCCAAAACCTTAAAAGATACCCATGCAATGAAACGGGGAAAAAAATTAGAAAATGAAGTGAGACATCTGGTGGAGAAAAAGGTAGGAATTAAGATCCAACCATGTGGATTTTATACCTCCCCAGACTGTCCAATACTGGGAGCTTCACCAGATGGTATCTCAGATGAACATATTATTGAGATTAAATGCCCAAATTCTGAGAAAACAATAAAAAACTATATATCCCATGGTACCATTACACAGAAGTTCAATGCCCAAGTACAAATGCAAATGCACCTTGCAAAGAAAAAAAAAAGGATTATTTTGTGTTGCAAATCATAATTTTGAATCATCAAAGGAAATTTTTATCATTTTAGTAGATTATGATGCAAATTATTGCACAGATTTGTCTGAAAAATGTACAAATTTTTGGAAGAAAGCTATCTATCCAATGCTAGAACAATACAATAAATAATTTTTGTTTCTTAAATTTCTTCTCATTACCTTCAATTTTTTTAATGAAAAAAAATACAGTTCATAATGCTATTAAAAAAAAAAAAAAAAAAAAAAAAATTATGTATAAGAAATGTAAATAAATAAGAAATGATTCAGAAATTTCTCAATATGTACTCAAATTTTAAAATTAATTTTTATTGCTATCTGTGACATAAATGAATTTGAATAAATATTGATACAGGGCTGCCACGGGAGACTATTTTCCTATTTTATTTGCACTACTATTTAAAAGAAAATAAATTTTGTAGTACATTTCTTTTACAAATGTTGTCAAACTGTATGTAAAATATTTTTGTTTTGAGAAAGTGGTGCAAGGTAACATTAAAACATAGTCACCTGTGGCAGCCCTATGATATTACTTTCTGAAGAGACACTATACAAAATTTTTTGCAAGTAGGAAGCAGCTTAATTTTATGTAGCTCACAATAATAGCCAATTTACACTATCTCTCTCTCTATATATATATTTTTGCCTAAATAATTTTTTTTTTAATTTAATACAGTAGATTCTCTCTCTCAAAAAAAAAAAAAAAAAAAAAAAAAAAAAACTCAATATGACTTCAATACCATTTGAATCTTGCTGGTATTAGATAACTTAAAAAATTACTCTAATTGATAAATATACTAAAATTAAAATTTCATTAATTATTTCAAAACTTTTTTAATCATAATAATTGAAATTCCATCTTATGGTTTTATTTATTTTTGGAAGCATTGCAAATAAACTATTTACATTATAAAGAGAATGAGCATATTTTCAAGAACCTACTGCACTTTGAGTAACTTGTGTATTTTTAATACAGACATCTCCCTATTTACCTAAGTAATGTGTTTCATAAACATGTTGTATATCACCAATAAAAATACAATGCTCTCTTTATATAAAACTATATTATGCATAAATATAGTGATATACAAATATTTATCAAACATGCTAATATGTTCATAAATGTAATTTTCAGGATTTATTTTGTAACTACGAATTTACATAAGTCGGGAGATGTCTGTACTTGTTTACTTAATATTAATTATGCAGCGTTTGAAATCCTTGGTGGTCTGCTGGTCCGAAACAACCAAAAATTCAATCGGACAACTAATTTGAAAAATTTAGTGATCCATAAGACCAGTAACCTTTCCACCCCTTTCTGACAGTCAAACGCAAACTTTCCTGTCCCTGAAAAAACCGCAATGAAACACAAATCACATAATTTTATTTTATTTAAAAAAAAAAAACAAATTAAAAAAATTTCCATTAAATCTTAGTCAGTTGAAAAAATCTGAAATAAAATATTTAATAAATAAATAATTTTATAGTTTTTCTTTATATACTATTCAATTTTTAGTAAATGATAATTTTATATTTTATTATAGTACTGAAAATTTTGTATAACTGTAGAAGAAAGTTTGGTTTATATTCTAGGAGGAAGGGGGCACTCAAAGGGTTAAAGGGACAAAATAGAATTTTATGTAGCAGGCTAGTGATGATGACTGTGGACCAGTAAATTCTTATGGTTACTGGTCCTTGGGACCAGTGACTTTTTTATATCAATTCTACCGCTGTTATGGATAAATTTGACATAAAATCATAATCATGAGATGCTTCCTTGGTTTTATGTAGCAACTCGCATAAATTTTGACAAGCTATTTTTAATAGTTTAAAATAAATGAGTGGACAATGGACAGTTTGATTTAACTCAATGACAGAAGATTAAATAAACATATTTTTTATTTATCAGTAAAAGATAAAATTCAACTTTGAAAATAAAACGGAAAAAATATTTACAGCAAAATTTTTGGACACAAGCTATAAAGAAAATTTTCAGCTTGAGGCAGCTTTACAATTTTAACAAGCTTTGTTGTGTGATAAAAATCATCGAAAAAATGTTAAAGGTCATCTATATACACCAACAAAGCAATAACGAAAATTTTCATCTTCAGGCAGGTTTTCATAATATACAGATACAATTTCAACAAGCATAGTTGTGCGATAAATTAGAAACTTGAAAATAAAATGGAAAAAATATTTATAGCAAAATTTATGTACTACACAAGCTATAAAGAAAATTTCCAGCTTGAGGTTTTCAGGCAGGTTTTCATAAATACAGATACGATTTTAACAATCTTTGTAGTGCGATAAAATTCAACTTTACTAATAATAATGAAAACAGCCAGATTTACATGGTAGATAACTCTTTGAATGCGAAACAGTAGTAGCAAGAAAAAAGAAAAACGTTGAAAGGTACACGATGCTGGAACAATTATTTAAAAGAGCATATATATATGGTAGATAACTCTTTGAATGCAAAACAGTAGTAGCAAGAAAAAATAAAAATGCTGAAAGGTACACGATGTTAGAGCAATTATTTAAAAGAACATATATATATGGTAGATAACTCTTTGAATGCAAAACAGTAGTAGCAAGAAAAAATAAAAATGTTCAAAGGTACACGATGTTAGAGCAATTATTTAAAAGAACATATATATATGGTAGATAACTCTTTGAATGCAAAACAGTAGTAGCAAGAAAAAATAAAAATGTTGAAAGGTACACGATGTTAGAGCAATTATTTAAAAGAACATATATATATGGTAGATAACTCTTTGAATGCAAAACAGTAGTAGCAAGAAAAAATAAAAACGCTGAAAGGTACACGATGCTGGAACAATTATTTAAAAGAACATATATATATGGTAGATAACTCTTTGAATGCAAAACAGTAGTAGCAAGAAAAAATAAAAACGTTGAAAGGTACACGATGCTAGAACAATTATTTAAAAGAACATATATATATGGTAGATAACTCTTTGAATGCAAAACAGTAGTAGCAAGAAAAAATAAAAACGTTGAAAGGTACACGATGCTAGAACAATTATTTAACAGAACATATATACATGGTAGATAACTCTTTGAATGCAAAACAGTAGTAGCAAGAAAAAATAAAAACGTTGAAAGGTACACGATGCTAGAACAATTATTTAAAAGAACATATATATATGGTAGATAACTCTTTGAATGCAAAACAGTAGTAGCAAGAAAAAATAAAAACGTTGAAAGGTACACGATACTGGAACAATTATTTAAAAGAACATATATACATGGTAGATAACTCTTTGAATGCAAAACAGTAGTAGCAAGAAAAAATAAAAACGCTGAAAGGTACACGATGTTAGAGCAATTATTTAAAAGAACATATATATATGGTAGATAACTCTTTGAATGCAAAACAGTAGTAGCAAGAAAAAATAAAAACGCTGAAAGGTACACGATGCTGGAACAATTATTTAAAAGAACATATATATATGGTAGATAACTCTTTGAATGCAAAACAGTAGTAGCAAGAAAAAATAAAAACGCTGAAAGGTACACGATGTTAGAGCAATTATTTAAAAGAACATATATATATGGTAGATAACTCTTTGAATGCAAAACAGTAGTAGCAAGAAAAAATAAAAACGTTGAAAGGTACACGATGCTGGAACAATTATTTAAAAGAACATATATATATGGTAGATAACTCTTTGAATGCAAAACAGTAGTAGCAAGAAAAAATAAAAACGTTGAAAGGTACACGATGCTAGAACAATTATTTAAAAGAACATATATATATGGTAGATAACTCTTTGAATGCAAAACAGTAGTAGCAAGAAAAAATAAAAACGTTGAAAGGTACACGATGCTGGAACAATTATTTAAAAGAACATATATATATGGTAGATAACTCTTTGAATGCAAAACAGTAATAGCAAGAAAAAATAAAAACGTTGAAAGGTACACGATGCTGGAACAATTATTTAAAAAAACATATATACATGGTAGATAACTCTTTGAATGCAAAACAGTAGTAGCAAGAAAAAATAAAAACGTTGAAAGGTACACGATGCTGGAACAATTATTTAAAAGAACATATATATATGGTAGATAACTCTTTGAATGCAAAACAGTAGTAGCAAGAAAAAATAAAAACGCTGAAAGGTACACGATGCTGGAACAATTATTTAAAAGAACATATATACATGGTAGATAACTCTTTGAATGCAAAACAGTAGTAGCAAGAAAAAATAAAAACTTTGAAAGGTACACGATGCTGGAACAATTATTTAAAAGAACATATATATATGGTAGATAACTCTTTGAATGCAAAACAGTAGTAGCAAGAAAAAATGAAAACGTTGAAAGGTACACGATGCTGGAACAATTATTTAAAAGAACATATATATATGGTAGATAACTCTTTGAATGCAAAACAGTAGTAGCAAGAAAAAATAAAAACTTTGAAAGGTACACGATACTGGAACAATTATTTAAAAGAACATATATATACGGTAGATAACTCTTTGAATGCAAAACAGTAGTAGCAAGAAAAAATAAAAACGTTGAAAGGTACACGATGCTGGAACAATTATTTAAAAGAACATATA
Organism: Maratus speciosus; assembly: GCA_963932465.1. Lineage (NCBI taxonomy): Eukaryota > Metazoa > Arthropoda > Arachnida > Araneae > Salticidae > Maratus > Maratus speciosus. Next base: position 606,977,240 of record OZ010787.1, read on the forward strand.
TATATATGGTAGATAACTCTTTGAATGCAAAACAGTAATAGCAAGAAAAAATAAAAACGTTGAAAGGTACACGATGCTGGAACAATTATTTAAAAGAACATATATACATGGTAGATAACTCTTTGAATGCAAAACAGTAGTAGCAAGAAAAAATAAAAACGTTGAAAGGTACACGATGCTGGAACAATTATTTAAAAGAACATATATATATATGGTAGATAACTCTTTGAATGCAAAACAGTAGTAGCAAGAAAAAATAAAAACGCTGAAAGGTACACGATGCTGGAACAATTATTTAAAAGAACATATATACATGGTAGATAACTCTTTGAATGCAAAACAGTAGTAGCAAGAAAAAATAAAAACGTTGAAAGGTACACGATGCTGGAACAATTATTTAAAAGAACATATATATATGGTAGATAACTCTTTGAATGCAAAACAGTAGTAGCAAGAAAAAATAAAAACGTTGAAAGGTACACGATGCTGGAACAATTATTTAAAAGAACATATATATATATGGTAGATAACTCTTTGAATGCAAAACAGTAGTAGCAAGAAAAAATAAAAACGTTGAAAGGTACACGATGCTGGAACAATTATTTAACAGAACATATAGATATGGTAGATAACTCTTTGAATGCAAAACAGTAGTAGCAAGAAAAAATAAAAACGTTGAAAGGTACACGATGCTAGAACAATTATTTAAAAGAACATATATATATGGTAGATAACTCTTTGAATGCAAAACAGTAGTAGCAAGAAAAAATAAAAACGTTGAAAGGTACACGATGCTGGAACAGTTATTTAAAAGAACATATATAGGGTAGATGTGCCAGTAATGGACACCCTTAAGGAATTTCTTTAAAAATTATTTTTTTATTAATAGTTATAATTATTATATTCCAGTTTTTTCAATATTATATTAATCTATCAACAATATTTAACCATTCTTATAGCCTCATTTTTCCATATGAATAAAAATTTAACTTTAAATAACAGAAATATATCAAAACACCCAAAAGCCCAGTAATGGACACCCTCTGGCCCAGTAGTGGACACCCTCTGTTCCAGTAATGGACACCCCATGAAAAGTAATAAATATAATTGTTTTTATGACTGTATTTAGAACCAGAATTTAATGAATACATACTAATGAAACAAAATAGTTATTTTTAAATAAATTTAACAATTAGGATACCAGTAATTAATAAAATATTTGTGATAATCATTTACTGTTTGCATCAATTATTCTAATTATCAGAAGATCGATGTTTTAATTATTTTAGATGGATAGTTTAAAATACTAAATGTCAGACAATTACAGCTATCAAATTATTGAAACAGTGGGGGATTTAAAAGGTAATTTTAAAAAAAAGTTTTCGAATATTAGTATTCAGTTTTGTTTTCTCTCATTATTTTTAACAATTAATCTTCCAGAGACTACTTGATATATCATTTATAATAATTAATATTACAAATATGAAAGAAATGATATTGTGAGTTGAATATTTTAAATACTAAATAAAATAATTTCAAAATAAAACTGTAGAACTGATGTTTGAGGCCCCTGATCTGCAGATTTACTAGTTTTATGAATATTACCTATAACTTTCATTAATAGTAGTATTACTTTTTTTTTTTATATAAGGAAACATTTAAGACAGAAAATGGATTTTTAATAGCTTCTGTAACATTGTTTTTATTTAAACGGAGAGAGATTAAGCCCTATGAGCCCCTCTTTGACTGTGCTCTTAAACAGTATTTTCTGCTTCCCGACTGGTTGGATTGCCAGATTATAAAATATGTGAGGTATATATATGTACTACATAAAAAAAATAATAATAAAATAAAATATCGAAATTTTATTAATCACATAAAATAACTTAAAAGCAGCTATTTATAAAAGTTTTGGTGTTATTACATTTTGGTAAGTATAATTTAAAAATTAAATTTGATTATTTAGGTTTGCAGTTAAGCCAAAGTATTTTATGCACTATAAACATTACTAAAATTGCATTTTTAGCAATGTCTACATGTGGTGTCCATTACTGGAAAATGACTAATTAACCATCCCAGTAATGGACACCCCTCTTAAAACCTTAAAAAGAAATGAAATTTTGTAAATAGCCATTAGTATATAAAATTCAAAGTTTTCTATTGCTACTCAAACAAAAACATTCAAATTTTGCAAGAAAAGAAATAATATATAAATTAATTAAACGAAGCCAGCTCTTAACCTCTTCATTAAGATTTTCACAGAAAAACAGCAAAACTTTGAAACATTATTTTCTGCTTCCTGATTGGTTTGATTAAAAGTGTCAACAATAACATAGTTTTATAAAACATACAAGGGGGAATTATAAAAAAAATAATTAAAGCTAAATATTTATTAGTTATTTTTTTATGAACCAAAAACATCAAGGGGTGTCCATTACTGGAAGGGTGTCCATTACTGGCACATCTACCCTATATGGTAGATAACTCTTTGAATGCAAAACAGTAGTAGCAAGAAAAAAGAAAAACGTTGAAAGGTACACGATGCTGGAATAATTATTTAAAAGAACATATATACATTGTAGATAACTCTTTGAATGCGAACTCAAATTTTGATTAGGTGATCTTGAAAATTGATCAAACCGCAGACAATAATGATAACATAGTCCAAAAGTGATGTATGTTGTCTGTCGACGCATGCATGTGGACTCAACATCCTGAATTCTCGCACTCTACGAATAATGCGTTCCACATGAATACGTAGAGCAGCAATCCTTTTTGATTGCTTTACTTCATCTTTTGTACTCTTGGTATCTGAGGAAACTGAAGGTGGCCGAATGAGACAGCAACCTTTCTGCTGTAATATGTTTGAGATGTTTTTAAAACCTCTATCAGCCATGACATCAACCCCTGGTATTAGATTATGTAAGTAACCACTGTTTTCGACTATCATCACATCAGATGCTCGCCCCCCAAAACCATCTGAAATAAAACTGACGAGTCCATCTGGTGCGCATGAAATCAAGAATTTCAGGGTGTTACAGTTGTAGTAGGCAGACCATGTAAGTGCTTGTAACACTGGATCACTTGGCTTTTCAATTTCTACCTCCAAGCAATCAATGATAGAAATCACATGGCCATACCTAGCACGAAAAGGAATTGGCAGATGAGCTTGAACATCTTTCTTGGCAGGCCACACAATCAACTCTTGCATAAGTGATGCAATAAGTGGTAATGATTTTGAAAATATGCGGCATGCTGTGCTCTCGGCCAAACCGAAATCTATAGCCAAAATTGCAAATTGCAAATTTAGGCGTATCTTTTTAAGTACCAGGTAAATATGGTTAACAGGTAATCTTGTTCGATCAGTCAACAGTTTGATCAAAAAGAAGCTGTTCTTAGTTATACCAAGATACAACTTTGGTTCCTTTTCTATTGACATAATCGTACCTGTAACCATATGCTCCTTATACTTTGCCAGATCTTCAGCTTCATCCTCACTACTAAAATCATCTGTGCTTGCTTCCTCTTCTGTGGACGTGAAGTCACTTGAATTTGAATCATACTCAATTTCAACATCTTCACATTTTTGAGGTGAAGTTACAGTTCCGACGCTCACACCCATGTTTACTGTTGAAGAACCAACAGAAGTCATCTGAACATAAGTGTTTATTCCTATGCTTCTGTATGGTTTTTTCAGATTCACCTGAATACATTTATCCATCTGAGGATCAAGACTTTCCTCTTGATCAATGGAAGATGTTCCAGCATAATCTGGTGTACCAGGAGGAGCATAATTTGACGTATTAGCTATAGCGATTCCTGCAACTGATGAAATGGCTTCCTGCACTAAGTGCATATTTTTCCTTTTCTTAGCTGCAGGTCTCTCTACTGAAACACGCTTACTTTTTTGGCAGTCAAAAATATGAGGGATAACATGAGACTTTAATTGAAGCCGTCGCACATCTTTCGTCAATTTCCACTGCCAATAATTTTCCATGTCTTGAGGTAACTGTAATTCACAAAGAGAAAAATGAATAAATGCTTTTGATACATCAATGTAAAGTTATAAGCAGAATGGAAAATCAAACCTGTATTATAAGATTAAATACACTACACTGACGGAAAAAAAAAATCCCAACAGCAAGAAAGACTTGTGTTAGATAAACGAAATTTGGTAGGCGTGTTTATACATCTGAAAGATGACATCGATTGAAATTTCGCGCATAAGTGTGGCACTAATAGCGCCACTCAGAACTAGCAGATCAGGTTTACTTTAAATGCGTGCTGTAAAGTTCGTAGGCGTTATTTAGCTTCGAAATGTGACATATTGAGTTCATATTAGCCAAGAATGCCTTTAACAAGACGAAGAAGCCACTGTCAACAGCTCACCGAGTTGGAACGAGTTCGCATATTCGGGCTACGAGAAGGTAGATTTTCTTTCCGCGATATTGCAGAAAGACTTGGCTGGAATTTATCCACTGTGTATGATTGTTGGAAGCAGTGGTCAAGGGATGGTACTACCTCAAGAAGACTAGGTTCCAGACGGCCACACGGCACTCCTGAGAGGGAAGATCGCTGTATTCGGCGTACGACTGTGGTGGATCGTACTGCATTCACGGCAGAAATTCGAGCTGCAGTTGGTACCACAGTGACACAACAAACTGTTAGAAATCGATTACTTCAAGGACAGCTCCGAGCCAGGCGCCCAGTAGCGTGCATTCTACTGACTCCAAGCCATTGCCGTTTGCAACGCCATTCGTGTCAAGCCAGAGCTCATTGGTGGGTGGAGTGGAGATCTGTTGTGTTTCTTTTTCAGCTATAGGTTGCCTAGCTCGGAGCTGTCCTTGAAGTAACCGATTTCTAACAGTTCGTTGTGTCACTGTGGTACCAACTGCAGCTCAAATTTCTGCTGCAGACGCAGTACGATGCGCCACAGTTGTACGCCGAATACGGCGATCTTCCCTCTCAGGAGTGCCACGTGGCCGCTTGGAACCTGGTCTTCTTGAGGCAGTACTATCTCTTGACCACTGCTTCCAACAATCATGCACAGTGGATACATTCCAGCCAAGTCTTTCTGCAATATCACGGATAGAAAATCCATCTTCTCGTAGCCCGAATATGCGACCTCGTTCCAACTCGGTGAGCTGTTGACAGTGGCTTCTTCGTCTTGTTAAAGACATTCTTGGCTAGCATCAACTCAATACGTCACATTTCGAAGCTAAATAACGCCCACGAACTTTACAGCACGCATTTAAAGTAAACCTGATCTGCAAGTTCTGAGTGGCGCTACTAGCACCACACTTATGCGCGAAATGCGAAATTTCAATCGATGTCATCTTTCAGATGTATAAACATGCCTACCAAATTTCGTTTATCTAACACAAGTCTTTCTTGGTGTTGGGATTTTTTTTCTGTCAGTGTATTATAGTTAACAGCTAATTGCTACACATAAAGATTTGATTCATCAGAAAATTCAAAATATGCAGATATAAAGGGGAAAACTAATTAATAGCTAGTAGCCAACAGCAGCAATTTCATGGGTACTCATAAGAAACAAATAAATAAGCATGCTAAGAAAACAAAATTTTCTCTCAACCAACAAATACAGACCTATCAGAAATGAAACAATCTGATTTAAGATTCATCAGGCTTATTAAATAAGATAGTCAGATATAAGATTTCTCAAAACTTTAACAAATTTTCTGAAGAACGTTAAATTTAATCTGCAGTAATTTTCAGCCTATATTTCAAAACTTTTACAGATATTCTTATGAATATGTTTTACATTTATTGACATATATTTAGCTGTGGTACCATATTTTATGGAAGAAACACCGCACTCCTCAAATTGGCCTGAATAAGCTTAAAAATATCGTAATTGCCGCACCCGGTGTACACGCCACATTCGTCAGAATGCTACTTTTGTCGACAGCGTCACATTGACCTAACTTTAATCAAAGCTTTCTGGGCAGTGTAGGATGGCTCATTTTTATAATATCTTAAGATATCTGAAGTTTTATTTAAAATATTTAAATTCGATTTTAAATATTTTTATGAATTTTCAAATTAAGGAAACTCAGTTGGTATTTTTTTTTTTAAATCGTAAACGCCGCACTTGGAAAAAAATTAACTTTCAAACTCGTAAATGCAGGGTTCGTTGATATATATCAATGGATATATATCATGATATATATCTTGATATATATCCGATATTTATTTTTAAAATATCAAGATTTTTGATATTTTCGATATTTTCAAATTCTTGATATTTATTTTCAAAATATCAAGATGTTTGATATTTTGTATATTTGATATTTATTTTTAAAATATCAATGTGTAAGATAATTTTGATATTTTATTCAGTCAAAACAAATGTAAATGAAATTTTCAACTGTTATTGACTGTGCCATTCTGTAGATAAAAAACTTTTGTCTGTGGCAGTGACTTTTCTAGGGAAAGAATACAAGAAAATTTTTAACAAATATCTTTTCTAAGCTTTATGTTTGAAACTTTTATTTTTAAATGTAGAACTAATGATTATGAGAGACAATTAATTCAGAACAGCCATTGAAAGAGAAACTGTAATTTACATAATCTTATATGCAGCATTATTAGAAAAGAATTTTCTGATTGTGGTTTAATTGAGTCTAAACTGTACTACAGGTTAGGGAATAAACAATAAGACTAGCTTACATTTATGTTAAAATTCTTCAATTAAAAAAAAAACTAATTTGTATTTAAAATTTTATTTTATAAAATATAAAACTTTCTCGATACTTGATACAAATCCTATAGTTTATATACATATGCAAAATGTATGCAAATATATGCAAATTGTATCTGTTTTCAAATAGTACATTTTCAATTTTGTTCTAAGTAAAAAAAAAAAAAAGAGAAATGCATTTTAGAATGCTATTGTTTAAGTTTTGTATGTTAATTGCAATATGTTTTAGTTTCTAATTTATATTATGCTTGAAAATATTCATTATCAGCAGTAAGTTGACTATTTTGAAAATATCGGATATATATCGAAAATATCAGATATATATCAAAATATCGGATATTTTTGATATTTTCGAAAATATCAGGATATTTACGAACCCTGCGTAAATGCCATGGCGTTTCTTTCATAAAATATGGTATGTAGTGTTGACTCTAGAAAAAAAGAGCTGCCAGGTAGGATTTTTCAAAAAGGGCACACTATTCTTGTATACTTAAGTACCTTGTTTACAAAAAATATTTTGAACTGGTTTGTTTAGAGTCCCCTAATAGAATTTGCGCTATTTTTCCCAGGATTAACTGAATTTCGCATTCCCCCCCCCCCCCCCCCCCAACAATTGACGAATTTCATGCTTTTTTTCGGCAACTTATCAACAATTTTTTTTTTTTTTTCTTTTTTGCAACCGACTGAAGAATTTTGCTATATTTTCTCTTGATTGAATGAATTTAAAATTTTCAGCAGAGATATTTTAAAATAAAGGTGTAACAAAAAAAGGAACATGCTTTTCGATTTCTAATCATGCCTGCAAATTGTAGGCAGGGCTGCGGAGTCAGTGGAAAAAATGGATGACTCGACTCGGGGAATTTTAACAGATCTGACTCCAACTCTTTCTCTCAAAAATGGCCCGACTCCGACAACGCAGACCTGCTTGTAAAACAGACGACTCCGACTCCGGAAATTTCAACAGATCAGACTCTTTCTCTCAAAAATAGGCCCGACTTCCGACTCCACAGCCCTGATTGTAGGGTTCGACCCCCCCCCCCCCTTTTTTTTTTATTAAACTGTATAATTGTACAGCTAAAACGTTTGCTGAAATTATTTAAGAGTCCCTGATATAAATTGTTTATCATGAAATCTCAAGAATAAACCATAAATATGAAAACAGATATTTTAATGATTTAAACATAACTCTAAGACTTCCAAAGCAATCACATTTATGTAATAAATAAAAAAATAAAAGAAATATGGAGTCAGACAGAAAGGATAGGCTTCAACCTTTATGGTACATTGTAATACAGTAGACTCCATCAAATCCGCACATCATTGTAGATGTAAACAACGAAACTTTCAGTTCAGATGTAGGGACAAAATTACAAAATTTTTTAGTTTTATATCATTCTATATGTATTTTAATATGTAATTCTCAATAATATGACTGAACTTATGGTTTTTCATGAAAGAAATATAAATTTATTTCTGAAAAAACTCAAGATATGCTGATATCACTGGTAATCACAATATTTTTACCAAATTTATGTATTAATCAAGCTTTTTTGGTTACTAAGACTGGCTAAACCAGAAATAAAAATTACTTTATGATTAGATGTGAATTAATAAGATACCTTTATTAGGAAAGTTTCATTGAATAATTCAAAGAAAATGTATCTCATCGTTATTATACATATTTTATTATACATTATTATTTACTTCACCTTTACTTTTAATAATTTAATCATTTTAAAAATTATCTTACTTTTTATCATTTTACTTAATTATTTTAATATTTTACTAAATTGCAAGCATTCATTAGAATTTTGATTGCATTATTACATTCAAATTACAGTTCAAAAAATGTAAACAAAACAATGACCAGAAATCTGTAAAATTCAAAAATTTGCACAACCTCTGGTCCCAAGCTGTGCGGATTTGAGGGAGTCCACTGTATAAGCATTCATGAAAAAGTATAACTTTACATTTATAATCATAGCAACTAACAATTGTTTCAGGAAATTGCATTCAAACTGTCAATAACTGAAAAGTATTCCTTTAAAAAGAAGGGCACATAAGGTGAAATAGGCAAAAATTTCTTCAAAAGATGGTTATACTAAACTAGTGTTCCTGCTCAACATTTTTCAAATAGGTCATATTAATCATTTGCCAAATTAAAGATTAAACTCAGCTATCCTATGCAAAAAAAAAAAAAAAAAAAAAAAAAAAAAAAAAAATCGTTTAAAAATATTCAAATTTAAATGAGAAATTCAAAAGCAACTTCCCCATTGGTTTAACATTACAGAGCGGGTGTTTTCAAGTGAGTGAAGAATCTCCTTAAGACTAGAAAAGGTGTCCTGCCTCTTTTCTCAGCATTTTCTCTATGCCCTCTGTTTTTCTTTTACATAGAAAAACGGAAAATGCATAACGTTTAGAAAACAGACGTTCTGTTGCCAGGGCTGAAACTAACAGGGGGCATGTGCTCCAGGTAGCATAACAAAAGACAAAGAGGGCGCCACACGAAGATTTTGTTTGATACAGTATATATATACAGTAGATTCTCTCAAAACCGCACAGATTGGGACCAGAGGTTGTGTGGATTTTAGAATTTTGCAGATTTCTGGCTGAAACAAACAGGGGGCATGCGCCCCAGGTACCATAACAAAAGACGAAGAGGGTGCCACACGAAGATTTTGTTTGATACAATATATATATACAGTAGACTCTTTCAAATGCGCACAGATTGGGATCAGAGGCTGTGCGGATTTCTGGTCATTACTTTGTTTACATTTTTTTTTGTAATAATGCAATCAAAATTATAATGAATGCTTACAATTTATTAAAATAATTAAGTAAAATAATAAACTAAAATCATAAAAATTAAGATAATTTAAAAAATTATTAAATGAAAAAGTCAAGTAAATAATAATGTATAATTAAATAAGATACATTTTTCTTGAATTATTCAATGAAACTTTCCCCATAAAGGTACACTATTAATTCACACAAAAATCACAAAGTAAGAAAGTTTTATTTCAGGTTTAGCCAGTCTTAATAACCAAAGACGCTTGATTAATAGATAAATATATTTGATTTGATATTTTCTGTAATCGAATCTTGTTTAAAATTAAAAAAATAAATTGTTCAACAGAAGGAATATCAACAGTTCTATAGTGTTGACTATAGAAAAAAAGAGCTGCTGGGCGGAATTTTTTAAAAAGGGTGTCTATTCTAAAAAAAAAGGATACATTTTTCAAAAAGGGAACATGATTCTGAAAAAGGGTACATTTTTTCAAAAAGGGAACACTATTCTAAAAAAAGGGCATATTTTTTTCAAAAAGGGCACAATTGAACCTTGTTCCCTAAAAATATTTTAAACTGGTTTGTTTAGAGTCTCTAGAATTTGTGATATTTTTCCGGGATCAATTAAATTGGCGTGGGGCGCATAGGAAGTGTTAAAAAGGGCAGCCGGGCACATCGGAAGGGTTTAAAAGAGCCGCCAGGCTCAAAAAACAAATAAAAAGGCCCCCTGGGCACTGCGCCTTGCTAAAGCGGTTTAGAGTCAACACTAGTTATACCTGCTTAAGATGTAAACCTGTATAAAGCATAATTTTATACAGTTCCTTTCAATTCCATTTCCACACGTTTTAATAAATCAATATTTACATAGTTCAATATTACATATTTACATTTTTTTAAAACTTTCATTATTGCAGTTACACAGCCAGTTGGACTATTTTGTTGATTGAGATTTGGCACAACATACAATTGTAACATAAATTGTTCATACAACTGTAAACATAAAGAATGTTGACTTATGGCCTGTGGCTAGCTAACAGAAAAGTGCCTCAAAAATAATTTAATTTATAATTAAGTTAAAAAAAATTTGTATTGTCAACGTCAACATAACTTTGAAATTTTTGGACTAGAACTGGAATCAGAAATTTAAATATGCGATTTTCAAAATGAACATTAATAATAACAGTTATTAACTATTTACAGTAAAAATAAAGAATATTAAACACATTAAAAAGCAAAATAAAAGCAAAGTGAGTGGATGTAAAATAGTTGAACGTGTGCTATAATTGGTGAACAAGATTTTAAAAACGCACACCAAATATTTAGCTTTGATGATCAGTTCATCGGCAAAAGAGAATTCTTCATATCACTGATTTTGCTTTATTCTTTCGCATTAGATGCAAATTATATTTTTAAGTTAAATATTTTCAATACATGAATTACCTTAAATATACATTTTAAAACCTGAATTTCTATAATTTATAAACATTATTTTACAAATTTCTATGCATTTTAGACATTTAAGATGCCATAGTAACCAAGAACTATTTTTCATGGCAGAATGTTACAATTTCTTTCACAGTGCTTCCAAGTTATGGTGAGACAGAGTATCGATGAAGTTAGGAAAAATTATTACAAATATCAATCTGTTAATTTTTGCAGTTACTTAATTTTAGCACATTCATAATTCCCATAACATAGACACAAAAAAAAGAAAAAATTAGCAAAGCATTCTTAGCAAAATACAAACTTTATTGAATGCAATTTCTTTTAAAAAAACTGAATTAAATGCAAATTTTCACATTTTGATTAATGCTTTTGGTAAGATAAAATTAGAAATGCCAATTATACATTGATGCATGTTAAAACCAACTATCCATTTAACTTTGTTAAAAGCCTAATCAGTAAACAAATAAGAAAGTAAACAAATAGTCTCCCTTTTCTCAAAATCAGTTTATAAAAATACACATAATCATGGACATATTAAAGCAAAAGTTTAAAGCAACTTTAGAAATATTATCTTGTACAATAATGAAACATATCAAAAATAATATTTCATTTCTTTCAAAATGCAAAGTACAATGTTAGACATTGACACTACAGGTACTATTTGGAAATTCAAGTGTGAAATTACCAGGATTATAAACAAAAGCCCTTAAATATTTATGGTTACTTTAAAAAATAACTTTGAATAAAACTTTCCATGAATCTTATATTTTCGTTTTACAGATTATTTACAATTGATTGTTTTGGTAATTTAAAGGGAACGTAAAGATCATTATTTTATTTAGATAACGTATTTACTTTTTACTATCATCAACCCATCATTTAAAATATTTACGTGCCATTTGTCATGATCTCTGGATTTATAAACAAGATAAAGATGAATTGAAAAGATATTTACTTACCGAAAAATGATCTTCACAGCACCAAAGTGTAGACATGGATGACAGTTTGCTATTTAATTTGTCATCCCGTTTCATGGCATTTGTCCAGGCTTTCCGTTTGACAGGATCTTTCGGAACGTGAAAAAACAATTTTTCGCTTGTATTGGAAGTCGAACTACTGCAGCAAGGGACTATACAATACTTGTATGATGATTTCTTATTCATTTTTTAATTAAAACTGACCGAAATAAAAGAAAAAGCAGGATTTTAATAGGTAAACACTCGTCAAACACTGTATAGCAACGCAGCGAGAAGTTGTTTACATGTGTAGTGACGTCACTAGCACTTTCGTCACGTGACGCGCTGTTTTCCCGCCGAAAGCAAAACTAAGATTTTAAAATTAATTTAAAGAATTATAAGATTCCCATTTATATGTAAAAATGGTATAAAAATGCTTATTTTTTTGCGCTCTATCAAATGCAAATGAAACCGAAAAACGTGCAATTTCCCCATTGTATTATGATTATTTTTGTAAAGTGGCAACAAAAGAATTGTAAACACTAGAAAACAGGAATTCTTCTTTTTCAGATTGTAGTGTCGCCCCCGATGAAAAAAAAAAATTATGTATATATAAATAGTAGAAAACATATTTCAATTTTAAGACTTAAAGCACATGCTTTTATTTTATGTCAAATCACGTCATTCGCATCCGCTTAAGAATTCCACATTTACGATCCATTCTTAAACATCTACATCTACAGTAAAGTATGCATAGGACGTCACTATCGCGAAATAAAACACAAATGCAGCAAAAAGATGCCGTCATTAAAAAAACTTGACCAAAAAAATAACGGCAATCTAATGATTCATATGCCTTCATTTGTTTGTAACATTAATATAGATACTTAAAATTAAATATAGTTTATAATACCTCCATGTTTTAAAAAGAAGTCATTCGTTTATATTTTTTTTCAAAACAGCACGTATTTTAATTACATTTTCCTTCGGTTGTTATGAGTAAATGGCAACAAAAATACACAATTACTATTTTACAACTATTCTATCTTCCTAGAGAAATGTAGTACTTCCGTTGTCAATATTAAGCAAATGGTTCAAAAAATTACAAAAAAAAAAAAAAAAATAATAATAATAATAATATTTGGAAAATAAATTGAGATGCAGTTGTCAAACAAATTGCATTTAAAAGTACATTTTTTTCCCAATACGACGGTATAAAAATTGAAAATGTGCGATGCTTAGATGCTTAGAAGTTTAAAAAATTGCCATAGAATATTTAATCTTACAATGGTACATCTGATTTGTTTTACGGCTGGAATCTGTAACGTAACGTTATTTTTGGAGACGGCACAAAATAAGCACAAAATAAGCTGCAGAAAGAAATAGCATACCGGGGGCAAAATTAAAATTAATTGTTAAATTTGTTATATAAATATTTTGTAAAATTTTGCTTCGGAAATACTTTTATTTATATCAGACTTATATCATAAATGAAATTCTTAGTTATTTGGCTGAATTTACATTTCTAAAATTAAAATGCGCCAAAACATAAAATAACGTTTTTGCTTAATAAAGATGCAAGAATAATATAAAAAAATATTGTTACTTTATCTTATTAAATAATGCTTCGCGAATCCAAACAAAGCATGGCAATTGCTAGTTTACAAAATATTTACTTAGAAACAAAAGGTTATTTACATTTAAGGGCTCGGATATAGAAGATCCGACCCGATACTAAGTTATATATTAAATATCTCTACGTACTGGGTCAACTTATTAAAATACACTATTTCCTTCTCACCCTACAGTATCTCATTAGGTATATCAGAGGACCCCACATGTGCCTCTTGTTGCATCGACTTTCTACGCACAGGAATTAAACCTTTTTCCGGAACCCACTACACTCGACACCCGAAAACTCAACCAAACACTTTCCAACCTCACTTCTCGAGTTTTCCGCCAAAACTCTTGTTTCCCTCTCAGCCATCCTTACAAAAAATAGAATACGGGATTTCCCTGGTGCCAGCAAGGGAAACCTTTCTCTTATCTAATACTTCCTCCTCCCGTGGCATTCAACAGTCCTCCCGGGAATTTCTTTCTTTTCCTTATCTACGCTTTTCCGTGGTCTGGGTTCTTGAATAGAAAAGGAAGCTGGAATTCATTGATACAATGGAGTTTGTTCATACAATAAGATCTAAATATAATAGCATGGATCAACTTCAAGATTACTGTAAACCCACGTACGCAGAAAGTGATACATATGAAATACAATAAATAAATAAAATAATACCAGATAACAGTAATCTTAATTAGTTACATGTTCATTAGCGTCAGAAGCCTGTTAGATTTTTTGTTAATTCTTTTTACAGAACTACTCTTTTTACATACAGATATAATTTAGTAAAATGCATAATAAACGTCATAAGCTCACAATATTTAAGTACGATGTTATATATAACATAAATGATTTTTTTTTAAGATTTTATATAAGAGGGATCTAAAACATCAATTTACTGAAGAATTACTGATTTAACAGTTTTTATTATAAATTAAACTTTATTACTCCAGATTAACAAGCAATATTTACTAGAGTCAATAAAAGTATCTTTATACTGTACACGTGCAGACATTTTATTAATAAACATAAACATAGTGTTAAATAAGCACATTATAAAACTTTTAATGAATTTTATTTTTGATATTTCAATCTTAAGGGGTCTGGTCACTCAGCTTCGGAATTCTCCTCCGTAATGCTAAGTCTATGGACTTTTCATGCATTCGTCTATTTAAAATATCTTCTCGGGAAATTCATATTTTTAACATCTTTTTCCTGTGTACTCTTCTTAAAAGATGTCTCTTTTTTTCTTAGTTTTCAAACTATTTCTAAAACCAATGCTGAATTTAATATTTTATGTGTTAAAAGCGAGCGAACTGGGAGTAAGATTTTAACATTTCATATAAAATTAAGTCTATACTTTAGTAATAGTTTGAGAACAAAAGATAGAAGTTAAAAATATTAATTTCTCGAGGAGATATTTAAATATATGAATGCATCAAATTGCCTTAGAGTTTACATGAGTGAGGGGGAAGTCGGAAGCTGAGTGACCAGCCCCCTTAAAGCTATTTTCAACTGCTCTGCTGAACAAGCGAGAAACGTTTTGACACATTTACAAATTAATTTTTGAATGGAAAGGTATGAAATTGGAAAGCCTGACTATGGAAACGATTGGGAATCGAACTGTGTTTTCCATTTTTTGATAAATAAACTACCTACTGAGTTATACCGAGTTTGATCACGTGACAAACACGTTTTTCACCCTTCCTTGAGTGGTTATTCTTCCTTCGCGCGGAAATTTGGTTCAAAACACCCACTTCGACACTATTCTCTGAAAGATCTCTTGCGTTTGTAAAAAAAAAAAAAAAAAAAAAAAAGGAAAACACAGTTCGATTATATAGTTTCTGAACAACACCTGCTCGTTTTATGCATTTCCGAGCAAAAATAAATTAAAACTTATGTCATAAAGTTGCCCTTTTGGATTTGAGAACAAATAACCTTAACAAAAAGAAAAAAATGCCTAAAGTAATGAAAAGTGATAAAATTATAAAGTTATTCGAATTTTAAAAAGTGTACTTAATATCATTTTTTCTCTCTCTTTAATGCAAAATTTCTAGACAAATTTTTAAATTTTGGAGGATTTTTCACATTTTTCTGGCAGAAGCGAATTACAAAATGATTCTTCTTATCCGATGACTATGCAATAACATATCCACCCGTGAAATTTCTTGTTTTCGGCTCTTCTAGGTTTAGAAAATCATTTTCCAATGTCAATCCTTAGACGAAGCTAAATGAAGAATTTATCAAATCCTCCTCGTCCTATGCCTATAGTCAGGCATCCACTATCCTGAAAGATAGCTTGTTTCTTAACTGAATTGATTCCGAGATTTATTTCAAAATTTGTATTATGATTTGCGATTTTTTCCCCTGCAGATTACTGTAGTTTGCAAGAAATTAAATCAAGATGTTTCTTCGAATTTTCACAATAGTTCCTGTTTGACAAAATTTTCTAATATTTCCACATTTTTCTAGTGTGTGACCACCCTGAATAACACAATACCTGAATACAAGTAAGTAGTGGGAAAACAACAGTTCTGGCTCAGCCGGAGGCACCCATGCCGCCTCCGGTGCCTCACCCACATCCCGCATCTGCGGCCTCACCCTCGTCCCACCTCCGATGCCTCACCCGCGCCGCACCACAGAACCGCCCCCTGGCGGAAAAAAGGTGTTTTTAGAGTTTTTTCACTGTAACATGAAGGGTGAAAGTTAGATAAACTAGATTATCATACTATAAGTGAAGATTAAATTTATATTTGAATTTTGAACAACCTTTATCTCAATGATTATTATTAATTAAGCAAAACAATTGAATATATCAATTTCTAAGGAAAAAAGCTGATTTTTCAGATTTTTTTCAACTATAGGATCAGAATATCAACTTAAATGAGGAAAGTTAAACATATATTTGAATTTTGAACAACCATCACCTTAATAAGTATCATTAATTAAACAAAAATATTGAAAATAACAATTTTTAAGGAAAAAAGCTGATTTCTGTAGATTTTTTTTACAACTACAAGATCATAATATCATCTTAACTGAGGAAAGTTAAGCCTAAGTTGAATTTTGAATGATCAACACCTTAATGAGTATTAGTAATTAAACAAAATAATGAAAAATATCAATTTTTAGGGTTCCGTACTTAAAAAGTAAAAACGGAACCATTATAAGATTATCTCTGTGTCTGCCTGTCTGTCACAGCTATTTTACTCGTAAACTATGAAACGTGGAAAGTTCAAATTCAGGGAAGTAATAAAGACTATAGACCCACATATTTTCAGATTATTAAACATTCATAAATATATTTAGTAAAAATGTAGAGGGGCTAATTAAGCTACTTGAAAGAAAAACTTTTTCCTTGCATATCGCGTGGGGTATCGTGTGAAAGCTTCCGTAATGCCGAACTCAAAAATACATTCCTTTTCATTTTAGGTATTATATTTTCAAAGATATCGTCGAAAATGTAGCGCAAAAATATGTTCCCACCCATCTAATTCCGAATCTACTGAAACTAAAATTATGAAAAAATTAGAGGTAGTAGACCTTAATTTAAACCTTGAAGGAAAATTATAGCGATTACCCTAGGTCACATAGTTTTTGAGATAATCGCATTTTTCCGTTACACACAAATTTCGATTTACGGGTATTCAGCAAAAGTGTTGAGCAGCGCTGGAGATACCTACCGTAGCAGAAGTATAAAAGCATTGTTGATAATAATTTTCGAAAAAAAATCCTCAGTAATTAGCCGAGATATTAACCCTTAAAGATACGGACGGTTTGGACATGCATAATGATATGGGCGGGGTAATCTACGCACCATCGGCTTTTAAAGCCTAGTTAACGACTTTTAATGATATATATGTGTAATGCATTGTCCAATAGCAGTATAAAAGCAATAAACGTCAAATTGTTAAAAACAGATTAATTGAAGGGATCTCAGAACTCTTAAAATTGGAGAAAAGGGAAAAAAAGAACATTTTCAACATTTAATGTCTTAAAATGTATATGATTTTAAAGCACAATCTTTATAGGGATGAAAGATATAAGTATGTTCTTTCATTTTATGTATTTAAAAATTTCAAGATGCAGAATCAGTATTTATAGAAGGCTCGAAACTGGCAGACATTTGTCGAGCAAATAATTGGCATAATAGCTTACGCGCACGATTACAAAATCAATTTTTCAACTAGAATTAAAATGTTGGTACCTACTTATATTTCAGATTGTAATAATTACCCTGAACCTAAATAAATTTGTATTTAAAGAATTTTTATATTTTTAATGCAAAGATGTATATAGCTAATTTAAAATTTTGAAAATTTCAACAGTATAATCACCTAAAAAAAATATTTTCTTTTGAACAATAAAAAGGAAATTTTAGGTTCAGTTTATACAGACTAACATGAAATATATGTTTAAAAAATTTCATGAAAAAATATGCAGAAGTTTTTGAGGTATCCTGCGCGTTACGTCCAAAAATGTCATTTGGAGAAAAGTTCCGGAAACGGCGCTTCAGCTATTGAGCGGGTATAATTCTAAAAGCCGTAACTTCTGTTCTAATGGGAATTTCAAGGAAAGAATTATATCAAAGTGTTCAGAAATGATAGGAGTGTGATATCTAAAAAAATTAAAATTTCTAAAATTTTGAAGCTTGAGTCCTGAGACACCTTTATTAGAATGAATCACATAAATACTATGGGATTCGCGATTAGTTTGCATTGAGTAGACCTCTCAATACGCCTCGAGTGAGTTTAAAAATTAATTTAAAACCTTTCTGAAAAAACGCGGCAGGGACCAAGGCGGCGTTGCAACTTTGCGACCTCCTTTCGGAGCGCGCTTAGCACATTGCCAAATTTAAACTTTGAACAAAGTTTTAGTTTTAGCTACACTGTAGAAATAAAGGTTCTAACTACTCTGAAATTTGTTTTATGAAATTGCAAATAAAGTTTAAATATGCACTGCTTTTATTGTCAGTACCGAATTAAGGTAATCATAAACAGATTAGGATAGTATTAAAAAATGAGTTATACAGAATAGCTATATTTGGTATTATTCAAGTTCCATATCTCTTTGAACTTTCATGGTATATCCATTTACACTTTTCTAGTATATACAGTTATACCCAACCCTACTTTGTATAGTTTTTTACAGTCTTAGTATTCTTTTAGCACCTTTTTTTTAAAAAATTAATAATACAATTATAAATTCATATATTTATTCTACGGAACCCTCTGTACTCGAGTAATACTCGCACTTGACCGTTTATTAATGAAAAAAAAATGATTTCTTTAGATTATTTTCAACTATAAGGTGAGAATACCATCTTAAAAGGGAAATTTAAACATATATTTTAGTTTCTGAACAACCTTTACCTTAATGAATTTTGATAATTGAACAAATAATAAAGGATAATATCGAATTTTTAACGAGAAAAGACGAAATTTATTAATAATTAATCCAATAGTGATTTTATATCTTTATATAATACTTCAAACCCATTCAACGCTTTTATTCGTTATTGTCTTTAACACTTTTTTTTAACACTAATTCATACACGAGAATTTTGTTTTTTAAATAGTATGTATTCACTTTCAGATTGCTTTTACTTGAAATTAAATTAACCTTTTAAACAGATATTTTTTAAATCACAGAACGAATTGTATTTAACACTTTCAACACCAATATCAATAATTAAGCAAAACAATGGAAAATATCAATTTTTAAGGAAGAAGACTGATATTTTTAGATTTTTTCAATTATAAGATCAGAATATCAACTTAAAAGAGGAAAGTTGCGAGAATTTCAACTTAAAAAGGAAATTTAAAAATTTATTTTAGTTTTTGAGCAACCATTACCTTAATGAATTTTAATAATTGAACAAATAACAATGGATAATATGATTTTTTAATGAAAAAAGACAAATTTAAACGAATTTGATTAACTTTTACACTAGTTTGAGATTTTATCATACTTTTAGATACTAGCTATGTAGAATTTTAACCTTTGAACGAGGTACACTTCAAGAAATACTCATTACTAAGCAAAATAAATTAATTTTAATCGAAGCAATATTTCTAAACAAAGCAAATTAATTTAAATCTAAGAAATACTCACTACTAAACAAAATAAATTAATTTTAATATAATCAATAACTGAAAATTTCTCATTTTAAAAATATTTTCATGTATGTACAGTACATATAACATACGAATTTACAAATAGTCCAGGCAACAGAGACCGTATAGGGACTCTACCTAGCAAAATTAATGGAAGTTCTGGAAATAGGCTTAATTTATGTTTTTTGGGTCGCTGAATCCGAATTTGTAACTTCCTACCAAAATTTCCCCCGGCAACCCCCCCCCCCCCCAAATGTTGGTAAAATGCCCCAAAAAAGGTTTTTATTAAAAAAATCAATTTTTTTATTGTTTTAGGGAAAAAGCATCTAGAAATTCAGAAAGTAGACAAAATTTGCAACAAATTAGATACATGACATTATGACTTAGGATGAAGGGGAAGGGGGGATTTGCCTCGGAACATGCGCCGCGGTGCTGCGTGGTGGACTAAGTTACGCAATTCCATTTAACCACTCACACGTTTACATTCGCCCTCCCATCTCCATTCCGAACTTTCTCTATAATCTTTACTTTAAGTTTTTTGGATCGCTGAATCCGAATTTTTAACTTACCCCCAAAATAGTTGTTTTTAACTTAAATTTCTTATTGCTTTAGGGGAAAAGCATTACGAAATTCAGAAATTAGACAAAATTTGCAACAAATAGGATATATGACATTATGACGTAGGATAAACGAGGACAGAGGGGTCTGCCTCGGATCATTCCCCGCGCGCTTTTAAAAAAACCAAATTTTTTCAAAAAATCAATTTTTTGGGGGGTTGCCGGGTGAAATTTTGGTGGGAAGTTACAAATTCGGATTCAGCGACCCAAAAAACATAAATTGAGTTGAAATCCAGAACTAGTATTAATTTTGCCAGGTAAAATCCCCTATTGCCTGGACTTCATAACTTAGTGCACGTAGAGCCGCAGTGCATGTTCAGAGGCAGCCCTCTCCCTCCCCGTTTAATCTACGTCATAATGGCATATATCCTATTAGTAGATATAAAATACCGGTTCTACATAAGTGGCACGGGTGGCACGACCAGGGGCGCGCCGACCCAGTGTGCAAAGTGTGCACCGCACACAGGCGCCAGAATAGTATAGGCGCCAAATATTTTAGAAGAAGGTGAAATATTTGTAACACTTTTATCCAATTTAAATTTATTAAAACAGTATATAAATCGAAAGTTGGTCATTTCTGACACATGAGTTCATTTTCATTTTTAAGATTTATCAAATTCGCAGATGCTCGTCAGCGGCGTATCTTTAAGAGGGGGAAGGGGGCTCAAGCCGAAAGGCGCCAAGGTGTCGAAAGATAACGTTCGGAAGGTTTAAGGGCGCCATCAAGTGCCTGAAATACGTTAAAAAAGCTAAAAACACCAAAAATTCGGAAAGGCGACCGCGAATGCATCAACATTGTAATTTACTAATACCTTTTACTTTGCCATTCGATAGAATTACACTCAACTGAAAAAAAAAAAAAAAAAAAAAAAAAAAACTGGCATTACATCTAACAGAAAAATATAAACAAGAAATTACTGCAGTCAAAATAAAATCAAGCACATATTTGAAGATATTTAGACGTACTTAATGCAATGTATAAAAGCGACAAGTAAATTAAAATATAGTTTAAAAATTATTTTAATAAAATTTTGAATATTTTATTTTTGCTATTAATTGCAATGAAATGAAGTATTACAAAAAGTGCTATTTTTGACTCTAATGTTTATTATTCACATAGCCTCCGTGACCTAACAGAGTCTTCCCATCAAAGTTTTATTGCTACAGCAGGATCATATTCATTTAATTGAATTTTAGATTGTTTAACCCTAAACGATTATGCAAGGTGTCTTTATTTACAGATAAACTTTTGTCCTTTAGAGTGTTTTTCGCACTGCTCCACACTTCAGCATTGCTTGGAGCAATTGTTATCAAAATACAAAATCTCAACAATGTTTGTTAGAATTTTGTTTGCTTTGAATTTATAAGTTTTTAGTTTCTCTAACAAATCAAACAACGATATGGACGGCCGGAAGTGCATCCCCCCCCCCACACACACACACACACTTCCTCCAGGATTCATGACCTTTGAACCAATAAGAATTACTTATCTACTTTCCAGGGGCGATTCTGAGTTTTAAAATTTTCTGTAATTCACAGCAAAATTTCTGAAAGGTTACAGTAGATAGGGAAGGGGGAGAATAACTATACGTTTTTTCGACGGCCCTTTGACGAAATTCGCATTTTCCGCACTATCATTTAACAAAATTCGCGTTTTTTGCGCTATCCCTTCTCGAAATTTGCGTTTTTTCATGATCTTTTAATGAAATCTACGTTTTTTTTCACGATCATTTGGCGAAATTTGTGTTTTTTCGCCATTCTTTGATTAAATTTGCGGTTTTTTGCGATTTTTGATGAGAATTGCGTTTTTCGGCGATCTTTTGACGAAATTTGCGTTTTTTCCGCGGTCTTTTGATGAAATTTACGTTTTTTTGGTGATTTTTTGACGAAATTTGTTTTTATCTCCGAGATCTTTTGAAGAAATTTGCGTTTTTTGCGATCTTTTGACGAAATCTGCTTTTTTTTTCGCGATCTGTTGACGAAATTTGTGTCTTTTCGCCATTCTTTGGAGATACGCGATTTTTCAGCGATCTTTTGACAAACTTTTTTCACAGTTTTTTTTAACGAAATTTGTGGGGTTTTTTCCACGATCCTTTGAAAAATTTTGTGGTTCTTTTTTTCGCGATCCTTTGAAGAATTTTGTGTTTTTTTCGCGATTCTTTGACGAAATTCGCGTTTTTTACGTGATCCTTCGAAGTAACTCGCGTTTTTTCGCGATCTTTTGATGAAATTTTTTTCGAGTGTTTTTTTTTTTTTTTTTTTTTTTTTTTTTTTACAAAACTTGCGTTTTTCTTTCACGATCCTTTGAAAATTTTTGTGTTTTTTCGCGATCCTTTGAAGAATTTTGTGGGTTTTTTCGCGATTCTTTGACGAAATTCGTGTTTTTTACGTGATCCTTGGAATAAATTCGCGTTTTTTCGAGATCGTTGGAGAAAATTTGCGTTTTTCCCCGCGATTTTTTAACGAAATTGGCGATTTTTTTCTGCGAAATATTGACGAAATTTATTTTTTTTGGCAACCGTGTCGAAAGTAGCGACATTTTTTATGTCCGAATTTTCGGACTGATGACGATTTTTTTTTTAAATTTCGGAATCTTATACCTTAAATTTTCGGAAAATTCGGAACAGAATCACCCCTGCTACTTTCTTTTCTTACGTTCGGGTGAATCGCCTATCTGGACACCGTAAATTCAGAACGAATTTCACCCCATTCTCCCTGGCATCGATACATCTTTCAACTATCACGTCTGCGAATGGTGTCCATTAAGTTTGGCGAATAAGGACAATAAAGTTAATCGTCACGTTTTAAATGTTACTCGACGATTGGCGAGTGCTAATTTTGTGCTATAGCGTGTAGCAAATATAGAAGGGTTCCATTATTCAAATGATTGGAAATATGTAGCACTTCTATCGTACTGTAGTACTGGCAGTGATACACATGCTGACGATATAAAAACGGGTAGTATATTATATTGCACAATGTTTAAAGAAACATAAGCCCCCCAGATTATGCACGGTTCCCATACTAAATTAAATTACCAAAAAAAAGGCACAAATCAATCAACAGCAATCGGTTACAAATAACTCAAACAATAAATAAATAAAACAGGATATTACTCAAAATGCAATGCATTTAAAAAAAGGAGTGAAAAACGCCATTCGATTCCAAACCAATCTAATAGTTGTGCCTATCATTGTATGCTTTTACGCATAAAAACGAGCCCATGAACATAAGAAAGTTTTGCATTATTCAGGAGGGAAACATATTTTTGAGAACAACCTCAAAATGAATTACGTTTTATTGAAATTTCAATTGTATTTTATAGATTTGCGTTTAACAAAGAATAATCAGTCAAGTACGAGTTTCACTCGCATACAAAGGGTTCCGTACAATAAATTTATTAATTACTAATCGCAATTTTACAAAATTTAGCCGTTAAACGAATAAGACTTCGCAAAAAACTTGGAATTATTCTATTAAATATTTTCCAATAATTCACTTCAATAATTGAATTCAATTGGAATGAAAAACGTTGATTATTTATCGTTGTAATTCGCCTTACTAAAAACAAAGACCTTGTATAAAGTTTAAGCTGAACATTGTGCCAAGTACGCTTCGAAAGCAGGTCGCAAAGTTGAATCGCCGCTTAGGTCTGTGCCGCGTTTTTTCTAGATGGGTTTTTAATTAATATCTCGGCTAATTACCGACAATTCTTTTCGAAAATAATTATCGATAATCCTTGGATAATTTCGCGGCAATAGGTACCTCGAACTCCCCTCAACTCCCTCGCTGAGTTCCTGCAGAGTAAAGTTTATATATAACCACGGCCAAACTCGATTCCCCTTATACGACCGTAACAAAAATTCGAAATCCCTTTGTTTTCGGGGAATCAGATCTGTGTCTAATGAAGAATTTGCCTATCACGCTTGTGGTTTCTTAGTTAACTGAAATTAATATTTTTGATTTTTTTAGTAAAAAATGGCTCATTGCTGTGTTCCATGGTACTCTTCCGATTAACGGAAAAAAATTCTAAACATTTCTTTTTATGAATTTCCTTTAAATTTGGAGTACAAAGTGTTGAAAGAAAAAAAAAATACACTTGCTGATTCTGTAAAATAATGAAACCTGAAAAAAAAAATTAAAAAGTACGGAAATACGGATAAAAGTTTTTTTTCCGTATTTCATGATCAGCACCTAAAATATTTAAATTTACTGAAAACTGTTCACAATGTACAAAAATCTATATTTTTCTAAATTAAGAATCGTGTAAATATCCATGTTTTTTTTTTTTTTGTTTTGTTTTTTTTTAAGAAAAGAAGAAAAATCGATATGATTTGATTGCCGGATAATGGCGAAAAGATCTGCTTATTATTTTTTTTGTTTGTTTGTTTGTTTGATATTATGAAACATGTAAATATATTTTTATTTATATCATATACTTTTATATGATGACTGTCCAGAATTAGAATATTTAATTTTATATGTGATTTTGTAATGTTTTCTATATGTTTTTATAGTTAAGATTAGCCAACATAAAGGTTAAATTTATTGAAAATCGTTCGCAATGTACAGATATATATTTTTTCTAAATAATTAAGAATTATGTAAATATCCATGTTTTGAAAAAAAAAAAAATCGATATGAGTTGATTGCCGTATATTGGCGAAAAAACGTGCATATTTTTTTTATATTATGAAACATGTAAATATATTTTTATTTTAATCGTATACTTTTATACCGTGACTGTTCAGAATTACAATATTTATTTTTATATGTAATTTTGTAATTTCTCTGTATGGTTGAATATTTCAGATCAACACATATAAATGTCCAAATTTATTGAAAATTGTTTGCAATGACATATATATTTTCTTAATAATTAAGAATTATGTAAATATCTATGTTTTGAAGAAAAAAAATCGATATGAGTTGATTGCCGGTTTTTGGAAAAAAGGCTTGCTTATTTTGTTGGTATTATGAAACATGCAAATATCCTTTTAATTGTACATATAGTTTTATACCGTGTCCAGAGTTAGCATATTTAATTTTATATGCAATTTTGTTATTTTTCTACATGCTTGAATAGTTCAGATCAATACATATAATGGCCAATTTTATTGTTACAAATTTATTATAGCCAATTGTTTGCAATGTACATATATCTTACATTTTTTAATTAAATAAGAATCGTTCAAAAATAATCACTGTTCTGAAAAATAATATTTCGTTATGAGTTGATTGCGCGAACTTGCTTATTAAAAACATATTGTGTAAATATTTATGTATTTTTTATTATAATTTTTATACTGTGACTGCCTAAAATTGAAATATTTAATTTTATAATTTCCCCTGAATTTTTGTTTTAAATGATAGAAATCTATAATAATTATTATTATTATTATATTTCCCTGTACTCTTCATTTTCAGTACCTCTAATGTTTACTATTATCCAAAATTGTCTGCAATCAACTTTATATACCTATATTTTACGTCAGAAGTCTGGTGCAAAATATAATTAAATGGTTTAAAAAGTTATCCTGATTTGGGAAGAATTTGGTTTTTTGAAAAAGTTTTGGTTAATTTTCTTAATATTTTGAAACTAGTAAATATTATTAAAAAAAAATTTTTACTGTATATTTTACGGTCAGAATTCTCAATGTTTCAAGCAACTAATAATTTAAATGTAATTAAATGCAGAAATTTACTTATAATCTTTGTTTTCCGTGTTACAGTGGCATGTTATTTAATATATTTTTAGTTGCTTATGCTTAAAGCATTGTATTTATTTATTCTATCTCCAAATCCTTCAGTTTTCCTGTTTAAAATATAAAAAACTCCGAAACAAAATATACGTATATTATCTATATCTTTTATAACGCATAAACAGAGACGTTTTTAGTATTTTTATGTATGAAAGTAACACTTAATAAGCATCACTTACAGTAAGTATTCGCGCCATCTGGCGGCGACCGTAGTCTTTTAACGATTCCAAAACTAAGGGTTGGTTGTGCAGGCCGTATAAGGAAGGGAAGAATCGAGTTTGGCCGTGGTATAACAGAAAACTGCGATTTTCTGAAAACTATATGACCTAGGAAAATTGCTATAGTTTTACGGAAATGTTTAAATAAATTCCTGCTACTAATTTTTTCGTAATGTTAGTTTCAGTAGATTCGGAAATAGGAGGGGAAGAACAGAATTTTTCCATACATTTTCGACGAATTTTTGAAAATATAATATCTAAAAGTAAAACAAATATATTTTTGAGTTGGGTGTTACGACGAGTTCTTTCGAACAATACCTCCGCTCCTCCTCCTAAGGGGAAAAAAAAAACATATTTTTTCTTAAGTTACTTAATTTAGCACTCCTAATTTTACATAAAATTTTTTGTGAATGGCTAAATATATAATAGAAATACGTGAGTCAATAGCCATATTGATGTGATTATAAATATAATTAGATTTTTCTTTTTAAGTAACACTTTGAAGCAAATAAAATAATTTGTTCTACGATTATCATATTAGTTGTGGGAACATAATAAAAATATATGAAAAATGAAATGTCGCATTACTTTGAAGAAATTACTTATTAAAATTACCAAATTAATACGGAGATTTTTTGTCAAATTAGATTGAATCATGCTGTCTCTTTCCTGCGATACTGTATTGGAGACGACCTGTACCAGCGTCATAGTATGACCAAACTCACTTTTGCTGAGACATGAAATTCTGAAGATCTTGCAACTTAGTTATGTAGGATGTAATAAAAAGAGATTAAAAAATATACATATTTTATAATTGGATCTAAGAAGTAAATTTTAATGCTTCATTAATATAATAAGGTAAGTTACTCATTCTTTACATATATATTTGACATTATACTGTTGTCTATTCTTAACGCGAACTTGGATAATTTGAAATACTAGTTAATTCGAACTTAAATTATTCTTTTTGAAAGCTGTATTTAAAATTTATGTAAAAAAATCTCGAACAACTCTTTTGGATAATTTGAGTTCTTACGAAATTTTTTATACTCTTGCAGACACAGACGTCGGAAAAGTACAGTTTTATTTTAGTATGTACAGTCGTGGAAAAAATAAAATAAACACCCCCTACTAACTCCTCAACAAATTATCGTAGACGAAAGTTACTGGTACCGAACGATTGAAAATAATGTCTACTTTTAAATGACGCATATAAAATTTGCTTAGGGGGCCATCTACATATTAAAACGAATCCAAACTTAATTTTTTTCAATGGCAATACCCAATTTTAACGACATATTTCAAATCTTTGGTTCAAACTATGTCTAGACACCCAATTTCAAATCATTTGAATGATAAGTTTTTGAATTATAAACATTCAAAATTGAGTGCTTCTAATGTTAAATTACATTTTCATATTTTTATTTATAACTTCTGAAATTATGATCCTAACGTTCTAATTTTTTGAGTAGCAATAATACTAATATACCCAAACATAAATACGTCGAATTTGCAATTTTTATAATTTTCTGATATGAATTATGAAATTAATATTTTAAAAAAATATGAATTGCAACTTACAACTTTTTTGATGGATTTAGATTTATTAAGTCCTACTTTATGGAAATCCAAAATTTCACATTTTTCTTCCAAGTAGTTTTCAAATTATGCTTAAAAAAAGGCAAAATGTGGGTTTAAGGGGCCGTCTATGATAGAAGTGAGTAAATATTTTGAAATTTCTTATGCTATCCTGCATTCTAACAGGCTTAATTGACTGTTTAAGGTGCCTTGATCAAGAAGGGAGCTCTCTCGGTTAACAATTGAATAGCGAACTTCAATTTGGATGCAGCCCTTAAAATACGCTCGTTTTAAAATAATTAATTTCTCTGAAACTTATGATACGAATTGCATAAAAATTTGTTTTTAGACTAATTGAAGGGTGTAGAGTTCCTTTATGCTGTCAGAATTGTGTACTGCTATTGAAAAAATACAAAGTTATGGTTCGTTTTAATATGTAGATGGCACCCTAAGCAAATTTTATGTACATCATTTAAAAGTAGACTTTATTTCCAATCGTTCGGTACCAGTAACTTTCTTTTACGATAATTTGTTCAGGAGTTAGTAGGGGGCGTTTACTTTTTTTTTCCACGACTGTACATGTTTTCAATTTTCTCGAAGAAATCATGTTTATAAGTAGCATTTTACTTGGTTAGTTGCTAGTAAATAACAGCAATGACGTATTTTAAGAAATGAAAAAAAATATTTTTTTAATCGTGTAAAAGCAAATTACAGATAAATTTGTGTTTTTAAAGTGAATAGTGCGAGTATGCCTTGTTTTGCTTAGCTAAATTATTTATTTTTTAATTGAACCCACAAAAATTATTTAGCTATTTAAGACAAATGCACTGTTACCTGCCAACATTCCTTATTTTTAAAGACAAACAAAAATATTTTTAACCTGAAATTTAATAAATGAAATTTAAAAAAAAAAATGAATCCTATAGAAACAAGACACATTTCATTAAATAAATTTTCTGGTTTAAAATTCGTCTATTTAATCTGGAAAAAAATCCCAGAAGGTTGGCTTGGCAGCTCTGCATTTAGACCAATGTCAGACGGGCGTCTTTTTTGCTGCTTTTTTGAAGTATTATCCATTCACAATGCTATTGTACAATATGATGTCAGAATTGTGGAAAAAACAAAGTTATGGTTCGGATATGGTTCGGAATGCTATTGTACAATAGCATTGTGAATGGATAATACTTAAGCAAAAAAGCAGCAAAAAAGACGCCCGTCTGTATACTCACTAATTTTTTTTTGTTTTGAGGGGGGGGGGGGGTTAGGAATATGAGGCACAAACTGAAGTTCTGCACACAGGCGCCGGATACTGCTGGCGCGCCCCTGGGCAAGAAAACATGAATCAAAAATGCATACTACATTATATTAGTGTATCACCAGTTGTATGTAAACTTTGTGAAGATATTAAAAAAATAACCAGACGTTGAAGAATCTAACAATCAAGGGAGAGATTTAGAAAATTTACCCAACCTAATTTCATAAGAGTTACCTCAATATTCCAAAATTAAAATTTGGAAGGCGTACATACAGGATGTAAAGAAATTTTTATTACCTGTGATTCTTCTAACATGAATGTAGATATTATTCACAATGTAGTCTTTAAATGGTTATAATAAATATTCTTTTGTCTACACATATCGACATCTTTATTTTTCTAAAGCCTATATCATTATTGGAACATATCTCCTAACATTTTAAACGAAACAACACTTTCACAACTTAAAAAAAATTTCATAAATTCAGACAAAAATTAACAGATGAATGAAAAAATATGTAAGTTCACAAAATAATTTCAAAGTTTTCTACAAATACGTACAAAAATATTTACAACATAAAAAAATTACAAAAGAAAATATAGAAAAAGGATTTTGAAAATTGTCTTTACTCTAAGAATAAACAAGAAAGAAAGAATGATGAAATAGTAAGAAAATTTCTCGCAAAAATTAGATGTACTACTTTTAGTTTTTTAAGACAGAATAATTATGCAAAATCTTATATGCTTCCAAATCCATTTTTCTTACGTATTAATTGGTAGTAAAGTAAAAAAAAAGATATATATAATTAAAAAAAAAATTTACAAAGTGAAAAAAAAATTATAAAGTGAAAAAAAAATTACAACATAAAAAATTTTAAAAAATATGAAAAATTAAAAAAAAAAGTTTAAAAAATTACAAAAATGTTTGAAGAAATTTACAAAAGAAGTTACGGAAAAGTTTAAAAATTTTTACTTTAAATATAGTGTATAATGGTTAGCCAACGACTATAATCTGTTATAGTAAACCATAGATTATTATATTCTGAGAAGAGATAGTACTAACGACATTTAAGGTAGGAGTTAAACTTGTAATTTTTTAAAACTTTTTTTTAAAAATGTAAATTCTTGAATAACTTATATATTTTTTTTACTTTTGTAATTTTTTTATAATGTAAATTGTTTATGTTGTATTTGTTTTGCTAAGTTGCATATTTTTTTATTCATCTGTTGAAGTTTTATATGTAATAGATGGAATTTTATGCGACAGTTAATTATTTTAATTGATTATTAGTCCAGGCTGAGCCTAGTGACTACTCTTTACGGGCCTAGCCGGGTTCGGGCCGGGCCTAACTTATTTTTTCTGTACAGAACCGGGACTGGTTTCTTTTCTAGTCTTCACGGCCCAAAATTTTCAGTCCTAGTTTTGAGCCAGCCCGTATGAAAATCATTGTCTCGGCGTGACCTGTCCGTTCAAAGGTCAGTATTAAGCCTGGCCCAAAAATTTTTGCAAAATATGCATAGATTTTTGAATCGCCATTATTCTACAGTTAAACATTAACGTTTACTCTTTTTAAAGACTAGTAAATTTCTACGCTAATTAAAATATAGCTAAATTAAAATATAGTAAAACGTGTGAAAAGGAACCTGCCTATGACGGAATCCTGTTTTAAACTGAGAAACGTGTTGATACATGCAAAATTAATATACTAATACGTAAGAAAAGAATATATAATACATTTACATTTGCTAAGAAGGGAACTTGTCTATAACGTGTTTTTTTTTTTTTTTTTTTTTTTTCTTTTCTGTGAAATTGAGTCTTAGAAGATTTTACTGTATAGTATTTTTCAGATTGTTACCAATTCAATGCATGGAATATGGATTAACAATATTAATGATAACTGAAACATTTGCATAGAAGAAATAGCGATTCATTAAAAAAATAAATATCGCAACCTGTGGCACTTGTATAAAAATGAAGTTTAGAAACGTGAAAAAAGTTAAGATAAATATTTTTGGTCAGAACTCCTCGTAAGAGTCAAATTTTTAACCAAATCGACGTAAAAATCAACGTTTTGTAGCAATTCACTCAAGCCGAGATTTTTACTTTTTTCCGGACCGGGCCGAACTTTTACCTGTTATACCGGGCCGGGCCAATAATTCCTTTTCTACGGGCCGGGCTTTTAACTTTTCTACCGGGCCGGGACAATTTTTTTTTCTACGGGCCGGGACCGGGCCTGTAAATTCCGGCCCGTGCAGACCTCTAGTTCTGATTCCACCCAACACCCTCTGGATAGAGATGGTACTGTTTCACACATGATACTTGTTAAAAATTCATTGCTGACATAATGCGAGGGTTTTCCTCAAGTTGGGGGGATAGAACTAGAACAGTAAGGAAAAAAGATTTTAATTACAAAAGTGTCCCCGCTTTATGAAACCGTTGCTATTCTTTAGGTGCTGCTACTTGTAGATTCATAAATTACTCATATTTTAATTATTATTATATTTGATAAATGAGATATTAAAATGCCGATAGTTATTTTAAGGACAGAGATGGAGAATCAAGACTAAACTTACCCAGGAGTGACTACTTAAAGGGAGGGGTTGGGGGGGGGGGGGGTATGCAGAGCCAAATGCAAGAATCACTCCAACTTTTCCTCTATTTGTGTTGATTTTTCTCTTTGGGTTCTTGTAAAGTCGGAAAAAAGAGTAATTTAAGGCTTGGTTATCCTCATCTCTTAGAAAAACTATACAAACAGGGCCGACGCAATCATCGGGCAAATGGGGTGAGTACCCAGGGCCAGGGCCCCGCGCTAGTTGGAGTCTTGTTAGAGGCCCTGAGCGTCTCTACACATTTCGAAATAACGTTTCTCTCTGTAAAAAAATAAAACACTTAGTATTAACTTTATTTCTTACAGTCACAGTTGGAATAATTGTCGGGGAATCCTAACGATCGTGAAGTTCCTGAAGGCAACACATAACAAATAAATGTTAAAAATATTTTAAACGAACGAAGATTTTTAGAAATTAAAAATTATTATACACATTTCATGTGAAAGATTGTGCATGTTATTTTTCATACATTTTAGACTAAATTATTCAATGATATATACAAATTTCCAAAATGTTTTTTATTGGTCGAATATTGCATTCAGAGACGTTGGATCCAGCTAAGTGATACGCCAGGGCCCCGCGCGACGTTGCCACCGACCTGTATACATATAAAACAACACAATCTCGATCCAATGCTGCATCAAAGGATAGGAGTTTGATCCAAATGCTGTTCTCTCGTTGATAAACATTCGTAAATTTCATGGCTTTTTCCCCTACCAATTGTAACATTCTGGCACTAAAAACGGTAAAAAGTATCACCAATTTCTCTGAAGGCGGCTCTCAAATTCCCTGCTCAACAACGTGAAACTTTCATATGTCACATTTCCTGACTCATTTTTAAACGTAAATGCATAAAATTGGCAGACTATGATGTGAGATGCTATGAAGTGATTTTGAATGGAATACAGTTTTCCATTTTTTTTGAATGAATTACATAATAAGCTATTTTTGTCACGTGACGACAAGTTTTCATTCTTTCTCGCGTTGCCGCGTCGGGAATTTGGCTCAAAACTGTTACTTTCTCAGTAAATTATGAACGATCTTCTGCATTTACAATATAAAAAATCAAAATGTATTTCGATTACGCAGTTTCTGAATAACAATACCTGCCAGTTCCATGCGTTTCCGAACAAAAATAAATTCAAACCTATGACATATGTTGCCCCTTTGTATTGGAGAACAGCCTTAAAAGAAAATGGAAAACGGCATTCTATCTAGTTTTTGGATAACAACACCTGTCAATTTCATGCATTTTTGAACAAAAATGTATCAGAAATAGCTCATTTGATTTTTAGAACAGACTTAAACATTACAGTATGAAAGAGTTTCAAACTATATTTTACTGAAAATATACTTCATAAATATGGTTTTCAGTGCAATAAAATTTAAAACTTTTATTCGAGTTTAATTATTAAGAGTTTTTATTTGGCTATTTATTGCAAATTTGTACAAGCATAAAATGATTCAGTTTTATTGTTTTGCCTCTTTTCGATTTCTTTTCCTTATTATGTTTTCTATTTGTACATGGTTCTTTTTAGGGTTCCGTAATTAAAAAGGGAAAACAGAATCATTATAAGGTCATTCCTCTATCTGTCTATCTGTCTGTCACAGCCATTTGACTCGTAAACTATGAAACGTGGAAAGTTCAAATTGGGGGAAGTAATAAAGAATATTTACCCACATATTTACAGATTATTAAACATTCACAAATATATTTAGTAAAAATATAGAGGGGTTAATTCAGTTACTTCAAAAAAAGAAAAAAATATTTTCTTTGTATATCGTGTGAAAACTGTCGTAACGCTGAACTCAAAAATACATTTCTTTTAATTTTAGGTATTATATTTTCAGAGATATCGTCGGAAATGTAGTGCAAAAATATGCCCCCCCCCCTCTATTTCCGAATCTACTGAAACTAAAATTATGAAAAAATTAGAGATAGTAGCCGTTAATGTAAACCTTGCAGGATAATTATAGCGATTACCCTAGGTCGCATAGTTTTTGAGAAAAGCGCATTTTTCCGTTCATACAAATTTCGATTTGCGGGCATTCAGCAAAAGTGTTGAGGTGCGCTTGAGGTACCTATCGTAGCAGAAGTGTAAAAGCATTGTTGATAATGATTTTTAAAAAAATCGTCTATAATTAGCCGAGATATTAACCCTTAAAAACTTTGGACATACATATGACAGGGGCGGCGTATATGTACCATCGTCTTTTAAAGCCTAGATAACAACTTTTAATGATATATTTGTGTAATGCAATGCTCAGTAGCAGTATAAAAGCAATAAACGTCAAATTATTAAAAACATACTAATTTAATTAGAATTAATCATATAAATGTTATGGGATTCGTGCCCAGTTGCATTGAATGGATCCCTCAATACCCTCCCGTGTATTTAAACATTAATTAAAACCTATCTGCAAAAACGTGTTTCAGGAAACGGACCAAGGCGGCGTTGCAACTTTGCGACCTCCTTTCGAAGCGCGCTTAGCACAATGCCAAGTTTAAACTTTGAACAAGAATTTTGTTTTAGCTACACCGTAAAAAGAAAAGATTATTACTACGCTAAACTTAGTTTTACGAAAGGCCAACTGAAGTTTAAATATCACTACATTTATTGTCAGGACCGAATTAAGTTCATCATTTGCAAATTAGGATAAGATTAAAAAAGATTTATACAGAATAGAAATATTTGATATTATTTAGGCTTCATATCTCTTTGAACTTTTGTGGTATAACCATTCATAATTTTCTAGTATATACAGCTATGCAATAGGGTTGGCCAATGGTATTTTACAAAGTCTTATTATCCTTTTAGCAATGATTTTTTTTTTTTAATAATACAGTTAATAATTGATATATTTTTTGTACGGAATTCTTTGAGCGCGAGTAATATTCTCATTTGACCGTTTATTTATTGTTTTGCTATTGTTCAATTTAATTTTTTTTTTTAATATTTTCTATTTTTATTTTTTACTCTATTTTCCCTTTTTTTTAATGTTGTAACATCTTCCATATATTTATCTGCTAATTATGTTTATTTATTTATATGAAAGTAGGAAAGAATGAACAAAGTACAAGTGTACAGGTGAACAGGCCCGTAACCAGATGGGGGCGATGGGGGCTGAGCCCCCCCTAGCTTCCTCTAGAGCCCCCTCTAACGATTTCCGTACTTTTTATTTTTTCAACAAAATGTACGTTTTAACTTTCTTTAAAAAAAAAAAAAAAAAAAAAAAAAACTAGCAAGAAAAACATTTAGATCTTTTAACTGCTTGAATGCAATGGAATGTGCCAAACATTTTGCGTTTAGAAACCTATTAGATTAGTTGTTTTATATTATCTTGCTTGCGATACAATTCTCGAAACGCATTCTAAGTAGGAACATTTCTTTCTCCCGAAAAAATTAAGTCCAGATGCACTAACTAGTCACCACATGTTTTCGTACATCTTGACATTTTAAAAGCAATGATCGTATACGGGATGAATGGAAATAGACATATGCTGCTCAAGTTAATCGATAATTAGTTAAGCAATGGTTAAACGTCTTATCTAAAACGTAGTCACAAAAAAGACGTGTTTCTAAATGTTAATGATTTGCTTGTTGACATTATGTATTTGACAGCAGATTTAGTTAATGATGAAATATCACTTGGAAAATAACTAGAATGTTTGTTGAAGGAAATTAGAAAGATAACAAAATGTCATTTTATATAAATGGAATAAGAAAAATAATTGCTTGAAAGCCAAAAATTGTTTCATGCTATGTGTGTAGACAGTAGGAAAGCAAAGGTACACTGTAAAAAAAAATCTGTAGTTCTACAGATGTAAAGTTACATGCTCACTAAACTTTTTTCTGTAACTGTACAAAAAAAGCTGCAAATCTACAAAACTAGTTTTTGTAAAGCTACAGAAATCTGTAACTTTACAAATGAATCTGCTAAAATTTCAGTAATCTTACTAAAATTTTATCTGTAACTCTGGTTGTAGTTACATGAAAAGTTCTAGGCATCCCAGTTTCCTAAACAATTCTTAGTAACCTTACAGATTTTTTGATTTTCGGCGCAAAACTGTGTCTGTTACATGAATTTTTGTTGTTTCCGTTACATAAAATGTTCTAGGAATCCCAGTTTCCTAGAAACACTTTAGTAACTTACCAGATTTTTTTTTTACAGTGTAGGGCATTTATTTTTGTTTGCTTTTTGAACTTTCGTCTAATTTTTTTTTCTTGTGTTCCATGAATTTGCTAAACATTTTTTTTCTATTTGTCATATAACAATAAAAAACATTAATTGAAAAAGCATGATTAAGGTTAAGTTTATTATAAGATTATGACAAAAATATCTTCAACTAATTTGGCATATGTTTTATTTAAATCTATTTTCAAGCATAAATGCGCTACTTTCTGACACATTTTCGAAATAATTTTTATGATAAAGGCATAAAATTTGCAGATATGATTATTCAAGCTCAAGGAATTAAACTATGTTCTGTGTTTTATAAGGCTGTTTTCCAATCTAAACTAGCTACTTTCTGACATATTCGCGAATTTCTTTTATTTATAAAGATATTTGCAGATATTCAAACTATACAGAAAATGAAAAAAAATCTGTCAAAAAATGACGGCAAATTTGACTTTCTAGACTGATTTTCTCAGCATTTAACGACGAAATGCTAGTCATCGAGTAGTAAATGACTATAAGTCATGTTATTTATAATCATGGCATTTATAACAAAATGGGAACCGCTATTCAATTCTTATGCGCATGAATGTGAGAAGCTGAAAATTTTAGGCAAAGGAAAAGAAAATTACTTCTTAACTGCATCAGGAAAATTTTCGTTATTGAGTGAAAGAAGAATATTTTTAAAGATCTTTAGAAATGGGGAAACGTATAATAATAAATAGTCGCCTACATTTAATGAAAACTGTTCGAAAAGAACGTTCCTGGCCTTGTGCTTATTTTTTTTTTTTTTTTTTTTTTTTTTTTTTTTTTTTTTTTAATGAGATTGAACAAATTTCATGAAACACATGTAAAAAGTATGCAAAAAAAATTATGTTATCACTATTTAAATGAATTAAATCTAAGTTGTTTTCTTTGAAAAAAAAAGTATTGAATATAATACTAAAATTACAATCTCTTTTGTTATTATTAAGTCCATGTATGTTTAAAAAATATGTAATTAATATATATTTGTAATAATTGATTCATATTTAAAATGATATAATCATATGCAGAATTTTAAATTTAATTATTATTGCGAATTGTTAAATGGTTAATTTTATAAATCATATTATTAATAAAGTAAGGTTAGGTAACGCTCGTTTTAAAGAGAAACAATATCATCACTAAATTAAATCGTATACAAACAACCGTGATTTTAAAATGATCTAATAATTTAGCAGAAACCAAAATATTAATAAAATTAAATAAATTACAAATAGCTATTAATTAAAAATATTAAACGTATGGAATTAAAATATTAAAATATTTTTTTAATGATAATAGTAAGTTTGTGAATTATTCAAATTAATAAATATAGGACACATAACCATAGATGCCAACATCTCTTAATTATTCCGGAGTCTGATCCAAAACAAGCATGTTTTAAACTGGAAAAAATATATAAGGAATTGTGTCTTTTTTCGATAAGGTACATTTTAGATTTCAGTTTGAAATTTTTGATTAAATGAAATTTCCTGTTGAAAATATTTTCTTCTTGTAACAGACTCCGGATAAGTGTTGTTGGCATCTATGCATAACGCAAAAACATTTGCAAAATCTCAAATTTTTGTTCTTTTTCTCTATATATTAAAAAATTGAACAGAATATGATATTTAAATCTATGTAATGTCTTCAATTTAAAGAAAAATATGTGAAAAGAACTGTATCCTACAGTAGAGGTCTGCACGGGCCCGGGCTTGGCTAGAAGCCCGTACTAGGCCAGGACGCGAAATGAAGGCGAAGTTTCAAACGGGCCGGGCCGGCAAAATTTGCTGGGCTGCCGGGATCACTTAGAAAAAACTGCCGGGCTGGACCGGGCCAATAAAAGAAATTAAGCGGGTCTGTCGGCCTGATATAAATATTTAAACACAGACGAGAAAATATGAATCATTTTCAATGAATACGAGTTTCACGAGAATAAGTATAAATGTGCGTTATGATCCGGTGCTAGTTTGCCAGCATCAGTATCAAAATATAACATTTTCCAGCGTAGAGATCAGCATCGGACAGTTACATGGCGTTTGAGCCCGGGCTTAATTCTTTCAGCAGACTCGTGCCGGACCGAGATCAGGTTTGCATTTTTTTTTTTTTAACATAGCCAGAAATGGACTTAATTGTTCTCAGGATGTTTAGGGCAGGCAATGTGTTTTGAAAAATATTAATAGTGATAATGAACTTATGTTAATGGAAGTTTTGGAAATATACTTGAAGGTGGTTCTCAAATTCACTGCTCAAAAACGAAAAACTTTCTGACACATTTTTAACTGTAAAGGCATAAAATTGACAAGTCTGTCTATTGAAGGGATTTGGAGTTGACTAGCGTTTCCCATTTTTAATAAATAAATTACTTATAGAGATATAAGAGATTCTTGTCACGTGACTGCAGGTTTTTCTCCTTTTCCGTGCTATCGTCTCCGCAAATTCGATTCAAAACGCTAACTTGGACGGTATTTTCTCAAAAATGTATTGACGTTTTCGAAAAGAAATGAATTCAGAAATGTGTCAGAAAGTAGCTTCTTTGGATTTGAGAAAAGCCTTAAGGAATAACAGAAATATTTTCGAAAATCTACTTTTTATAATATAGCGTCAAAGTTATCATCATGTTTTTAACCTTCATGTTTTTCTTTTATTCTAAACAATATGAATTGTTTAATGAATCCTTATTTGAATGTTGAAACGTCTAAGACTCTAAGTAAATCATTACTGTTTCTATTGTGTATTTTCTGTCTTGAGAACACATCGTAAATTTAAAATATGCCGTAAAATTATCCCATAAATATGTATGCAGTATTCTTTAAAAGGATCTTAATTGTATGTTAAGAAAAATCTGAATTTTTTGTAGAAATTGAGTCGGGCCTGATTTAATTGATTTTTCCACTGGCCGGGTCTGTTTTCACTGATTTTTGTACAGCCATGAACAGTGAAAATATGAACGGGCCGGGTCAAGATATCTTTCGTTCGGGCCATGCCCGCGCCTGGAAATTCCGGCCCATTCAGACCTCTATGCCAACAGATTCCTTTTTCTCAATATTTCAAAATGCATCTTTAAAAAAATTGTCATGCTGGGCACTTGAAGATTTCTATGTTTGTTGCATGAATCGGTGTTTTTGTAAATAAAGATGTACTTTTCTGTCAGAATGCTAGCATGATAAATTACACTAATTTATTTAACAGAAAGACTGATTTGATTAATCAGCTGTTCAAATATGCATATATATAATCAATGTTCATTAGAGTAGAGTGCTAGTAATCCGGACCAATCGGGGCCGATTCAGTTAATGAAAAATCCGAATAATTGGACAACTTTAAAAAACAACTATGGCTGTGTTTTTCAGGTAACTTTCCTTCACACTTTGCTCAGCCTTGCTTTTTCTAGCACGCTGTTCCTTTTGCACTGAAGAAGAATCTCGCTAGTAAATTCGAAACAGCTGTTTGCTGCTTTTCATATATTATTTGTGCATTTTAAACGTTGGTTTTTCTGCTTTTTAACATACTACAGTAGTTTTTACTTGTATTGCAGATTTTTCCTGTGTAATAAACCTTTCAGAGAATCATATATAATTTTTTCGAAACAAAATAAAAAATCGCGCATTTAAGGGTTAATTTATAATTTAAAAAAATAATAATAAATCTTACCTAATAAATGTTATTCCACACAAAATGTTATACCTTAGAACAGGAAGAAGATGTCTGTATCTTTTACGAGTTCTGACTGACGAGACGAGCTCTGATGAATGACCTAATCTCGTGTACGAATGTAAGAAGACTATGATTTGATTTTTTCCTTTTCCTTCAAAACCAGCATGGGAGTGGCTAAGGCCCCCATGCTGGCTGTCTCCCCTGACCTAACATCCAATCTCTTTGTGGTAAAAAGAGGGCCTTGAAGATGAAACGGAACGTGAATATACTTTCCCTTTCCAAGGGAAAGTATTACCAATTGCACAAAAAGTTAAGGATTATTAGTACATATTTAATAACATCTTGAATATTTATGTGAAAGTAATGCATATATATATTATATACATCGGCTGTACACATGTAAAAGTAGACTTATTAAGGTTGGGATTACACAATTTTGATACAAATAAGTTAGAATTTAACAAATCATCTTTATGAACTTATAATTATCGCAATTAGGCATGGAAGCGGGAAACAGGAAAAAAAAAGGTGGATTTTTTTTTCATCTATATAATAGTGACAAATTTTAATAATTGTGACATATTTTAACATATATTTATACAATAAAATTAAATATAATTGTACATATGACTGTTATAAGTATTCTCTGTCCCAGTTTTGGGGGAAAAAAATTACATCGAATTACTTTTATTGAAACAATTTTATACAGACTGCTCCAAACTTAAAATTCAGCATCAGGGACACAGGACGGTAAGGAATTTCGTGGTATATTTGGACCCCCAACATCGTCTGAAACTTATTTAGGTCGTTAATATTGTTATACAGTCATACAATGGGATGTTTTCCAGTATAAGAATTAAAAAAAAAAAAAAAAAAAAAAAAAAAAAAACAAGAATATGTAAGAAAATAAAAGTTATTAATTTAGGGATGCACCGAATAGTGATTTTAACCGAATACAGAATATTCGGCCAACAGATAAACCGAATATCGGATATTCGGCTAGCCGAATAGTAACTGCCAAGACGAATACCGAATATTCGGCTTGCCGACTACTTTTTAAATTCATATCGATTAGTTTGATATTCGGCCTAACCGAAAATTTGGTAGAATGGCCGAATACCGAATAGATACCGAATATTTTGTGCACCCCTATTTATTATTCAGGGACTTAAAAGTCAAAATTAAGTGAGAATGCCTCATATATATACATATACGTAATATAAAAGCTGAATATTAATATATTAATTGGTAAAAGCAGATTAAACAGGTTGTACAATCTTTGATTTTTATTTATTTCTCTATTTTTTAATGTTTATTTTTTTATATTTTGGCAGTTTCATAGCCAGTCGGCCTATTTTAGAGAGTTTGCTTTCGCGCATTATTAACTCATAAGCAGCCAACTTTTACCCTTTTTTTCTACCACTATTATTCAAAAGAAAAATTTGTGTTATTTAAGGCTTAGTCTATAATAAGGCTTAGTATAAGAGACTCTAGCTGTTCTCAATCGCTCTGCTCAACAAGCGCAAAACGTTTTGACACATTTACAAATTCATTGTTTAACGGAAAGATATAAAATTGGAAGACCTGACTATGGAAGCGATTTTAAATCGAACTGTGTTTTCCATTTTTTGTAAATAATTTACCTATTGAGTTATCAGTTATTTTGATCACGTGACAAAGACGTTTTTCACCCTTCCTTGAGAGGTTATTCTTCTTTCGCGCGCGCGAAAATTCGGTTCAAAACGCCCCCACTTTGATACTATTTTCTGAAAGATGTATTGCGTTTGAAAAAAAAAAAAAAAAAAAAAAAAAAAAAGAGGAAAAAACTGTGTAATTACATAGTTTCTGAACAACAACACCTGCTAGTTTCATGCATTTCCGAACAAAAATAATTTAAAACTTATTTCATAAAGTTGGAGAAACTTTAGGAATTGAGAACAGCCTTTAATCATCGAAATTTTCAGATTAAATAAAAGGCACATTTTTCTTGTCAAAAATAGTGGTAGGAGAAAAGCGTAAAATTTGGCAGCTATGTTCACTCCATTGTTGTTGTAATTCGTATGCAGTTCTAACCGTAAAGAATATTTGGGTTCTCCGGCCGGCTACCGGGGGAATGCTTTAAAATTAAATCATTAATTCATAATTAAGTTATAAAATTTTAAAATGTTGTATTGTCGCTAGAAACACACACATATATATATTTAGTGAGGGAGAGGATTCTACCTTAATTGATTCCACAAATTTACATTATATTCCTTTAATTCTATTTTGTACTATGTTTCTTTGTCGTAATTTGTAATTGTTTTTAATGGTTATATATATATATATATATATATATATATATATATACAGTAAAGCACCGATTATACGTCTTTCAAGGGACCGTTCTAAAACGACGTATAACTGAGAAAGACGTGCAATCGAAATTGTAGTCGCCTAAGATGTAAAATCATTTACCGTATTTTATGGAAGAAACGCCGCACCCGTTGTAAACGCCGCACTCCTCAAATTGGCCTGAATAAGTTTAAAAATATCGTAATCGCTGCACCCGTTGTAAACGCCGCATCCATCGGAACGCTTCTTTTGTCGACAGCGTCACATTGACCTAACTTTAAGCAGTGTAAGATGTCTCGCTTTTAATATCTTAAGATGTCAGAACTTTTATTTAAAATATTTAAATCCGATTTTAAATATTTTTATGAATTTTTAAATTAAGGGAACTCAGTTGGTATTTAAAAAAAAAAACGTAAACGCCGCACTTGGAAAAAAATTAACTTTTAAACTCGTAAACGCCGCGGCGTTTCTTCCATAAAATACGGTACTATAGAAATATAATGCTTGCAATTATACAAATTTAATTTTGCTGCTATTTTCGGTTGTTAAGATGTACTATATGTTGAAAAAAGTTAAAACATTAAAAAAAAGTTATTAAATAATAATTTCTAAACTTATAAAATAAAAATGAGACCTACCAAACCTTATATCAGTTGCACACCTTGAATTACACTTTTTCTATTCTAGTATCAAATATACAAATAGAATTTAATTAAAATAATCTTTAATCGCTCTCTAACGTGTCGCTATATTTTGAGACTTAAGAAAAGCATTATATATGAAGTTAAGTTACTGGAAAGCTTTCTCACTAGTATTGTGAAAACAAATAAGATTCTAAGCACGTCAGTGCAGTCCAACGCATCTTTGAAAGAAGGTGGGATAACTTCACTTTCTTCTTACACCACTTAATATTGCTAGCATAAAAAGAAAAAGAACAACGCTGGGGGGGAGGGGGGGAAGTTCTGCGAAAATCGGGTAAGGCATGACTAAAACGACGTATAACCGAAGTTATGCGTCGTATACACGAAACATTATAACATTAAAATATATAGGGATGTACCGGGACCGCAATGAAACGACGTATAAATGTAAAAGACGTATAAATGAGAAACGTATAAAAGGTGCTTTACTGTATATATATATGATCAATTTTGGTCAATTTTCATGTGCTTAAATGGTTTAATTGTACAGAAAGATGTATATATATATATAAAACCATTATAAACCATTACAAATTACCAACAAAATTTATGATATTATAAATAAAAAAGGGATTTATTCAAAATGTCTATAAAACTGATCCCCCATAAGGGGCTATGCATATATAACGATATCATTTTAGGGGGGGAGGGAGGGTCTGGCACATGATATCGTAAGATATCGCTAGGGGGAGGGGGATTTGTCTTTTGATATCGTTTTAATTTTTGATCCAACCAAACTTTTCTTTTTTTATTTCTAACTTGGTCTTTACAAGTTATATTTTTTTAGTCTGTTATCTATTCTTATGAGAATACAAAGTTATAATTAAAATCTTTAAATGAGTATAAAATTATTTAATTCCACAATATGGAATACCCTAACGTTTGGCATTCCTATTCATCTGTCATATGTGTATGCATATATAATCCGCTGTTCGAGAAACCATATGAGAAGTATGTTTGAAATGATACTTGTGTTTGCTAGTAACTAAAAGAGAAATAATGTTGTCTACCTGTTTTGTTGATAAGAAATTCTGTATACCACCACCCCCCCCCCCCCCTCGTAAGGGGGCAAGTGCAAGAAGGCGTTATTACTGCTGAATGCATTATGTAACAAAAAGCTACTATTAAATTCTTTTAAATACTATTTCTTTTAAGTGTTATTTGATATAAAGCTATTTCGTGTATAAACTGATATTTTATTGACTTCTTTTCATGTTGAATCAATAAAGTATGCGAAAAATAAATGTAACCATATATGTTATGTATATCACCCCAAACAAAAGAAAAAAATTCCAAAAATCAAAAGAAATTTTAGACATTGATAACAATACCATTACGGGGGGGGGGGGGGTGTGGAAGGGGTAAAAAATTACCAAAAAGTTGATAACGTTATATAAGTACAGCCCCTAACAATAGCAACATGTATTTTAAAAAGCACAGTAAAAATAGGAAAAATGTAAAAATGGAAATTTGTGGAACCAATGCAGATTCAACAGGTCCTAATTACATTGATTACCACAAATAAAGTGTGTGGGTTCCTCTTCGCATTAGCCATAAAAAGCTAAATAATACGAAATTAGGACTACCACACCCAATAAATCCAGAAATAATGATATTAGAAAACAAAAAATTTAAAAGTAAAATTAGATTAAAATGGAGTAAAAAAGAAAAACATATTACCAATTTGAGAAACTTTCTTACCTTGAATAATGCAGCAAAAAAAAGGTAAGAGATTATTTACACATGTTGCCAAAAAAAGGTTTTTAAATGATTATGGACCAAGGAGTAATAAAGTATAGTATAGGCATGTATAAACCATAATATATGGTGCCTACTGCCACCTATAGATCATTAAAAATGAATCCACCTTGTCATACAAGGAATCAATGCAGTGCTGCCACCAGTCGTATTTATACCATACAATTATAACTAAGGATCGGGCGAAACAGGTTTTTAGACTGATACAGAAAAAGAAACCGAATTTCAGTAATCTTCCTCTTTTCGGCCGAAAACGAAAACGAAAATGTCCAAAA
The DNA here is from genome assembly GCA_963932465.1 of Maratus speciosus. NCBI lineage: Eukaryota > Metazoa > Arthropoda > Arachnida > Araneae > Salticidae > Maratus > Maratus speciosus. Next base: position 607,021,852 of record OZ010787.1, read on the forward strand.
CATTTTTCCACCTTTACAAAAATGAACTAAGTTAAGTTTAAAAATAAGAGTATAAGAGAAAAAATAATTAAAATTTCGAAATACATAGGACGCGATTAGTGTTGCCAGTGTCCCGATTTTCAGGTGCTCCAGGAACCGACCTGCGGGACGCCCAGTGTCCAGATTTTTCATGATGCATAAATTCTTTTAAATTCCCTTTAGTATGAGGCTAATCGTTAGTCTATCGAGTGTAAACTGTACCTGGGACATTCTCACAATCTTTTGACTTTCATGTCCCTGAATAATAATTTTTATTTTGATACACTTTTTGTGTTTTTTTTTTTTTTTTTTTTTCATATACTGGAGAAGGAGAACATCCCATTGCAAGATTGCATAACAATATTAACGAGATAAATAAGTTTTGAACGATGTTGGGGGTCCAAATACTAGGAAAACTCCTATACCGACCCATGTCCCTGATGCTAATTTTTAAGTTTGGAGCTGTCTATATAAAATTGGTTCAATAAAAGTAATTCGATGTAATTTTTTTCCGAAACTGGGACAATTGTTTTATATAAATATGTAGCAAAAAATTAACCTGCACACATTTTTACGGTTGCTATTATTTTTTGAACTCTGTCCCTGGGTTTTTCATCCTTACCGTTCCTCCTGCTAAACTTATACAGAAAATCACTTCATATGCAGCCACAGAATTTTTTTCAAGTTTTTTCTCATGCAGAAGTACGCTAGAGAAAGAATGTCTAAAATTCTTTGACAGGAAATTTACTGCAGAATTTAAATTAGCATTTAAATATCAATTTCAAGATCGTGGCTTTATTGGTAGTCTTAGCGTCCCCAAGGTTTATTCCTGGGGACGGTAAGACATGGGTCCTGGGGGCTATCACTTAGTCTTAACATGATTTGCCTAAAAATATATGGTAATTTTCCTTACCGTCCTTTTTTTTCACATTTCGTCCCTTTTTTCCTATACCGTCCCCCTTTTTTTTTTACCTTACCGCCCCTTCTTTAACACCCCTTTAAGACAATGTTATACAAAAATTTTGTACTAAAAATAGTTCTTTGTTATTATTTCTTATTTGTATGTTCTGTGGGTACTTACTATGCAAATTCATTATAAGTAAAAATTTAGAAAAATATAAAAAGTTATAGTGGTAAAAGGGTAAGGAAAATTAAACTCGCAAGTTTAACTTAAACCTCAGTTAAATAAAACATTTTTCGCTGCTGACCATTTTTTCTTTATTTTGAATCATTAAGGCATTTGTTTATCAGATTAAAATGTTATTTAAGCAAGTTTAATTTCACCAGATTTTTTCCCCCCCGAAAGTCAAAAGATTGTGAGAATGCCCCATATAAGCCGCAGATCAAAGTTTCAGAAAAGCAAAATGCGTGCTTGTCTGTTTTGTCTAGTCTTCGTTTCTGGAAGTTAATATAAACACGCTTTTTCATCTACTGGTAATATAACGAATGCTCTACACTGCTAAAGCATTTATGGTGAATAGTTACAGTTCTAATGTTCTAGTCTTGATACTTCTAACGTTGTTATGACAAAAATCTACTGTGTGATAGACAGGAAGGAACATTTAGCGTTTTTTTTTCTTTTTTTTTTTTTTTAATACGATAGAAATATAATGCAGTTTCTTATTTCGAAAGGCTCGTGAAAGGATGACTATTACTTCTAGAGCTAATTGGATTTTTCATGCAGACTTATGAGATTTGCTTCAAATTTGATAACCCGGTTTATTCCGATACTGCGCTTCCTTCATTAGATTTGGAGGCAGTGGTGTAGTCGAGGGGGGACGCGGGGGGACGGCATCCCCCCACTTTTTTATTTTATTTCAAGCGTCCCCTTACTTTTTTTTTTCAAGGGCGACGCTAAGGACGCGAGGGGACGGAGACTTTCCTGATTTATTAAATGTTTAAAATAAAAAATACATTGATAAATTAACAATTTTATGAAGTAAAAATTGATTTTTAAAATTATTTTAGTTTTCTTTAACAAGGGGCATTCAAAAAACAAATTGAAAGGAATTGGAGAGAAAGGGATGTTTACTTATGCTCTTCCACCATAATTACCAGTAGTGAAATACCGCGCTAACGTTAGTTTCTTCAGGTGCATACATTAGTTTTACATGGAATTCGCTAATCGAAAACTATTAACCCCCTCTTGTTCCTAACAGAACGACCACACAAAGCTCACCGAAAAAGATCTTTATACACGGCAGTCTCAGTTTTAAAAATATCCAGATGTTTCATTTTTAAAAGCCTGGTCATGTTAATCTCACATGACAATTAACAACAGCATGTTTCCATTAGTCAGTAAAAAGGTCTTTAAAGACATTCAAGGTAATTGACATAGCTGTCATATAGGGATCCTGAGATATCCGGTATGGTGTCTGCAGTCAAATACAGAATAAATCACCAAAAAGGACATCAATGCAGACCGGCAACTCCACAGTGCAGTGCAAGAATCCCCTTTAACAATTATCCTCCCTTCTCCCATCTCCATTTATCATTCACATTGACAATTATTTATTCATTAGATACAAGGATTACCTCTTTAGACAGGAAAAAACTACAAGCATTGGACTAGTTTAAATTCGAGCGAGTATCTCTGCGTTACCTCTTTTTTTCTAGTCATTTTGTATCATAATTTCAAATACTTATGGAAAAAACAATGAAACGATACAGGCAGCCAAAACTAGAAAGTTTTGTAATTTCTTCCAAACATTGTCGGACAGAAATACATAGGGAATTATCGACTGCAATTGAAGATGAAAAGTCCGATCCAAGAGAATTGTAAGTATCTTTTGAGTATCGATCAATAATATTTTAAATTGTATGCTATGTTATAATATGAATTTTTGATAAGGGTTATATATTTTCCAAATATCAATATGTTTTTGTTATAAAACTATGTCTTTTGTTGAACGGGATGGAAGGAAAGGGCGAAAAATAAACATGGGTGCAAGCAATGGTAGTTGAACAGAATTGCCCCTCTTTCAATTTTCAAATTTTATTAACTAAATTTTCTTTCTCTCTCGAGATTTTCAAAAAATAATAAATTTTGTTATTCTCAGAGGATTTAAAGCAATTAAACAGAAGAAAGGATAACCAAGAATTATTCATCAGGGAGAGGGTCTATCTCCCTGAAACCCCGTAAAAGACTATTTTTAGTTCTGTTTTTCTTTTACGTTTGTGTATTTTATTTCTAAACCCACGATTAAAATACATCAGGTGTTAAGAAAAAAAAAAACAATCTGCTTCACTAGTTTATTTTGTAAAAAAGCTAATAGAAATTTAATTTTGGGTTTTTAATATACATCTTATTTGTTATATTTCTAAAATATATTTTTTAATAAAATACAGATTTCATTGAAATTACTGCAATATTGTTTAAAAATGTCTGCAATCTCTATAAAATTCGCAGCAGCATAAAAAATACAAGATTAAAAAAAAAAAATAATTTTTGATTGCCACACTATCTATATATATTATTGTGATTTACTATTTACTATAGAGATTCCTTAATGAAAATTAAATATGTAGCACTTGTAGTTCCTTTACAGATATACATATAACTATTCCATTAAATTATGCCCTACGGAAAGAAAATTCTTTACATTGTATTTTAATGATGTTACACTACTTCAAACATAATGAAATTGATATATATCACTGTAATGCATAACAATACGCTTAATATAGAATACGGATTGTGTAGCTTCTATCGTTTATTTACAGGGATACACAAAGAATTACGTTGCATTACTCTCGGTATATAGTAATTGTTTGAAAGGCGTTTTGTCAAATTGATATACGTTATTGAGGAGGGAGTTAACGCCACCCACAGAAAACATAGGGAATGTATCGTATCAATTTTCTTTAACAGTGTATGAACAATATTGCAGGATGTGCATTTTCAATCTTAAATAATTTTTATTACATTATGTGGAATGAATTCTATAAAGCATATGCAGCGTAACAATTCAAATTATTTAATTTGTGTGAGCGGGATTAGAAGAAAATGCATTTCTAAGAGTGTTATGCATTTTTTAGTACAATTAATTTTTACTGTGTGAATATAGTACAAATAAATTCAGATATAAGACTGCACTGCACAAAAGATATGGATACAAAATATTGTCGTCAATGAACGGTAATTGCCAGAAAAACATTTTTTAGTTGTTTTATGCATTTTCCTCTTTAATTAGACTTTTAGGTTTCTGGGTGATATGTATAAAATACAAAGATTGTACACTAAAGAATTGCATATTAAGGGATTACTTTACTCACGCGAAAACACCAGCTTTTTAATGTTAATCCTATGGATGATTTTTTTTTCTTTTTTTAACATCTTGTTTGACTTTCAATGTTTTTAAATTATTTTTTTTTTATTAAATAGATGAGGCCGATCTCTACAAAGGGCGTTTTTTACTTTTTCGATTTTGTTTGCCCTTTTTTTTTCTCAAGTTTGATAATTTCGCTTTCGGAACCGGTTTCGAAAGTCGACGTATCCTCATAAATAATTTTTAAAAAAGTAAAAAAGACTGCAAACAAAATCGAAAAAGTTAAAAACGGGCATTGTAGAAATCGACCTTGTCTATCCAAATGCAAATATAAATAATTTAAAAATATTGATATGCAAACGAGATATTTAAAAAAAAATGATCTCATAGGTTTAAGGCAAGAGGGTTCAGTTCCCAAGAGTGAAATAGTCCCTTAATGTCTGCAGACAGTAATTACTGGAAAAAGGCTTTTAACTTTGTTAAGTATTTTCTAAAATATTTATTTACATATTTCTGTTTCTGGTATGAAAAAAATAATTATAATAGAACAGGGTTGGCATTTTTGCCGGCAAAAAGGTATTTTTGCCAAGACAGTGTCAAAAACTGGAAAAAAACTGGGCAAAAATGGAGAAAACCAGCAAAAATGGCAAATTCTTATTTGTCTTTAATCTATAAGCTAATAAGGATAATAATGGTATAAACAATTAAATTTAATAACATATCATGTAATATTTTTATTTAATTTGCTAATTAATTAGTATAATTAAATAATTTACATATTTTAAAACTTTGTAAAATATGTGGGATTCAGTCTAATACTTAGGGATATCTAATTCAGCCATAAATATTTTTTTAATTATCAAAAGGTTTTATATAACTTTGCTACTTTTGTTTTATGTAATGAGTCTTAAAAATATGTAAATATTTAAGTCTGTGGTACTAATTTATAATTATTTATCTGACGAAACTAGTCTGTTACAGATGAAAAAGTAATTAAATTAAATTGAAAATTATATATTGAAAAAACTCTCTGTTGTGTCTTGTTAGGAAACTAGAATTTTTTTTTCTTCCCTCTTACACTCAAAAAAAAAAAGGGGGGGGGGAGAAAAAGTTATCCAGCAGTCCATTGCCAAATGATCACAAGACAGATTACAAAATACCAGAGTATTGCACCATGCTTTGTAGTTGGTCAATGGAAAAGTAAGCCTGCAGGTACACAGGTTTTGTAAAAGCTATTGTACAAAGTATTAAGTTTCTTTTTTCTTTCATGAGATATTTTTTTCTCTTTTTCAGGGAAAAAAATTAAATGGACAACCTATTTTTGACACCACTTTGGCAAAAACCTATTTTTGCCGGGACGGTTTTAACCAGGTTTTTTCCGCCTATGGCAAAAACTTACCAAGCCTGTAATAGAATATTCTTGATAGCATTAGAAAATGCTTAATCTATGCATGACGCATGATTTTTCATTCTAGTTAAAGTTGTATTTGGAATTTTTAAAAAAATGTAAAATTGTTATAACATAAATTACGTTTAACGCATTTCTTTTTCATTTTGAATAAATGCGTACAAAAAAATTAATTAATTATTTATATAAACAATATGTGCCATTTTTAAAGTTTTGAAAGAAAATCTTATCTATAATACGATATTTAAAATTAAAATTGAAGTAACAGGTGTTATTAGGGCTTTCTAGGAGGGGCAATACTTATTAATTTTGCTAAATGGAAATGTAGTAACAGATGTTACATTTTTCTATGGCAAATTCCGAATTAAATTGCACAAAGTTAAAAAATAAATATTTTAATTAATCAGAACATATTTATGAAACTAGAGATGCACCGAATATTCGGTATCTATTCGATATTCCGCCATACTACTGAATATTATGTTAAGCCGAATATCAAACTATTCAGGGCCGGCGCTGGACATTTTGCCGCCTGAGGCGAGCATCATTTTGCCGCCCTTATGACGTAATTGTTTTTCTTCATTATTCAAATGTTTTTAAGAATAGAAAATTAATATGCTAACTAGAGATCGACCGAAAATTCGTTTTCGTTATCGGACTAAAATCTGAGTTTCATTGAAAATTCGTTTTCGGCGAAAATGCTGTCAAAAATTCGGCCGGACCGAAACTATCTGTATGGTAATCGTAAAATGATCTATTCAAACGGAAATGCATGGCAGCCCGATCACAAAACACCATTCGTAATAATATCACTCAATATTCCGTAACTTTGTGATATTTTAAAAACAGGGCACATTACCATGTTTAGAGAATGTGAAATCTGAATGGGGGTTAGTGAGCGCAATAATTTACAATTTTTAATGTACAATTTAAAAATGTACAGAAATGTACAAATTACATAAAGTACATTATTTTTACAGTTAATTGTAAAAAAACAAATTGTGATATTTGAGATATTAATATGATGAAATGATAAAAATATGTCTCAATGTATGGCTAAAAACACATTTCAATAAATAACAGAAAACATATTTTATTTTTATTCCTGGGACTATCTATCTATATTATAAAGGACAAACATATCTGTGCGTAACGCATACGTCATTTTGCGAATGGCAACACTTTGAAATTTGAAATGAAATTTTGACTTTAAAATTTTTTCTACTGCAAAATTTTAAACTTCTAAACATCGCACATTTTAAATTTTTACAACGTCGTATAAGGAAAAAAATGTACTTTTTAATGCAATTTGTTTGAAAGCTGTATCTCATTTAATTTTGAGATATTAATTTTTTTGTAGTTTTTAATACATTTTTTGTAATTGTGGCAACTGAAGTACTCCATTTTTGTTGAAAGTCATTGAGGGTTGAAAGTAGAGGGAAAATAATCACGGAGGAAAGAAAATAATATATTATTGTACCTTTTGTTGCCATCTTCTCATAAAAACTGAAAAAAAAATTGAAATTATAATGTGTGCTATGTCAGCGATTTTTAAAGTTTCCAAATATCGCACATTTTCAGTTTTTACACCGTCAAATAGAGAAAAAAATCTACTTTCAAATGCAATTTGTTTGAAAATTATATCTTAAATGACTGAGTTATTATAGTTTTTAAAATAACTAGCCGCCCGAGGCGACCAGTTTGGTCTCCCTTAAATGTATGCTAGGCATTGTATCATGTTACTTTTATTCATACTTTAATTTACTTGCTCAATCCTTTGCAAATCGGAGATTCTGATAGAGAAATCAAGAACGCCCAGAACAACCAAGTGCGCCCAGCTAACATAAAAGTACAACTTTTTGCGATCATAGCAACTTTTATGTAACTTTATTCGAAAAAAATATTTTGATGAAATAGGTTGCCAAATTTCTTTTCTCGCCAAGGACCTTTTCTCTATTTCGCCAAGTACCTATACTGGAAAAATACCTTTATTTATTTATTTATTGTATTTTAAATGAGATGAATAAAAGACGGCGCAGATGTCATATACGCACCACGTTGGCGTGATGTTTTTCTGATGCCAATGTCATATACGCACCGAGGTACTTAACTGGCGCCAAAGTGCCGTTATTTTGCTTGATATGGTAACCCGGATGTTGTTGTTTATTTATTAATAAATTGTTTATTTACTTTTATTTTTTTTTAATTATATAAATTGTTTGTTCTATATGTATTAATTAATTTTTTTTTATTTATTGTTATTCCCTTTTTTAAAATATTGCACAATAACCAATGAGATGCATTTCATTCAGGTGTTACCATTAAACAATTAAGAAAAAATCGCGAATTCTGTGCCACGTACGATAGCATAATATATATAGATTTTCAAGCATGAATTATTTTAAAATTTATCTATCACGTGTAGCTCGATTACGAAAGATTAATCCGTTTGCTCTTAAAACAATGTAAAAAGTTCAGCATTTGTTTCCGTTTAATGTTCCATAACAAAATTAAAACTTCCTCTATAGAAAAATAAATAAAATAATGTAAATAAGAAACAAATTTAACAGACATGTTATTGAACCACGTGCTTAAAGCACTGAAATGATCGGAAAGACTGCCGTAAGTCGCAAAATCTTGGGCTAATAACTCCTGGCATGCGGTGGCATGTGAAAGTATCGCTTTTAATAAATTTTAAAACTATTTGATTGCATAATTGATATTTTTCTGATAAAACTTTTTTTTGATGTTAGTGGACAATCTAAAATATATATTACATATAAAAAAAATAATTACAATTAAAAAGAAAAGAATGGTTTTCACCTATATTCTGTAACCCGAGAAGCTCGGGTTCGATCCCCTAGTATCGGTAAATTAACCAATCTAAGAGAGCACGAAAAATCGAAAATATCCTGGACACAGAAACTTGCTAATCGGGCCCTGTATGTAAGCATTTTATACACATATTATATATATAGGGTAGATACTATATGTATATATATATATATACATATATATACAATTTATATGCAAAGTATCAATTTTTTGTGTAAATTTTCATTTGTTTCTAATAAAAAATATATAAATCGCTTCTTTATATTAAAAAAATTGTATAAAGTATAGGTGCAGATTCCCAAAATTTTTAAGGAGCCAGTGGCTCCTAAACCAAAGTTGTGGAAGAACCCATAAAAGCAATAGCGTTTATATGAGAAAAATTCAGAGCGTGAATCTCGTCAAAGGATCGCAAAAACCCCTGAAAACTTCGTCAAAGGATCCAGGAAAAAAAGCGAATTTCGTCAAAGAATTCCAAAAAACACGAATTTCGTCAAAAAGTTAAACAAAAAAATACGAATTTCGTCAAAGAATCGTGAAAAAACGCGTATTTCTTCAAAGAATCGAGGGGAAAATGGGAATTTCGTCAATCTTCGCAGAAAAACGTCAACGTCGTCAAAGGGTAATGAAGAAAAACCACACTTATTTTATCAAAGGATCGCAGAAAAAAACGCTAATTTTGTCAAAGGATTGCAGAAACAACGCGAAATTTCGTCAAAAGATTGCAGAAATAACGCGGATTTCGTCAACAGACTGCAGAAAAAGAAAAGAATTTTATCAAAAAATCGCAAATTTCGTCAAAGCATAGCAAAAAAAAAGACATTTATAAAACGATTGCTATAAAACTTGAATTTCTTCAAAGGTTCGCGAAAAAAAACGCGATTTTCGTCAGAGGATCGCGAAAAGAAATCGCGATTTACGTCTAAAGATTACCGGAAAAAACGCGAAATTCGCCAAAGGATGGCGAATTAAACGCCGAAAATTAGTCGCCAAAGCAAAAAATTTAGTCTCCACATGGCGACTGGTGACCGTGAATCTGCACCTATAGCTATAAAGATTTAAAAAATTGCTAGTATATATGAAACAAAATATGTATGAAAAATTTCCTTCTCTCGCCAAGGCAGATTTCTCTATTTTGCCCGTACTGAAAAAGTACTCTTTTTGTTTTATTTTTGAATAATACTGTACGTAAAATTAAAATTGTAACTTTTATTATTATCATCATCTGAATAAATTAAATTGTCCATGAATCAGTCAACAAATTCGAGTACAGAAAGTATAGTTTTATTTCATACTTATCTAGTAGGATCGCTAAAAGAAAATAATTACTTGAAAATGATAAATGCATATGCAAAGGAAAAAAAAAAGTTATGATTTTTGCATTTTTAAAAAACACTAAAAATTGATTATAAATTAAAGTATTTTTTTTTATTATTATTTATTTACGATAAGCATCATTTTTAGGGTTTCGTTCATCTGACGAAACCCTATTCGTCTCGCCCCTCTGTCTGTCTGTCCGTCACAGAGCCAGTTCTCAGAAACTATGTATGTTAGAGACTTGAAATTTTGCATACTTATAGCTGAACACCTCACATCAAACGCAAATCCTAAAATTTCGAAAAAATCTTATATTTAACCCTCTGGGCTCTAACTTGTGTATTTTAAGCTTTTTTTTCTAACTCAGCCCCAAATTAAGTTGAAGACTTGAAATTTTGCAAAATTATAGCTAAGCACTTGCGATCAAACGACAAATCATAAAATTTCGACAAAATCTTATATTTAACCCTCTGCGCTCTAACTTGTGTATTTTAAGTTTTTTCTAACTCAGCACCTAATTAAGTTGAAGACTTGAAATTTTGCATAATTATAGCTAAACACTTGCGATCAAACGACAAATCATAAAATTTCGAAAAAATCTTATATTTAACCCTCTGCGCTCTAACTTGTGTATTTTAAGTTTTTTCTAACTCAGCACCTAATTAAGTTGAAGACTTGAAATTTTGCATAATTATAGCTAAACACTTGCGATCAAACGAAAAATCATAAAATTTCGAAAAAATCTTATATTTAACCCTCTGTGCTCTAACTTGTGTATTTTAAGCAATTTTTTTATCCTCCCCCCTTTTCCATGGGGGGTCACTTTTTAAACTTTTGCTGACACCCCTTTGATCACTCTTTCATATTCTGCACCATAGACTTACATATTGTAGTTCCATTTTTTACCACCAGGGGGCGGCTATCTCGGGTGCTATGGGCCCGATTCTCTCGACTAATATATCTACGGATAGGTTTAAAACGGAGTTTCGTTCGGATAGAGGTTTGTGTAGAATAGAGTGCACCCCCTGGTTGCGAAATGTGGAACTAACAGATTTTGCAAAAGGATAAAGTGTTTTGAAAGGAATATTAAACGAAACCCTTTGAACGATCTGTGATCACACTTACCCACTTGTTTGAAAGCTAGTTTACCTAAAATCATTTAAAAAGGAAAGTTGTGATCGACGGGAAATTAAAATTGTGACCAATTGATTCAAAACAAGAGATATATTTCCAGATAGCTGTAATACGGCTTTTTTCGCATTCTTTTTTCATGGCGAAAACACAATATTTGTGAAATTGATTTTTCATCTTTGTTAGAAATTTTTAGATTTTAAGGAAATGTAAGTTTGATTATTTGGATATACAGTGGGTGATCGGTTAACGAACAGATCGGTTAACGAACACTTTTGAGAGAGATTTTGATGTTCAGATAACGAACACTTTCGCGAAGAATTTTCTGTTCCGTTACGAACACCTCATGAAACAAAGCAAGTAGAAGCAATGCCATGTTTCAGTTTTCCAGAGCTGTATTTAAATTGTATCTATTATCGACTTAGAAAATATTTTAACAGTTGTATATTTATGGCCTATTTAGTTTATGGGTTATCGAGAGTCCTACATTTTAGGACCCCCAAATTTGAATGAACAGATTAAAAGTATTAAATTATATATCTTGTCCGTTTTTAAAGAAATATTTTTAATTGGAAAATTTTCATTTTAATTGAAATGGAGTTCCTAAATTATAAACAAGCTCTAAGCTCCACTTGGCCTTTATCGGGCCCTACAATAAATATATTTTTTAGAGAACAAATAGAACTTTTGATAGGTCAAAGTGATATGGTTTAATGCTTCAGTCAACGAATGTGATCCTAAAAGTTTTTACAAAACAAATGTCATTTATATAACTTTTAATTAATTTTTCAATTTATTTTCAGCAGTGAAATTACGCTCGATATTATTGAATATTTAATACGTGATTTAACACATTGCTAACTAAGCGTAGAACCAACAGAGTGAAAAATGTCCAAGCCGGGAATCGAAACCGGAATCCTTGGAATAGCGCTCCAAGTGCTCTATCACTGCTGAAAATTAATTGAAAAATTAATTAAAAATTATAGTTGTGTTCACCGATGCTGGGTTTATTTGTATCTCATGTTTCGCCGCAAGACTGTGTGTTCATGAAGACTATTCCATCGTATGCTGCAGTTGCAACCTTAACAACATATTTAGTGAGAGATGCTAAGATGGGTATCGTCCTCGTAGCTTAAATGGTAGAACACTTGAGCACTATTCCAAGGATTCCGAATTCGATTCTTGACTTGGACATTTTTCACTCTGTTGGTTCTACGCTTAGTTAGCAATGTGGTAAAACATGTATTAAATGTATGTCATTTTTTTTTTTTTTTTAGGCAAACGACACGTATAAAGCGATCAAAATACGATCTATACATATTAAATATGGGCGTATTATGAACCTTATTTAAAAAGGAAGTTTGAAAACTTTTTCGATTGTTATTAATGTATGTATCATTGTTATTACATTTAAATAAATTTAGGGAGAATTTATATTAATTTTTATATATTTGTTAGTTTTTAAGAACGAATTAACTCAACGCCCACACAAATGTATACAAAATCTATGATTGGTTAATGAACAATTCGGTTAACGAACATTGTTTTGGAACGGATTAAGTTCGTTAACCGATCACCCACTGTATGATCTTTTCTCAACCAGGCTTTTGTCTTTTTCGAAAGGTATTGGAAACGAAACAGCTAAGATATTGCAAATGATAAATATATATATAACTCGTTAGAAAACATTAAAAATTGCAAAAAATTGAAAATCTGATAAAAGTATCAAAACGGGAGGGGGGGGGGGGGAGCGTACGGCAAATAAATGATCTACAAAATAATATTTTCACTGCACTCGACGGAAATTCTTCTCTGTTCTCAGCGGGAATAGTCAAAAATTATGTAGGAAACTGCAACGAACAGTTTAATTAATCACTAATAAATAAAAATGGGTTTTTCGGATGTTATCCATTCTCAAGTAAGCACTTTCAGTTGCGTAACTCATAACTGAATTTGTAGATGCAGTTGTCGCAAAATAATGGTGATGTTACTGGTGATTTTGCATGTCTGTCTGTTAAACATGTTTGCTGTACGTGAAAATACTTGAGTGGGTAACATCCAGAAAACCGATTTTCCGTAAAGGGAGAACTGATTAATGATGCATTGTTGAAGCCACTCGGAAACGTTTCCGAAAATAATGGACAGCTAATAAAAATTTTTTTATATAAATTATTTTTTAATCCTAATGCGGTGTTCATTTTGAATGAACATTATTTCAAATATGCAGAGCTTCCAAGTTTCCTACCACTATTTTAATTCAGAAAATGTTCTTTTTTTTTAATTGGAACATTTGAGCGATTCAAAAGAACAACAATTTCTCTAAAATAATAGTGGTGTGCAAAAAGCCGCAGACTCAACAACTCTGAACGCTGGGCCAACTTTTCAGTCAAAAACGACCCGAACACCTTAGCAGGGTTAAATTTAAAAAATAAATTGTTTTCGGATTTTTATAAAGATAAAGAAGCGCTTTGCGGGATTTTAATATTTTCGTTCGTGATTATAGTACATTTTCGTATCTTGCAATCCAGCACAATTTCACCAGACATTCCTTTTTTTTTCAGTTCACCCTTTTTCATATAGAATATTATCATGCTTCAATATTTTGCAATAAATTCCTTGATTAAAAGCTAAAAAGAAAACGAAAAAAAATAATAAACTAGTAAAGAAAAAAAAAAAAGAATAAACAAAAAAATTTGGAAATTTATATTATTTTGAAACAATTTGCTCTCATATTTTATACTAGAAGGCATTGTCCCTACGAGCTAAGTTCACCAAACCCGTCCAAATCCTACTGGTTCTACAAACAACACTAATTTGCTATGTTTTAAAAAGATTACCTGATTACGAAAGATTGAAAGGTATTACTACGATCAGTGGTTGGTCTCATCAAAAGTTTTTGTTTCTTTTATCGTTTTCCCGCTAGAAATTATAGAAAGGAAAATTATTAGTCGAAAGGGGCGTTTTATCAGGGTCTCATATTTTTTGGAAGACGGTTTATTAAGATATTATATAATTATTCTTTTATTTGGATAAAGATCCAGGACATTGAGAAGTTAATTATTTATGCAGGCTGATTTTTTAAGCAAATGAAATATGTTTTAAAGAATATGTACTTTTTTCAAAATTACCTAAAATCATTATCTCAAATTAAAAACTAAATAAAAATACTAGCTTTATATTTACCTGAAGTAAGAAATATATATTTTTTCTTTTAACTGGTACAACATCTGTGTAATCCTAGTATCCGACTCGCTACAGGCAATTAATGAAAATAATTTCACGATCGAAAGACTATGCAAGTAAAATAATGAAATACTAAAAGCACGTGACGCTACAACATTATGAGAATTTGTGGTTTGCATGCGTCTGGCGCAGTCTAACCTTTGTGAATTCTGCTGATTTCAGTACAAGACAATCTTTGAAAAGAAAAGAAAAAGCATGAAATTCTCTTCGTTAGTTTTGTTCGTGTCGATTTAATCCATTTTTCCTAATAAAGATTATGAACTATTCGATTATCATTCGGCTGTAATTATCTGAAATGTACTCCGTATTTTTATTCTGAAATGAGAGGGAAAAAAATCACACTTAAAAAAAAGTTTTGATACATATAATGGTAAAGAATTTTATGTTCAATATATGTGAGGCAAATGCCGCCCTTTATGCGTGCGCCCTGAGGCGGTCGCCTCGCTGCCTCACCCCTGGCGCCGGCCCTGAAACTATTCGGCCAAACCGAATACTTAAAAAACTTCTTAAAAATATTTTTTAAAACCTTACATACCTTCTACTTTTAACTGTCAGTTAATAAAGATATTCAGAATAATTAGACAGAATCATCTTTAAATAAAAGAGAATGCTTTTATATTATTTATTTGCTGTTTTAAAAGTTTCACTTGAGAAAATTAACCATTAATGGCGACCTTCATAGAAATTAATAATGTACAATACAGTGTTGAATTCAAACACTTTTCTCTGGGAGGGATTTTTGTGGCTCCGGGGGGGGGGGGAATTTCCCACGGCCTCCCTCTGAATTCAGCACTGTGTACAAATCGAGTTCCTGAGCATTGTCTGGTAATCATATTCTTGCTTTTTCGCAAACAGGGTAAGAAAAGGGGAAAAACTTTCAGTGGTAATAATAGGCAATTTTTCGACCAGCAAACCAAACAGAATTGTGTTTTTTTATACACGTGGTCTGGTTTAAGTACGAACGTTATTTACTATCAAAATTTGCTTCAAAAATTTTAAAGATATTTAAAGAGTGCAATAATTTAGTTCACTGACACGACCGAAAATCACTTTTGTTCTTTCTCTTGTTCAGACATGAAAAACATTTTATTGTTTTTTTAATTCTACAGTAAGCTATTCAACAAAAAAAGGAACTTTAATTAAATTAATTTTAATTAAATTTAATTTTTTTAATTTAATTTTTCATTTAAATTTCCATGCAGTTGAAAATGAAAAGCAAGATTCAAAATCAAGTTCGCCCTATGAGTGATATAGACCCTAACGTTCAAAATTACGAGCGTCCCCCCCTCCCCCCCCACTTTTTTTTCCAGGACTACACCACTGTTTGGAGGTTCATTGGTTAAGTATAAAGGGAGGAAACGGGGCCTAATTTCCCTTCATTTATTTTTTGAGAGGCATTATTCTTTGAAATAAGAGTATAATATACAATTAGTGTGAATAGCCTGTGAGTTCAATGTCATCAGTTTAAGTGGGCACTTTTCTTTTTCATTCATCTACTGGTACTGTAACGAATGCTCTGCACTGCTAAAGCATTTATGCTGAATAGTTACAGTTCTAATGTTCTAGTCTTGATACTTATAACGTTGTTATGACAAAAATCTACTGTGTGATAGACAGGAAGGATCATTTAGCGTTTTGTTGCGGTTGTTTTTTAAAAAATACGTTAGAAATAGAATGCAGTTTCTTATTTCGAAAGGCTCGTAAACGGATGACTAATACTTCTAGAGCTCCCATTGAAAATGTAATCAAGTGAATAATTTAATTGTGATGTAACAGGATGCGCTACCTTAGACTAGAAAATTTTCAAAATAAACTGTTGATAATGGTGATAAACTAAATGCAGAATGCCTATTGTGTAAAACAAGGTGTACTGTTATAAGTGAAGTTTTGAAACCGCAACTAATTTTAAAGCATATTTAAAGATAAGATTTTAATTTTATACCGTTACATATCGATTGAAACTTTACTTTTTCTACTTTCTTTGTTTTCATTGTATCAAAGTTCGGGCATAATTTATCATACCTGTGATATTCCTTTAATTGAGGGTGAATTTTATTATATTAATAGTTATATTTATTGATATAGAATGTAGATTGTTATTAATCGTATTTCATATTGCATTAAAACATAGTTTACTTTTTTTCATTTCCGGTTCGGGTCGGGTTGCGGGTTGAAATACTTCGGAAATCGGGTAGGGTGCGGGTTGACATATGCCGGATTTGGATCGGGTTGCAGGTTGACTTCAAATGGAATTTTCGGGTCGGTTTTAACCCGACCAGTGCAGGACTCTAGTTCCGATTTAGACAAATTTCGTTTTAGCAGGTATATTCGTAAAATATTCTTTCCGTAAGGAGCATAAATAGTTTTCGTTATACGCAAATTTTTATGTCCCTATTTAGAAGCCTCTGTTCTGCTCTTATTGTCTCTTTGTCCCTCTTTTTTTTTTTTACAGTGGACCTGGCAACACTAGAGGCGATGTTTACATATTCGATCTTTTATTTTAATTCTTCGTTGTAAGCAGATTTGTATAAATTGTGATTTTTTTTAAGTTTTACCTTGCTGTATATATAAACAAAAAATATTAAATTTTGAAGCAAATTTTGTTTTATCAAGCATGAAATTGGGAAATGGGAAAAAAAGGTGGACATTTTTTTCCATCTATACAATACGGCCAAACTCGTATAATTTAGACACATTTTAACAGTTATTCATACAATAAAATGAATTATAACTGTACATATTATTGTTACTTTCTTTTTGTAAATTAGAAAATATTAAAAGAAGAAAATAAATAACAATTAATGTACAAATTCATTAAATCAAAAAAGAAAATTGGAAACAGTTTGCTAAAAGTATAAATCCACCCAAATGCATCTGATGAATTTATGTGAAGTACAGAGATTAATTTTTCAAAATAAATATATTACTTTGAATGATTTGACCATTTAAGACTTTAGTTTTGAAAAAAATCTGTATTCTAAATATATGCACGGCAAATTGATCGCCAGAAATACATTTTCAAAAATGCATCACTGAAATTACCCAGAAGTGTTTTATAAATAGAATAAAATATTCTATTCCCAAAAAGAACCTTGTGGAAACTCCTGTCCCTAGTTAAAGAATTTCATGACTTTCAGATACTTATAATAAAAGCTCGCCTTTGATTGGATAGTACAGCAATTTTGAAACAAACTCCAAGGATTTGAGTAGACAAATGTCTAATTATTAAGTTTTCTAGAACCCCCCCCCCCCCCCACTTCCCGTATGCTTCTAATATTTTCTTTGCATTTTTGCATCAATCCAAGAGAATGACCAAATTTGCTTTTAAAAAGGAACTCTTTCATGCCTGTTTTATATGCCTTTTAGTTCATAATTTGAATCATTCACTAACGCCAGGGCCTGATTAATGCACGGGGCTCCTGGGCCCATAAATTTCAGGGGCCCACAAATTACGTGGCTGATTTTTTCCCCCTTAAGGGTGTTCTCAAATCCAAAAGGGCAACTTTCTGACATAAGTTTTAATTTATTTTTTTTTCGAAAATGCATGAAACTAGCTGGTGTTGTTGTCCAGAAACTATGTAATTGAGCTGTTTTTTCCACTTTTTTGCAAACGCAATAGATCTTTCAGAAATGAGTGTCAAAGTGGGCGTATTGAATCGAATTTCCGCACGAAGGGAGAAAGAGCACTCAAGAACGGGCGAAAAATGGGTTTGTCACGTGATCGATTTCGCTTATAACTCAATAGGTAATGGATGGGTCAAAAAATAGAAAAAACAGTTCAATTCCAAATCGCTTCCATGGCCAGGCTTTCCAATTTTATATCTTTCCGTTAAAAAAATGAATGTGTAAATATGTCAAAACGTTTTGCGCTTGTTGAGCAGAGCAGTTAAGAACAACCTTAATCGAATACTTTTCAAATAATATTGTTTTATAAAATATGAAACGTAAAATTTAAATATTCTGAATGGCTCAATAAATTTTTTAGAAGCTTTTAACCTAGGCACTTTTACTTGAAAAAGTGAATGACCAAGAACCGAACATGGACTTTACTCACGCTTGATAATTCCCGAATGGTCATTACTCCCGATTTATACAAATGCTTATTTGAGAAAGTAGACGGTAATTCATTTCCTTGATTATTCTTCTAAGTTAATTTTTTTTTTTTTTTTTTTGTAAACTTGAAACTTTTACCCAAACAACTTTGTCAACTCATCAAATAAACCTATACTTTTTTTCTGAAAGTGTCGCCGGGAATGGGGAGGTAGGGGGGGGGGGGGGGCAACTTTTTAACAGGCCCTGGGCCCAACTTCAGCTTGATCGGGCTCTGACTAACGCACCTTTATAAAATAATAATAAATTTGCTCCAAAGTATTATTTTGTTTTAATAATTATACCTGCATAGTTGCCAACCTCCCGAATTTTTTAACACCAATATTTTTATGCAGAAATACTTGTTTTATACATCCGCACAATTTCCGCAATTAAATAAAACGAAAATTTTTGTAAGATTTTACTGGTATTAAAAAAATTGGGAGGTTGGCAACTATATAGTAGTTAATATTATTAAAACAAAATAGTACATTGGAGCAAATAACTATTTGTAACTAAAAAAAACTGTTTGTAATTTATTTCCTTTTCAATGCTTTGTTTTATACTGATTTAATAATTGAAGAGCTAAGTGGAAGAACATGTTAAGTAACAAAAATTACATTTGAAGAAATTTGATGTAAAAGTTTTTGTTGTGAATTTTAATGATTTATTTTCTGTTTGATACCATGCGTTTAAAATATTAACAGGTGTGGTACTAAACTCTATCAAAAACACTTATTCATATTTAATTTTTAAATATTAAAAAATATTAATATTATTTGCATTATTAAATATTAAAATATTTAGTATTAATGAATAATGTCTTAAATCTTCAAGGCTAAATAGAAATTTGGTATTTTAGCTTTACCATGTGATAGAATACCTGATAACACCTTCGTCCAAAAGATAAAGTATTTTTTAAGAAAATGTAGCATAACATGTTCTTCCACTCAGCTCCTCAATTGTAAATTCATCTGTAATTTTACATTTTATTTAATTGCGTAATGCTCTTTGTCTTTCAAATCAACTTTAACCCTTTCAGGGGCAAGGCTATTAGTTAAATACTGAAATGAATGAATGGCACCGGAATTTACAAACAAATTTATTTGAAAATAAGTAAAAGTTTTTCTTCACGTACTTAATAAAACGAAAAATTTCAAACCGAAATTCTGGTGTCAATGACCCATTTAGGGATACAAATTAGGTGGTCCAAAAATGAACCACCACCCTTGAAGGGGTTAAATGATGTTATTTTATTAATACTATGATTTATAAAATCAACACTTGAAAATCTGCAGCAAACTGTCCAACATTTCGACCATTCTTAAAGATAACGGGCCATAAATGGCCATATTATTGTCCGTATTATGGTCAGAATAAAGTTAAATTACGGTTATGTTACCGTTTGCCATAAAAACAGTCAAATTGCTGGACAGTTTGCTACAAATTTTTAACAGCAAAGATTTAAGAATCAAACAAAAATAATTGAATTCTACAAGAATGCATAAGATAATGTGTCCTTCCTTACAACTTCCAAGTACAATTACCTATTATATTATATTATATTATATTAATACAATTCAGTACTTTCAAAAACATACCTGGATTTAATACATGTTTGCCTGATGGCTTAAAAAGATAAGATCAAAATGATTCTTCGTATATTTCTCTAGAACGGCAAAAAAAAAAATAAATAAATAAATAATAAAAAAAAATAAATAAATAAATAAAATAATAATAATAATAATAATAATAATAAAATAAATAAATAAATAAATAAAAGAGCAAAACGAGTATTATATCATATAGCATAGCACAATATCAGAATGAGAATGCCCATTGTAAAGTCTACATGGCTCTTGTGTTTTTAAAGCACTATTTCAGAGGACCCCCCCCCCCCCCCCCGTGACATTACTCGCCGGTTACGGTCCTGTTCTCATTTCAATTTCGGAACAATACAAGGCATAACTAAAATGAAGGGCAAGTGTCGAAACTAGCCTTTTTTTGCGCCCGGGACAAACATGGATTTTGGCGCCCCTCCACCTCCTTACGCACAATAACAGTTATCGACAGAAGGTACCCTATGAAAAAAATAAAAAAATAAAAATCATTTAATAATAATTAAAATGCTAGAAAGAAATATGTACACAACGCTTCCATAGGCTTATCATTAGCTTGAACGTTAAGGCTCCTGTCCCTGCCGGCAAAGGCACTCACGAGCTAATGCTAATCCTATGGGGAGGGATTTTTCTAATATCTCGTTTGCATTTCTTCATTTTTAAATACTTTTTTTTTCATTGGATAGCCGAGATTCGTCTGTACATCGCACCTTTTTTGCCTTTTTCGATTTTGGTTGCAGATATTTTTTAGAATGACACTTTCATTTTAAGAACCGGTTTTGAAAGTGAAAGTAACTTTATAAAAAATATCTGCGACCAAAATCGAAAAAGTAAAAAAGATGCGATATAGAGGCGAACCTAGCCTATCCAGTGCAGAAAAAAAAATTAAAAATATCGAAATGTATACGAGATATTAGATAAATCCCTCCCCATAGGATTAACATTAGTGTCTTCGCCGGCAGGGACAGGAGCCTTAAGAGGCTACACTAGTCACGCGAAGAAACTGGATCGCTAATGTTAAACCTATCGGAGTGTTCTTTTAAAATTTCTCAGTTGCATATTAATAGGTTTAAATGATTTTTTTTTCTTGCTTAGATTAGCTGAGATTGAATTCTAACCGGGTTAGTGTTTACTTTTTCGATTTTGGTTGCAGATTTTTCTTTCACTTTCACAAATTTGAAAAGAACGCTGCTATAGGTTTAACATTAGCTTGCGAGTTTCTTTGCATTTCATATATATTAATTTTTGTATGAAACGACAAACAAAATCTTCATTTGGCGCCCCCCTTCGCCTTTCGTTCTGGCGCCCGGGGCACACGTCCCCTCTGCACCACCCTAGTTTCGGCCCTGTGAAGGGCGGGGGTTGAGTGAATGAAGCTCATCTGGAAAATATGGGAAAATTTCGAAATTTGTTTTTTAATTAATTTATTTAACTGAATGATATATTTTACTTTATTTACTTATTTATTTATTTTTGGGGGGGGTGGGGGGGGTGGGGTCACGTGCTCATCTGCGTCAATAGAGGAGTCGCCACTGGGCAAAAGAAAAGTGAAGAAACATCTTTATAAGCGATTCGCGGGAAAAAAAAAAAAAAAAAAACATATCACAAGCTTTTGACTTTTGGGAAAAAAAAATCTGGCGAAATTAAACTTGCTAAAATAACATTTTAATGTGATAGACGAATGCCTTAATGATTCAAAATAAATAAAAAAGGGTCAGCAGCGAAAAATATTTTATTTAACTGAGGTTTAAGTTAAATTTGCGAGTTTAATTTTCCTTACCGTCTTACCTCTCAAAAATGTTTCTGCCGGAAAATGGTATCTGATCTTGGGGGCCTTCCGTAAATTAAATTCGGGTCGGGAAGCCTCGGTTCAGTCCGTGGGCCCAGCGTCTTTATAGGCGTCTGGTTCCTGCGATGGCTTGCGGGGTCTACCGGCTTGAGTAACCAAGTTTAGGGACCACTTGGTTTTTCTAGCTGGGTGGTGAGGACTATCGTAGCGATTGTTCACCAACTTGGGAATAGCCGGCGTGACGTGCGCTGGGCAGTGCGCCGGCCTGACCGGAGTTTGCGTGGGGTTCTGCTCTGGTGGAGCTTGTCTGGCGGCGACCTTCGGGACGCGCCGCGGGGCTCGTTTCACGGGTGGTTCCTTGCGTAGACAGATGGGCCTGCAAGGGCCTGGGACCGGGAGATGGGACCCCCGTCTTACCTCTATAACTGTTTATTTTCTTCTAACTTTTTACTTAAAATGAATTTGCATAGTACCCACAGGACATTCAAATAAGAAATAATAAAAATATAGTACTTTTAATACAGAATTTTTGTATAACATTGTCTTAAAGGGGTGTTAAAGAAGGGACGGTAGAGTAAAAAAAAGCGGATGGTATAGGTAAAAAGGGACGAAATGGTAAAAAAAGAGACGGTAAGGAAAATTACCACCTATTTTTAGGAAAATCATGTTAAGACTAAGTGATAGCCACAATGTTCATTGATTTTTAGAACAGTTGTTAACATTGGATTACATTAAGTTTTTTTTATTATTATTATTTACCTCGAAAAGTGCAGGAATAAACCTTGGGGACGGTAAGACTACCAATAAAGCCACGGTGCTTGAAATTGATATTTAAATGCTGATTTATATTCTGCAGTAAATTTCCTGTCAAAGAATTTCAGTTATTCTTTCTCTAGCATACTTCTGCATGAGCAAAAACTTGAAAAAAATTCTGTGGCTGCATCTGAAGCGATTTTCTGTATAATTTTAGAAGAGGGGTGGTAAGGAATCTAAAACCCAGGGACAGAGTTAAAAAAAATAATATCAACCCTAAAAATGTGTGCAGGTTAATTTTTAGCTACATATTTATATAAAACAATAGTTCCAGTTTCAGAAAAAAATTACGTCGAATTATTTTTATTGAAACAATTTTATCCAGACAGCTCCAAACTTAAAAATCAGCATCAGGGACACGGGACGGTAGATGAGTTTTCCATGTGTTTGGACCCCCAACATCGCCCAAAACTTATTTATCTTGTTAATATTGTTGTGCAATCATGCATTGGGATGTTCCCAAGTATATGAAATAAAAAAAAAACACAAAAAAGTGTATTAAATAACAAATTATTATTCAGGGGCATGAAAGTAAAAAGATTGTGAGAATGCCCCATATATATATATATATCCGCCCAGCAACACGAAATTTTCTGATTCCATTTTAAACATAAAAGCGTGATGACGATTTGTAATCGAACAGGCAAGTCTTTTTCCTTTCCAGCGCTATCGCATCCGGAAATTCGATTGAAAACGGCAATGCAAATCTGACGGTATTTTCTGAAAAAATTTTTTGGCCTTTCCGAAGAACAAAACAAAAGCTCCATTACACAATTTCTTGATAAATACATGACAATTTTATATGTTTGTGAATAAAAATGAATTAAACAATGTATTCACAAGTAGCCAGTTCGGATTTGAAAACAGCGTTCATAAGGTGACTCAGTACCTGTCATTTTGATAAAAAAACGAAAAAGAACGACAAAAATGTCGAATTTCAGATTTTTAGTACTCTTTGAACATTCTGTTCAAATTTCGAGAAATAATAAAGGAGATATGAGGCATTCTCACACACTTTTGACTTTTAAGTCCATGAATAATAATTTTTATTTTAGGGCATATTCTTGTTTTTTTTTTTTTTTTTTTTTTTTTTTTTTTAATTTTCTTATACTGGAAAACATCCCATTGCATGACTGTATAACAATATTAACAAGATAAATAAGTTTTGGGCGATATTTGGGGTCCAAATATACCACGAAATTCCTTACCGTCCCGTGTCCCTGATGCTGATTTTTAAGTTTGGAGCTGTCTGTATAAAATTGCTTTAATAACAGTAATTCGATGTAATTTTTTCCCGAAACTGGGATTATTGGTTTATATAAATATGGAGCAAAAAAATTAACCTGCACACATTTTTACAGTTATTGTTATTTTTTTAACTCTGTCTCTGGATTTTAGATTCCTTACCGGCCCTCTAGTTAAAATTATACAAAAAATCCATTTAGATGCAGCCACAGAATTTTTTTCAAATTTTTTCTCACGCAGAAGTATGCTAGAGAAAGAATGGCTAAAATTCTTTGACAGGAAATTTACTGCAGAATTTAAATCAGTATTTAAATATCAATTTCAAGCATCGTGGCTTTATTGGTAAAGTCTTACCGTTCCCAAGGTTTATTCCTGCACTTTTCGAGGTAAATTAATTCTTTTTTTTTTTTTTTTATTTAATCCAATATAAATAACTGTTGCTAAAAAACAATACAAATTGCGACTATCACTTCGTCTTAACTTGATTTGCCTAAAAACAGGTGGTAATTTTCCTTATCGTCCCCCTTTTTTTCCTTCCCTTCCCTTCTTTAACATCCCTTTAAGACAATGTTATACCAAAATTTTGTACTAAAAATACTACATTGTTATTATTTCTTATTTGAATGTTCTGTGGGTACTATGCAAATTCATTATAAGTAAAAATTTAAAAGAAAATAAAAAGTTAGAAAGGTAAAACGGTAAGGAAAATTAAACTCGCAAGTTTAACTTAAACCTCAGTTAACAACAACAACAAAAAAAAAATCGTCGCTACTGACCCTTATTTCTTTATTTTGAATCATTAAGGCATTCGTCTATAAGTTTAAAATGTTATTTTATTAAGTTTAATTTTACCAGATTTTTATTCATTAGTTAAAATTTTGTGAGAATGCCTCATATACTTAATTTCCCTAAGCCTTCCCCCGTTCAACGTTCCTGTAAGGGAAATGTTTAAACTCATTTTTCTCAGTTCGCAATTTTTGACTTCTACAATAATTGAGCAAATTGTCCGATTTTTTTTTAAAGTATCTTTAGACTCTGTGTGTGATAACTAAGTATCGGATTTTTGATATGTTTGTAAGTTTAAAAAAAAAAAAAAAAAAAAAAAAAAAACGTAAACTTATGCTATTTTCCCACTTTTTCCCATATACATTCACTACTTTTTTTTCTGCTGATCTAATTGACTGATCAAAAATCCAATACTTAAATTTATATATAAAAAAAAAAGTACTCTGAATAAAGAATAAAAAAATCTATTTCCAAATATGAAAGATGAAAAAGAAGTAGGAAGTTTTAAACTGTTGATTTTTTTTTTTTTTTTAATGTTATTGCTATATTGGGAATTTAACACTTTTTATGATCTATTATGACTATGCATTATTCAAACACGAACCTAAAAATATCATACGTTATAGTTACAAAATAATTTTTTGGTACCGAATCCCCTTAAGAAAAGTATATAACGCACACACACACACACACACACACACACACACACACACACACACATATATATATATATATATATAAAATAAATTTGAAAAATCGGATTGTATTGCAATCCCAAGAGGATTAGCATAGGAAAGAGGAAGTTGTGGTCTGGTGATAAAAGCTTTGCTGTGACTCTCTTCTGCGTAAACATCTCCTTTGGTTATAAAGCACTGAATCTAAAAGTAGTACGTGGCGGATTGCGGAAAGCAGAAGCAGCAGATGGTAGGGCGAAAGTCCAAAGTTTCGTTCGTACGGCGTATCCTTTTGAGCTGAGCTCTTAAAGCAGGCTTGTCAAACACGCGGCCCGCGGGCCACAACTGGCCCGCCGACCACTTATCTGTGGCCCGCGAAACCTTTGGCATTTTACATTTGTTTAACTTAATTGTTAGAACGTGCATGCTGAAGATATACTTTGCATGAACACACTTGCACCAACCGTGGTCTTAGAGAGGGCAAACAAACGAAAGATATGTATGTAAATAAGTGCTAATTAACTTTGATGATTTTTAATTCCGATTTAAATTAATTTTATAAGCTTTGCCTAGTGCCTGCCATCATTCGAGGTTTTCTCGGACTGCATTATTACAAAAATCATCGGAGTGGAATTATCTAAAAATATATTTAAAAATTATCTCAAAAGAAGATTTTTGAATTTTGAAGAAGCATGAAAATCAGTTTAATCTGTTTCCTTCATCTCTAATAATTGATGTTCAAATTATTGTTCTGAATTTATTACTGAAGCTAATAAAAATTCTGTACGATTCCATATTAGCACCTATATATTTAAGTATTGCGCGGCAGCACAATACTTATTTATTTCCAGTGTCATTTCTCAATGTTAATTTAACATGGAAAAGCCTATGGAGATCATAACTTTTTCATTTTTTCTTCCCACCTTTTTGTCCCTGATGCCACTCATTTTTTATTCTTTACTAATTTTAATGATATTATAAATTTAAAGTGTAAAAACGATTGCCTGACGTCAGGGTCAAAACGAATGGTAAAATGCCTTTGCATATGGGTGAATTATAACCCAGAGGGAAACATGGGCCAGTTTTTTTTTTTTTTTTTTTTTTTACATTATTCAAATATTTTTCTTAATAATTCCAATTTTCGCTTTTTTCATTGAAAATCAACGGTCATTTTTCATAGAAAATGTAACATTTTTACTTCATTGTTGCAAAAATTTCAAAAGCCGTAATAATAATTTATTTCTTTTTAGTTGAAATATTAAATTGAGCTATTTTTTTTTTTTCAAAACTTAAAAAGGTGAATATGGCGTCATAGTGGAAATAAAAAGGATATTTTCAGAATAAATTTCTGCTTTGGTCAAGTTTATATTTTAGTAAAAAGTTTCTAATAGATAGCTATTTTTACGCAAGGTAGCGAACTTAGTGGGGAATTACATAACTTAAATTTTAATTTGTATTTTTTTTTTCCGAGTTGAGAACTTTTTATACTCCAAGTTAAACTTAGGTAATAATTTTCTGATGTGTTTACATCACCCCTTGGGAGAGAATAGGGTTTAAAAATTTAAGTAAAACTTTTATTTTTTATTTTTTGCGGTATCACAGCTATAATATTGTTAAATGTTAGCAGTAAGGATTCAACACAATTTACATTTACATTCATAGCGTTCCTGAGTGGGAAATAGGGTATCTAAATTCAAAATAAGTTAATTTTTTATGTTTTGATTATAGATTTTTTACGTTCAGATTGGAAGTTTTTGTTCAAACTACCGCAACTTGCATTACTACAGTAGTGAAACATTTTGAATTACACATTGGTAAACTGCATCCCACATTGTGATGCAATACCGCATACATCAAAGCCTGATGATGAGACTCTCCATTAATTTTGAAATGCGTTCGTCTGAGTGCAGTAGTTATTAAAAAACAAAAACATAATTTGAAGAACAAATTAAAAAAACAAAATTTATTTCCTACATTGTTTAAGCCCGAGAAGGGACAGATATTATGATATTTCATTCAATTAGTTTTACATTTAATGTTAAATTTTTGTAACAAATTGGTTAAGCCAATTGAAGATTAAAAAATACAAATAAAATTATTACAATATGATACTTAAAACACCCTAAAAAATTAGATTCCGTTCAAATGAAATCGAAATAAATCTTAGACTTTTTTTTTAAAATTTTGTATTTTGCATGCATCTTATCATTTTATGCACAATTGTCATAAACATAATGCAAAATCTGCAATACAAATATTTTCAATTAAAAATGGAAGAAGTCTAAGATTTATTTCGATTGCATTGAACGGAATCTAATTTTTTAGGGTGTTTTAAGTATCATATTGTATTATTTTTATTTTTATTTTTTAATCTTCAATTGGCTTAACTAATTTGTTACAAAAATTTAACATTAAATGTAAAACTAATTGAATGAAATATCTTAATATCTGTCCCTTCTCGGGCTTAAACAATGTAGGAAATAAATTTTGTTTTTTTTTAATTTGTTCTTCAAATTATGTTTTCGTTCGATATATATATATATATATATATAGACATGGATTTTCCAAATTTCTGTACATATTCATCAATCGACTAATTTTTTGAAGTACAGTATGCAACCTTTTGTTATTTTTCATGTCAAATAAACATAACTGGAACAAGAAAATGGATTTAATAAATGAAATCAAATAAGTAGCGAATATATATGACACATTTTAATAAATCGATTTTCTGATTCAAAATATGTTTATTTTTTACTTGCAGAAAACACGGAAGATTGACGCATATGAATTTGCTAAATCCAGATTAGTGTGTACAAGCAATTTATAAAATCTAATTTAATTTAATTTTTTTGATTGATGAAAAGTAATTTTGAGCATTTTTTCGAAAAATAATATAAAATAAACTATGTATTTAATGTTGGAACTTTGCGTTAAAATTTCTTTAACAGGGCTGCGTTTTGCATAGACAAATTTTATTCTGTGCAATGGTAATATTATCTTTTTTAATAATATGGCCCGCGGCGGTAAATGAGTTTGACATGCCTGTCTTAAAGATTTTTTCATCACTATAGTGTTAAAACAAGAAATTATGATTAATATATAAGTGTTTTTTTTTCTTAATTAAATCCACTCCTGAGACTGATTCTTTGTTTATTAAGATATAATATTAAATCTTTAAGTTTTACAATCTTAAATTAATAACATTCGTATTTATATTAAGCTGCTTTTTGCAGCAACAATTTTTCCATTACATGTTTACTTTTTGATATCTACAGAACAGCTAAATTAATAATAGAAATGTTTATGAGTCATTTTTGAGTTCTTGTTGATGATGATGATGGTGGTGGCGTCGGACTCTTGCGTCATGCGTGGGATAATCTATAAACGTACTTTATTTATTAATGTTATTGTTCATTTTAAATAGTATAATTTAGCAAACATAAAAAGAGTTTGTTGATTACACAATGATTGATTCCTACTTGATCTATTTATTTAAGTATCAAAATGTTTTTGTCCTTGAAGATTATTGATTCTGTTTCCTGTTTCGAAATCAATTTATTCGTATCTGAGAGGGTTATAAATCCATAAATATTTATATAACTACTCTGTCCATAGTTCACTCAACAACCTTACTTTTCTCTTTTATCTTGGCCCAGCCCGCCCTGACTTGATTTCTACAAAAAATTTAATTTTTTCTTGACATACGATTCTTTTAATGAATATTACATACATATTTATGGGAACATTTTACAGTTATTTAAGATTGCTATGTGTTCGCAAAACAGAAAACACACAACAGTAACATTAATGATTACTTACAGTTTTAGACATTTCAAAATTCAAATAAGGATTCATTAAAAACTAATGTAGTTTAAAATAAAGGGTTAAAAACATAACTTTTGAAGCTGTATCGCAAAAAGTAGATTTGTGAAAATATTTCTCTGTCATTTTTTTAAGGGTTTTCTCAAATCCAAAGTAGCTACATTCTGATACATTTCTGAATTCATTTCTTTTCGGAAATGCGTAAGACGGGCAGACATTTTTATTCAGAAACTATGTAAATGGCTTATTTTTTCTTCATAAAAGCAATATATCTTTGAGAAAATACTGCTAAAGTTAGCGTTTTGAATCAAATTTTCGGAAGCAGTAGCACGAGAAAGGAGAAAAACCTACATTCAGGTGACAAGAATCTTCTCTGCAAGTAATTTATCAAAAATGGAAATTTCTATTCGATTTCAAATCCCGTCAATAGTCAGGCCTTACAATTTTATGCCTTTATAGTTAAAAATGTGTCTGAAAGTTTCGCATTGTTGAGCTGTGCATTTGAGAACCACATTAAGGTATATTTCCAAGGATACTGTTAACAGAAGTTCATTATCACTATTAATACTTTTACAAAACATAATGCCTGCCATTAGTAGGAAAACAAGAGTTCTGGGACAGCAGGATGCACGGGTGCACCGTGCACCCTCTCGCAGCACGCAGGTCCCTCATCTCGTGCACCCTCCCGTCCCTCCTCTCGTGCACCCTCCCATCCCTCTTCAACTATCCGTGCCGTCTCTGAAACCAATTTAGACGCCCCCTAGCGGGAAAAATGGCGTTTTTAGAGTATTTTTCTGCTATAATATGAGAGTTGAACGTTAGATCGACTAGATTATCATACTATAAGATGAAGATTAAATTTACATTTGAATTTTGAACAATCTTTTCCTTAATGAGTATTATTAATTAAGCAAAACAATGGAAAATAACAATTTTTAAGGGAAAAAGCTGATTTCTCTAGATTTTCTTTTAACTGTAAGATCAGAATATCGACTTAAATGGAGAAAGTTAAACATATATTTGAATTTTGAACAATCTTTACCTTAATGAGTATTATTAATTAAGCAAAACGGTGGAAAATATCAATTTCTTAGGAAAAAAGCTGATTTCTGTAGATTTTATTCAACTACAAGATCAAAATATCAACGTAAATGGAGAAAGTTAAACATATATTAGCTTTTTGGGCGATTAACACCTTAATAAGTATTATTAATTAAGCAAAATAACAAAAATATCAATTTTTAATGGAAAAAAGAAGATTTCAGTACATTTTATTCAACTGCAAGATCAGAATATCAACTTAAATGGAGAAAGTTAAACATATATTTGAATTTTGAACGATCTTTACCTTAATGAGTATTATTAATTAAGCAAAACAGTGAAAATATCAATTTCTTAGGAAAAAAGCTGATTTCTGTAGATTTTATTCAACTACAAGATCAGAATATCAACTTAAATGGAGAAAGTTAAACATATATTTGATTTTTGGGTGATTAACACCTTAATGAGTATTATTAATTAAGCAAAACAAAAGAAAATTATAATTTCTAAGGAAACAAGCTGATTTCTTTCTTTCTTTCTTTCTTTATTATTTTTTCCAACTATAAGATGAGAATATCCACTTAAATGAGAAATGTTAAGCACACATTTAAGTTTTTGAACGGCTATTAACCTTAATGAATTTTAATACTTAATTTTTTATACATAAACCATTACTTAATAAATTTAATGCTTTCTGATTCAATGAAATTCAATGATTTTTTCAGTTTTTAAACCAATTCTTGCATATTTTGTATTTATTATTACTTAATTTCCCAACCTCTAAAAGCATTTGAAGAAAAACACAATACTCCGTTTAACATTTGAAAGAAATATTCGAAAAATGACCCCTTCGCTAACCCCAAATCTTCCCCTCAAGCAGGGAATGCGAACAATAGAATGTTATACCAGCTTATTGAAGTATTTTCATATCACAAGAACGCAGATTTTGATATGGTCAGTAAACACATGATTGTAATCTGAGTTATTCTACCCATATTATTAATCAAATTATCATATGGTTCATCTTTAGTTTTGAACAATCATCACCTTAATTATTATTATTAATTAGACCTCGGCCTTGAATCGATTTAACTCTTAAATCGATTTAAAGCTTACATCGGAAATCCGATTTAACCATTGGTCTTAAATTGATTTAAGCTAAAATCGGAAATCGCGATTTAGCCAATGTCTTAAATCGCGATTTAGCCATTATCTTAAATCGCGATTTAGCCATTGGCTTTAAATCGATTTAAAACAAAATACTGATCCAGAGCTAACATCAGAAAACCGATTTATCTACTTTGATGTATCTACCACTTACATGCCAAGCTGGTGTTAAATCGATTTAGGACGATCCGATTTAAACAAACATCGCAAGCCTCCATGCTTTCCGATTTAAGAAAAAGACGATTTAATGAAAACAAGGCAAGCTGGTGTTAAATCGATTTAGCAGGATCCAATTTAAGAAAAAGGCGATTTAAGAAAACGATGATTTAAGTAAGAATTGATATTTATTTATTTATTTTGTAAACAAGATTCAGAGTTTACGAGATTGGAATGTGTATTTTTCAGAAATTAAGAACTTATATAGTGGAAAGTTAAAAGGAAAAAGTAATGTTTAAATCTTAAAATCCAAATTCATCGAATTTCAATTTATATACTAATGCAATCTTTTGATGATAAATTAAGTTTTCACAGGTTTGAGTAATATTGCAATATGTATTTTTTATTTTCCAATATTCTGTAATTAATTAAAATGTTTTAAAGTAGAATCCTGCATTGTTTCAAAAGATTGTTTTCCTGAAATTCATTCAGCATTTATATGATTAATAATAATAATAATAATAAAGTTTTATATTTAAAATCCAAACTCATCGACTTGCAGTTTATACTTTTATGCATTCTTATGATGAAAAATTCATTTTTTACATGTTTTAGTAATATTTTAACATTTATTTTTTATTTTCTATTATTTTGTAATTAATGAAATTATTTTAAATGTATAGTCATGCATTGTTTTGTGTATCACTATTTGGCCGTGATCCACATGAAATATTTTTCTTTTACTAATAATATTTTTTTCCTGAAATTGATTGAGTATTTATGGTTGGAAAAAAAAAGAATAAAGTTTCATATTTAAAATCCAAATTCATCGAATTTCAATTTTTATTTTTATGCATTCTTTTAATGAAATATTCATTTTTCAGGTGTTTGGGTAATATTTTAATACATATTCTTTATTTTTTATTATTCTGTAATTAATTAAAATATTTTAAAATAGTCATGCATCAGATTTGACATCCAATTTCAATGCCAGTCATATGGATTGAGTACCTTATTGCAATTGATTCACTATTTATATCCAAATTCATCCATTTTTAGTTTATATTTTTATGCATTATTTTCATGAAAAATTAATTTTCATATGTTTAGGTATTATGGGAATCTTTTAGTTTTAATTTATTATTATTTTGTAATTAATTAAAAATACTTTAATAAAGTTCTGTAATGAGTCAAGTAACTTTATTTTTACAGGAGAATGAGGGAGGGCTGGAAGAGGCATTCATTAGATTTTTCTGCAGATCTGCGATTTTTTGCTTTTTTGACATTTTGTTATCATTAAAAAGAGATATATTTTAAGATTATATTTTATTACTAATCTTAAAGGATGGCAACAACCACGAAAAAAATCAGCAATTTCAGTGATGTGCTCCAAGGGTCACACTTTCAATCCTTCTCTATCCGCTATATAAATGTCAGCATTTATTTTTCTTCATTAGCAAATCTTATTTTAATCTAAAAGTTAAAAAGTATAAAATTGCACCTTATTTCTCATATCTCCCCCCCCCCCTTTTTTTACTACTTTTCTCATCATGGTAAATTAATAGTTAAATTCATCATTGAAGTATTTTAATATGCTTCTGTTTTACCTCATTAACTTTTTAAATCTGTGTCTGTAAAAAAAAAAAAAAAAAAAAAAAAGTATGTAGGCTGTTAGCAATGAAGTGCTATTTGAGTGCGCTAGGGGAAGCCCCCCCCCCCCCCTTAAGGAATTTAGATTGTAGCATGCATAACAAAGTCAGACAAAAAAAAAAAAAAACATTTTCTTTTATATTACTTCTTATAGAATGAGTTT
Source organism: Maratus speciosus (assembly GCA_963932465.1). Taxonomy (NCBI): domain Eukaryota; kingdom Metazoa; phylum Arthropoda; class Arachnida; order Araneae; family Salticidae; genus Maratus; species Maratus speciosus. The sequence goes on from OZ010787.1 coordinate 607,055,086, forward strand.
ATAAAATGTATTACAATAGGTCACTAATTTTTAAAATGGAAAAAAAAAAACTAGTGTTTTGGGACATTCAAAGCTTTTTTATGTGCAAAATATACCTCTTTTCAAAATTATTTGACAAATTAAAAGCTAAGTATACTAAATAATACAGGAGGGGGGGGGGGACATAAAGATCGTATTTTGTTACTAAAAATTAAAAAATAGGCTTCCATATTCTAAAATGTAAAATCGGTGTTAAATCGCGATTTAGCACTAAATCGCGATGTTGGATGGATGATAAATCGATTTAAGAAATTTCTATATCGCCCAGTCCTATTATTAATTAAGCAAAACAATGGAAAAATTTCAATTTGAAGGATAAAAGCTGATTTCTTACGAATTTTTCAACTGTAACACTGGAATATCGACTTCTAAGAGAAGAGTTATACATATATTTTAGTTTTTAACAACAAAAACTTAATAAATATCATTAACTAAACAACAACAACAAAAAAAAAAGAAATTATAGATTTTCAAGAAAAGATGAATTTTTACGCAAATTTTCAACTTTGAAATACACTTGTTTATATATTTTTACAAGATACTAATTATATTGTTAAACTTTAGCTACCTTTAGAAAATTGATTGTCTTTATATAGTGTTCGTATTTATATCTATTCACATCATGACTACATTTGAGATCTTACAACCAATAGTATAAATTTCTTTTCTATATGGAAAATGGAAATAAATAAAATTGTTTTATCAGATCATTCGATCATTGATACATTCGAGATTTTGAACATATATCCAGATTTTGAATGAACAACACCTTAATGAATATTAATAATTAAGCAAAACAATGGAAAATATCAATTATTAAGGAAAAAGATCAGAATATCAACTTAAAGAGGAAAGATACGAGGATTTCAACTTAAAAGGGAAATTTAAACATTTATTTTAGCTTTTGACAAACCATTACCTTAATGAATTTTATTAATGGAACAAATAACAAATAACAAAGAAAAATGTTATTTTTTAATGAAAAAAGACAAATTTAAACGAATTTGATTAACTTTTACACTAGTTTGAGATTTTTTAATTCTTTTAGATGCTAGCTATGTAGAATTTTAATCTCTCAACGAGGCACACTTCAAGAAATACTCATTACTAAACAAAATAAATTAATTTTAATCTAATCAATAACTGAAAATTTCACATTTTAAAAATATTTTCATGAATGTACATAAAAGATACGAGTTTACAAACTAATATCTATGTTTTATTAAATTTAACTGGATTTGGATTCTATATTCGAACTTAATTTTTATACACAAAGCATTATTTAATCAAATTCAGTACTTTCAAATTTAACGAAATTCAGCGATTTTTCACTTTTCAAACCAATCCTATGACTTAAAAAACAACAGCGCCTCCTATAATTTTATAGCTTTGAGTGAAACGAGTCGAATTTTTTATACTGTTTGCTGTTTTCGTTATATGAAGACGTCAGCTTATATTCTCTAGTTTAACTAAAATGAGTAATATGCAAGAAATGTCTTTAGCAGAGGCAGATTCAAGTCAATCTTACTTAAAGGATATGAATTCAGCTATACCCAGTCAAGAAGCACATGCTTTGAACATTGAAATATTACCTTCTTCACCAGAACAACTAAAACTAGCTTTTTCTTGCAATCAATGCGAGAAATGATATTCAAAAAAGAATGCATTAAACAGACATCAAATATCCCATTTGGAGAAAAAACCCTTTGAATGTGAAATATGCTCAAAGACATTCATTCAAAGCAGTGATTTAAAACGACATAGTGTAATTCATTCCAGGACATCTACTACATATAAATGCGATCAATGCGGGAAAGATTATTTACAAAAGTTTCTGTTAACAATTCACAAGAGATCTCATAAGAAGTTTTATGATTGTGATAAATGTTCCAACTCTTTTTTAACAAAGTCTGCTTTAACTAAACATAAAAAAGTTCATCCCAAGGAATATGAATGTAAATACCGCAACATTAAATTGTACGATGAAGTTGAATTTTTACATCATAAAAAAGTTCACCCTAAGAAATATAGTTCTAAACACTGTAAAATTATCTTTTATCTCCAGAGGGAGTTTATTCATCATCTGATCAACATGCATAAATGAAAAATGCAAACTTTGTTAAGTCATAAACTTGATTTGAATATCTGTATATTTTAAAAATGTATATGTCCTCCTATAACTGTTGAAAATGATGAATAAATATTGTTTAACTGAAAAAGCTTTTGTCGTTTATTTTTGCCATATCAACTTGTGATTTTTCTTGACTCAATCTCATCAAGTCAAAACGATTTTACTAAAATTTTAAAATACATATTGTATATTTTTTTAAGATTATAATTTTTTTAATTTCTTATCGAATGAAACATGAGTTAACTATATTTTATTAATTTCATATTAAAAACCTAACGTTTTCCGTATAATTTTATTATGTTCCGTCTAAATTTTATCTACCCAATTAAATTCTATAATCCCTTCTTATTAGCAAACATTACTATTTAACTGGAAATTTCACATTAATGTTTTTCTTTTTTCATGATTGTACATATAAAAATAAGAGTTTACAAACTAATTTCCATAATTTATCACATTTGAACTTAATTTTTATACTCAAAACATTATTTAATCAAATTTTTATACTTTCTGATTCAGTGAAATTCGATGATTTTTCATTTTTTAAACCAATACCACAATATTTATCGACATTGGACTTGATTCTTCCCTTGTATATTTTTACATTACACAATTAAGATAGATATAGACTTAGGACAGCAATAGAGTTAAAAATTGATTATACTCAATTTTCACCTTATATGAATTGGTCCTACATGACATTTTTTATTGCTACAATCACTTGATATACTAAAATTAGTCTGAGTTATTCAGTCTATATTATTAATCAAATTATCATATGTTTCATCTTACACTTCTAAGATTTCTGAATTACGAGAGTTAAGAAATAAAGAAATCAGCTTGTTTCCTTAAAAATTATAATTTTCCTTTGTTTTGCTTAATTAATAATACTCATTAAGGTGTTAATCACCCAAAAATCAAATATATGTTTAACTTTCTCCATTTAAGTTGATATTCTGATCTTGTAGTTGAATAAAATCTACAGAAATCATCTTTTTTCCTAAGAAATTGATATTTTCACTGTTTTGCTTAATTAATAATACTCATTAAGGTAAAGATTGTTCAAAATTCAAATATATGTTTAACTTTCTCCATTTAAGTTGATATTCTGATCTTGCAGTTGAATAAAATGTACTGAAATCTTCTTTTTTCCATTAAAAATTGATATTTTTGTTATTTTGCTTAATTAATAATGCTTATTAAGGTGTTAATCGCCCAAAAAGCAAATATATGTTTAACTTTCTCCATTTACGTTGATATTCTGATCTTGTAGTTGAATAAAATCTACAGAAATCAGCTTTTTTCCTAAGAAATTGATATTTTCCACCGTTTTGCTTAATTAATAATACTCATTAAGGTAAAGATTGTTCAAAATTCAAATATATGTTTAACTTTCTCCATTTAAGTCGATATTCTGATCTTACAGTTAAAAGAAAATCTAGAGAAATCAGCTTTTTCCCTTAAAAATTGTTATTTTCCATTGTTTTGCTTAATTAATAATACTCATTAAGGAAAAGATTGTTCAAAATTCAAATGTAAATTTAATCTTCATCTTATAGTATGATAATCTAGTCGATCTAACGTTCAACTCTCATGTTATAGCAGAAAAATACTCTAAAAACGCCATTTTTCCCGCTAGGGGGCGTCTTAATTGGTTTCAGAGACGGCACGGATAGTTGAAGAGGGATGTGAGGGTGCACGAGAGGAGGGACGGGAGGGTGCACGAGAGGAGGGACCTGCGTGCTGCGAGAGGGTGCACGGTGCACCCGTGCACCCTGCTGTCCCAGAACTCTTGTTTTCCTACTACTCCTGCCCTACACTTTCCTAAAACAATTAAGACCAGTTCTGTCCTGGCACGACTATGTCGGGAAAAAAATGCAAGCCTGATCTCGGTCTGGCACGAGTCTGCTGAAAAAATTAAACCTGGGATCAGACACCATGTAACAGTCCGATGCCAATCTCTACAATGGACATGTTGCATTTCTGTATCAATGTTGTCAAACTCACGTCGGTTCGTGATGCGCATTTATACTTATTCTCACTAAAGTCATATTCATTGAAAATGGCTCATATTTTATTGCCTTCGCTTAAATTTTTCTATCGGAGCGGTAGGGGGTGCTTAATTTTTTTTTTTTTTTTATCGCTCTGGCCCTGGAGGCCCATTAAATATTTTTACCAGCCCGCTGAAAAAATTGTCTTAATTCTGCCACTCTGGCCCATTCTGATGTTTGCCCTCATCTCACCAGATACGGCCCGAGCCTGTGCAGACCTCTACCCTCCCCTAAGACCATCCTTGTTTAGAAATAGTGGGAAAATTGGAGATTTTTTTATACACATTTTAATATGTAATTTTGGATAATATAATTGCATTCATTCTTTCTCATGAAGGAAGAATAAATTTATTTCTGAAAAAAATAAATGATAGCGCTGATATCTGTGGTAATCACAGTCACAGTCCGTTCACCATAAGGAAGCATATGTTTATGTAAGAACATACTTTTTCCCTTTATTATCTTATGCAGTTTTATGTATTGATGAAGCTTTTTTCGTTATTATGCCTGGCTAAACGTGAAATAAAAATTTGCTATTTTACAATTTTGATGTAAATTATTGCTATAGGTTTGAGGCAAGATTTGGTGAATAATTTAAAAAATATATATATAATTTTTACTAGGTTGAGCAAAAATTTCTGGGAAATTCGTGAATGTTGCGTTGTATGAAAGTTGCGTTAAAAATTTCTCAGAACTTTTTGCTCAACCTAATATTATGCATTACTTAGTTACACATTATTTTCTTGATCTTTACTTTGAATATTTTAATCATTTTTTACATTTTCTTAATTTTTAATATTTTATTTACTTAATAATTTACTTTATTATAAAAATTCATTGTAATTTGAAGTGAATTATTGCATTCAAATTACTGTTTATAAAATGCTGACAAAAAATCTGCACAACCTAGGTCTTACGATGGACCTATGTGATTTGAGGAGTCTACTGTAATATATTCTGATTGTAATTACCATCCTTTTTAATCATTAAAAATTCAATTTTCATCAGTTATAAATATTAAAACCATTTTTTGATACAAATTAACCCTAGATCTACCGGGAATTTTATTCAAGTTTTAATAAAACGTTCTACACCAGAATTTTTATTTAAAACCATTTAACTTATTTATTTACCTTATTTTTGTCTGGTTTATATACTTAGTTTATTTTAAAGAAATTTCTGGTTTGAATGAATATTTTGTATGTACCTGTCGGGTCCAATGGACCCGTCTGGTAGACGGAGGGTTAAGACAGGTGCTTTGATGCTGATGATCGTTGAGATAAAATAAGGTGTGCACTTACGCTGCTTTTTAATTTCTCAAGTATTTCCTGCGGCTTAAATAATAAAGTTCTTAAAAATAACTGTAAATTTTACTGCAAGATCTTTTGAAGAAATAAACAATAACAAATTATTGTAAATCTTGTGTATATATGTACCATAATTTCCGACGTATAATCCGTGGATCAAACAATCATTTTTCGACCCAGGAATTTCGAAAAATAAAATGTAACTTTTTAGATCGCGGTAACTATTTGGCTTCAATTACTAAAAGAAAAAAAAAAAAGTTTTGAAACTATATTTTCTAATGTGGAAAGTTATAAATATTTGTTTTGTATTTTCCTGCGAAAGTTGTAAATATTTTTTTTTTTTTTTGTGAAAGTTGTAAATAAACATTTGTTTTGTTTTTAATGTGACTGTTTTATTATGTGATTTGTAACTTTATAAATTTTTTAATATAGGAATTATTTTAATAATTAATAAACAAGTAATTCAACAGCAGTTATGTTTCCCATAAATATTAATATAACACTTTTGAATATATCTTATAAGCAAGAGTGTACATAATAAAATTTAAGCAAAGAAAACTAATAAAATTTAGTGGTGAGAGATTGGTGCTTAGATTTTTACACCCCTGCTTATAAGCATTTCTTTTTGTTCTTTAACTCTTATTCCTTTACTGACCTTCGATTAAATTGGGAGTAAACTTTGACTTTTCATGTGGAATAACATTTTCAGGTATTCACTTCTAATTATTTTTTGATAATTTTAATGTAAGTTTGCTTTGTCAAGTAATTTAAGTTCGTATTCAGCATTTACTGTAAGTTGGGCAATTATTTAAAATACAATTAAAATGCAAAACTTGTTTATTCATTAAAATAAGAACAATGGAAGGAAACAGTATTTTAATGTTTCTCCAATTTGTGTTAATTCTTCATTATATACATAAAAGACATTTACTCCCGTTAGCAGAAAGTTCGAGACTGGAGACAATTGTCGCATATTCTCTTTCATCGAACCTTTATTTTGCTTCATATTATGTTTAGCTCTTTATTACTTAATTTCAAAAGTTAAGATTATTATTATTAATAACAATTTATAAAATGCCTAAAAATGGTACCGGTAAGTGATTGTTTGATTAATTAATGCTTCAGTGTAAAAGTATTTTACCTGCAGATTATTTTTTGCCACTGAAGTATCTATCACAGACACTTGGAGAAATTTCTGCTACTGGGCGTTTACTGATCTATTACCACTTATATAAAGTTAAATGTTTCCATGGTACTATGTTATTTAGTTTAAAATAAGGTAATGTACTTAAAGGTACGTAAAACAAATTAATTTTGAAGTTGTATTTACAGCCGAAGTATCGCAGCAGTAAAATGTGCTTTGGCCACTAAATATAAAAGGGCATTTTTTTGTTTTTTATTTGTTCTTACTACAAAAGTATTAACCGATGTATTATGTAGTAGATTTTTTCTATAAAAACAATGTAAAACCATCATCATCATAAGAACAAAAGTATACTTTTAAATTTCATGTAGTATCTCATCAAAGGACCGTCAAATGCATAACATTTGTTGCATATACTGGGTGTTCCTAAAGTGGATGGTGGATCAAGTAGTTACATTCCTTTTTTTTAATAAGTAAAACAAATAATTGCAAAGTGAATGAAATTGCAATTAAAAAAAAATATATATGTGACATCTTACGACAAAATGGTAAATTAGAAAAATGCTAGAACTCCAGACATCATTTAAATAAATCTGCAAGACAACTTGTTAAAAAGTAATGAAGTTATGATGAAAAAAAAAATTAATTGCACAATTTTGTCTAATATTTGTTCAAATTAAGAATAAAGTATGTAAAATGATTATTATATGCAAGTAAAGAATTTTACCAAATTTCTTAAATATTCTTGTATTTTATCAAGAGTATATAAGATTTATTATTGAATTCAATTTGCATTTTTGAAATTCGTATATTGTCTCTGAAAACATTTTTATTTAATAAATTATATAACTTGTGAACAAATTATTCAATAAACCTTTCTTTAAAAAAATATTTCATCTGATAAAGGAAGATATCTTAAACTATATGGTTTATTAAGTAAAAAAAAAAATTCAGTGACAATACATCAATGTACTGTCATCATGTGTATGTGTACATATGAATTTCAAAAATGCAAATTGTAGGCATTAATAATCATTAAGCCATCTAGAGGTTATCTGAGTAACTGGATTTCTTTTTTTATTATAAAATGTTATTTTTCACAACAAAAATTAATTTTACAAAAATAACATTTATTTTTCTCAAAATAGTTCCCAAGAAAGTAAAAAAAAAAAAAAAAAAAATCTGTGCCAACAGCTTGATTTAAAATATAAATTCTTTGGGTTTTTTTTTCTTTACAGTCAAAAGTACAAATAAATTGCAAAATTTCTTATTTATTTATCACATGCATTCTAAATATTATTTTTTTATGTTACAGGTTTTATGAAATATCAAAAAGATCTAGATGTTCAGAGTTTCAGGATGTTGTTAACACAGATGTGAGCTGGATTTAAAGATTTCCACCAATCTTATAATTTAAGCTTCTTTGTTGAAGATTTTATTTTTGGAAAAGATTTATTTTTTTGTAATGTAAATTAGATATGCTTTTATACAATAAATTGAGCAGCAAAACGTAAAATAGTGTTTATTTGCTTGCATATCTCTGTAATCGTTTGTATTATTGTTTTTCATTTCTCTGTAGTTAAGCTTAGCTGCCAATTTTTAAGTTATTTTTTTACCATTATTTACTAATAATAATCTTTTCGATTAAATAAAGCCAAGATTACTATTTGTAAATGGTTTTAACAGAAAACTAAGCATCCATAATACTTATTCACTACTGAGAGATAAAAAATATGATTTTGTTTTTCAGAAAGAAAAATTTCTAAGTAAGGTAACAGGATTGATATTTGCAATAATAATTTGTAATTTTTTTTTCATAAAATAGTTTCCTTTTTGTTATTTATGATTTTTTTTTAATAAGCTGTATAAAAAGTAAGACAAACTTTTAAACAAATTACTCTACATAGTTAAGTACCAATAAATTTTAAGACATATGAGTAATTATTTGAAAGTCTCCATAAATATTTAATAACATAATAATAAAGTAAACTTATGTAACTTTGCATTTTTAATATTGATTATACTTAAGAGTAAAAATTTTAAAGAACTGAAATTATACAAGCATGATTTTTAGGAAATTTTAAGAAACATAAATATGAATATTGGCAAGTCTCCATAAAGATATATTAATGAAAGGCAACATCAGCGGAAAAAAATCTATACTTTTAATAATAGTAAGAGAAGTGAATATTTAAAAGAAATTGAAAATATATAACGAAATGATATAATGCATGCTTTTTTTTTTTTTCTCTCTCTCCCAAGAGTAAAAAAAAAAAAAAAACTTTCTTTTTGTGATTTTGAAAATTACTTATCTTTTTTGTTTATTAGATTTTTCTTTTTTTCCATAAAAATGTTGATAATTCACAAGAAACATCTTTTATGAAATGAAAATTTTGTGGTGTAAAAGAGTAGATAAGAAGAATGAGAAATATTTTTAAAGGCAGAATAATGATTGCCTTATTTAATTCCAGAATTTTTGTGATAAAGTTGATTATTATTCAGATATTGTGTTAACATAGACGGATTCTTTTCCTTGAAGGATAAAAAACAGGATTTTGTTTTTCAGACAGAAAATAAAGATGTGATATTCCTAAATGAAATAAAGGGATTTATCTGCAGCAATAATTTATAATACAGTTAAACCTCGTTAACACGAACACGCTTAACGCGAATTACTTTTAGCACGAACTGTTTCCGATTCCCCCGTCCTGCTGTATGTAATGTATTTAAGTTCGGATAACATGAACTACTTTTAACACGAACAAAAAATGTTTCCCCTTGAGTGTTCGCGTTAACGAGGTTCGACTTACATCATTAACTTGTTTTCTTCATAAAATATTTTTTTGTTATTTAAGAAAAACTGTTCTTTAAATTAGTTGTTTAAAAAGTGAGACAAACTTTTCAACAAATTACTGTGAATAGTAAACTATCATCAAATTTTGAGAAATATAAGTAAAAAATATAAATATTCTAAAGTCTTCCTAAAGATTTATAAATACACACATATATATATATATTATAATTTTAATAATGGTTATCATAAAGATTTATAATATATATATGTAGCTCTACAATTTTAATAATGGTTATAGAAGTGAATTTTTTCAAGAATTGAAATGGTATGATAATGAGAGAAATTATATAAGAATGTTTTTTTGCCAGATTTTAAGAAACACGAATAAAATAAATATATATATATGAATATTGGGAAGTCTGCACAATGATTTATGAATTTAAAAACTAATTTTAATAATGGTTTTAAAATTAAACATATTAAAGAATTGAAAATATATAATGAAATTATACAATGGATGATCCCCCCCCCCCCCCCACAAGAGTAAAAGACGAAAAAAAAATCTTTCATTTCAAATTGAAGACTTTAATTGAAAAAAAATAAATAATTTTAATATTTTCTTTCTAATAGCATATAAATTTATTAATAATTCACATTAAATAAACATTTTTTATGAAATTAAAATTTTGTGGTCAAAAAAGGCATATAAAAAGAATGAGAGATATTTCATAACAGCAGAATAATAATTGCCTTATTTAATTGTAGAATTTCTGTGATTAAATAGGGTAAAGATTACTATTTGCAGATTTATGTGTTAAAAAGAAACTGACAGCCATAATTCTTATTCCACCACTAAAGGATAAAAAAACTATTTTGTTTTTCAGAATGAAAATCAAGTTGAGAAATTTCAAAATAAGGTAATAGGGACAATAAAAAATAAAACATTGATTAAAACTAGAATTGATCTGAAATGTTAATTTAAAATCAAAAAATCTTTCGATTTTTCCACTTACAAAAATTGTACCCTTTTTTTAATTTAAGAAAAAATGTTTCTTAATTAACTTTTAAAAGAGTGAGACAACTCTCCATAAATAGTTATTGAGAATTTAAAAAAAAGAAAAAAAAATCCTATGAAACTGTAGAATTTTAATAATAGTTAGAAATGAACATTTAAAAGAATATAATATATATATTAATGAAATAAATTACACAAGGATGTTTTTCCCCACCCTCTCTCAAGGGTAAAAGAAAATATTTTACATTACAATTTAAGGAATTTGAAAATTACTTATTTTTTTTATCATTAGATTTAGATTTTAAATTGTACACCAATTTATTGATTATTCGTATTAAGTGAACAGTTTTATGAATGAAAAAAAGGTATCTATTTTTTTAATTTAAAATAATCGTTAATAATTTTAAGAAAATCATCAATGAAAGAATTTAGTTTTTTAAAACACTGATTCGAAGAGTCAAAAAGCGGTTGCCGGCTTCCGATAAAGTCGTCAGCCACGCGCATGTTCACAATACCTACTCGGTTCAGGTTCCACACTGGTATTTCTCAGTATATTTTTCTGGTAAGAAATTTTGAAACACTTAGTTTTGTTATTATCTCTATGTAATAATGATAGTATCGTAGTTCTTCTAATATTATAAATGTGAACGTGTGCAAATATTTGGCTGAAGTCAGCGTCAAAATGGATAATTAGATGCCTTTGTGTTCATTAAGCGTTACATTCATTTTATTCCAATATCTAAAATTTTCACTTAATTTATTAAAATTTACTCATTTTATTTGTTTGAAATACATAAAATAAAAGTTACAAGCAAACTGCAAAAATATTTACTTTATAATGGAAATATTAATAGTAAAATTGCAAAATATATTTTTTCAATATTGCTCAAATATGTGCAAATTGTAAATTGGTAAGAAATGTTTTGCAATTTCACTATTAATATTTCCAACATAAAGTAAATATTTTCGCAATATTGACATTTTGCTGGAGATAATTACAATTTAACGTATTGACATTTTATTACAAATATTTCCAATGTAAATACAATATTTTACCAATATTGGTATTATAGTTCAAGTAACAGTGATAGGGATCAGTGCTTAAAATTAAACATATTTTTTTATTGAAAATATATATCAGAAATTTTTAATACTACTTTTCGCTTTTTTTAATGATAGACTTTCGCCGATCAAATAAAGTGAAAATGCTGTTTAAAACGACTGGTAGAGATTTCGAATTCATAATTCCGTTAAATTGGGAGCACTATTAGCGATGAATGCAAATATTAGCACAATATAGCCAACATAACTAATACTGGTTTTCAGGGAAATTGTGTTTTTGGATTTTTTTTTTTAATCGCTATTTCCAAACAGTAATTGTCGCATTCTTTAATCTCGTAATTTATAAGGAGAATATTACTATTGGAATGAAATAATGGTTATAAAAAATCCAGAAACTCAATCACTAGTGCATTTTCGCACCAGGCGCATTTTTTAATAAGGTTAACATTGCTGTACCTATTATTACTTTAATGTCAAATCAATTTTCATATTTTTTTCATTGAAATGCCACAATATTACAAACCCAAGATAATATTCTATTCCTACATTTGATTGAAAGTAGGTTTTATTTTTATTACTTTTATTTTATGTATTACAAGCAAATAAAATATTTAAATTTTTCTAAGTTAAGGGAAATTTTAAACATTATAAAAAAATCAATATAACGGATAATGAATACATGAAAACATAGTTAACGTTTTTGATTCTGACTTTAGCCAAACATATTCACACTTCCACATTTATAATGTTATTAGGATTAGGATACTTTTATTAATATACGAAGATAATAACAAAACAAGTGATTTAAAATATTCCACATTTCATACCAGAAAAATATAATGAGAAATATCAGTGTCGAATCCGAACCGAGTAGGTATTGCGAATATGCCAGCCGCGCCGCGGTGAATGCCAATGTTTACAAACATTCCCCCACCTTTTTTTTTCTCTCTCCTCTTCAAAAGTGGCCAAAAAAGCGATAAACTGCCAACTATTGCAGTCCTATGGCAACCATGCTACTACCGTCCCCCTCTAGATGGCGCTAGTTTCTATGCGAATCCCATGTTAAATGAAATTTCCATTGCAGCCAATGGGAGTTTCTCATCTGAATAAGATAATCAAAGAGTGTGTTCAAGAAGTACGCGCGTAGCGCGCGCGAGCTCAGGAGTCAGGAACATGGAGTGGGTCTATATCATGGATGAAGTGTGTTCAGGTAGTGTACAGGTAGACACGTAGTGTGTTCAGGAACAGATCACGGATTTGATTAATTAAGGTGCTAATTATAAAGATATTTTGATGCATAACCAATGTGTGCTAGATGGCCGAATGGATAAGGCAGTGAACTCGAGACTAGGGGTTCTGGGTTCGAATCCTTCCGATCCTACATTGTGTCACAATTTTTTTTTGTTTTGTTTATTGGTTGTTTTATATTTTTCATAATGAATAAGATATTTTTGATGAAGATATATTTTTTATTTTTATTATACAGAGGCACGTGTATTTTTATTATAATAATAAAATACTTATTTAAATGTGAGAAAATGAGGTATTTCGAGATGAAAGTTTTACATCTGAACACCTTTTAAATATTCAAAGTTTCGTTTCTAAGTATGTATATGTATAATGATATAAACATTAAGCAAATCCAAATGAAAAAATAATATATATCGCACGTAGGATAATTCCTTGATTTTTTTTTTTTTTTTTTTTTTTTTTGAGTACTTTACGAGTGATTTTTTATCGAGACTAGGCTGGAAATCATATTTTACTTTGAACATTATAAAAATAAAATGTAATAGTTGTAGATTATTTTAACTAAAAATATCTGTACATATATTTTTTAAAGAGATAAAATATATAGGTCTGCTGTCTAGTTTTGTAGTGAATAAAGTATGATTAGAATGTTAATAAATTTTCTACTAAAAGTATAAATAAGTATTTTGCTTATACTAACAGAATTTTGAATGCCATTTATTTCTCATGTTTTATGATGTATTTTGGTCTGTTATCCACACGGTATTGAAATATGCAATCTTAAAATAAGAAATATATATATTAAAACCTTCTCTGAAAAACTGTCTAACTAACAGTGCAAATTCCATTGAAATCCATCCAGTATAGTAGATTACAAACAAATCTCATATGTTGATATCACAATCTTGGTTTACTAACAGCATTTTATTTATCACGGAAGATATAAATCAACTGATAAATCATTTTTAAATAAATAAAAAGAAAATTGTTAAAAAGTTAAAATTTTTAGATCACCAGTTGAATTCTTAAATTGTATCAATCAACCTACCAAACAAAGCACAACCAATAACACATAAGCAGAAAACGCACAATCACGTGATCAAATCGCCCACACAATTTTTTTGAGCAGCTCGCGCGGAGTTTGAGTGCGGTTGGTTAACTAATTTTAAATGCCAAATGGGCTAAAGTAGATAAAGAAGGTCACGTGATGTTTTTCCCGACTATTTTAGATTTTATCTAAGTGAACATAGGCATGTATTCCTGTTACGAAAACCATGTTTTGGAAGAATAAAGAAATATAGTCGTTGGTTTTACCTTTTTTGAACCATAAAAATAATGAAATAATTGAATTATGTTAAAATTCCTTTCTTCGATAAGATCTACTCCATGACATAAACTTCTGAGCGCGCGCGCGGTTCGAGGTGCACCTCTGAACACACTCAAAGATTTCCGAAATCCTCCCAAAATCGATTTGCGCATTGCTTCGCGCATTCTCTTGCCCTTCAAAGATTCCTTGCTAACATCGTACATCTTTATAGTATCGCCATCTAGGGAGAAGATAATAAAATATAATCATGTTAATCTAATGCTTTTGACTAAAATAAATTATGTTTTATAAAATAAATGTAATATGCAAGTAATTTATTTGAAAAAAAATCAAAATATATTTAATGGAATTTTGTTTTCACGTACCATCAAATATTGATTAATTATATATGAGAATTGTTTTAACTTGTTGTATTAACATAATTTATAAATTTTAATTTATATTTCTTTACATTTCTTATAGTATTCCAATTTATAATCAATAATAATTAAAAATAAAAAAAAGAAGAAGAACGAAAGAGAGATGTTATTGTATTCGAATAGTTTAAAAAATGATAGCTAAAAATACATTTTATTTTTTTAAATTTTCTTTTCTTGATAAGTATCAATTCAAAACCTTACTAAGAAAATATTGAGGTCTGCTATATCAAATTTTTATTTTTTTTTCTACCAGTGTGATATAAGTCACCAAGCATAGTAATGTACTAAGATTAATAAATTAAAACTTTTTAATGCTGAAAATACACAAGAAATCATGACATGTTAAATTATGCAAAAAAAAAAAAAAAAAAAAAAAAAAAAAAAAAAAAAAAAGGAAGTAAATAAATAATAAATAAATAAGTAAATGAATAAAAACAATAAATAAATAAATAGAAATAAAAGAAGAAGGATGAGGAGAAAGAGAGCTGTTATTGTATTCGATTAGTGATAGCTAAAAATACATTTTATTTTGTTTAACATCAATTCAAAATCTTACTAAGAAAATATAGATTTTAGAGAGGTCTCCTAGATCAGATTTTTATTGTTTTTACCAATCTGTTATACGTCATCAAGTATAGTTATACACTAAGGTTAATCAATTAAAGTTTTTAATAATCAATGTAATATTGCATCTTTCTGCTTTAGTTTTGCATTTTCTTAACGTTCTCGTAAGTCAATAAATCTGACAATTTTTTCTCATAAAAGTGAAAACATATACAATCATACACATATTCATGTGTGAATATTTGAATACATATCAATATATGTACATAATAAATATGAATATATGCATAAATTTTATGTATGTGTGTGTTTCTAATATACTTGAAAATTGCATATGGTTTAGATATCTGCTGTCATCTACTTTAATTTTCATAACATTCTTCAGATCACAATGCCATTCAAATATATTACTAATGTAGACAACATATACCAAAAAAAGAAAAAAGAATAACTTCTAGATTCTAAGGATGACCAAAAAAGTATACCTATGTTTCAGTTACGCATTATTACTAATAACTTGTATTTCAATTAAAATATTTTTGGTGTTATTTACATCCATTTTTGTGAAACTGTCATTTAATACACCCTTCCTATTCATAAGTTGATATGTCTATACTAATCATATATGCATGTAATGATTGGGTTTCTACAAAGTATATAGTACAAAACAAAAGTTCATTTATGTCTAAAAAACCCACGTGTTTATCTAATGTAGATTGTTTTTTTTTTTTTTTTTTTTTTTTTTTTTCATATTTAATATCTCACGAGCTAGACATTGAAAACTGAAGAAAATTAATAACAAACTACTAAGCTAAAACATTAATTATATGTTTAAATAATAATATTTATTAATATGAATTATAAATTAATATGAAATAATAATGTTAATTAATATAAATTATATACATTTAAAAAATATATAATTTTATAATTATAATACATATATTAATTATAATAATTACATATAATAATATTATAATAATTATATATAATAATATGTATATATTAATTAATTAATATTAGTTATATATATTTAAATGAAAATATTAATTATACATATTTAAATAATTATTAGTTAATATCAATTATACATGTTTAAATATCAATATTAATTATATATTTAAATAGTGATAATAATATAAGAAAAAGATATTATTAACATTATTTCAATAATTATTACTTGATATCAATTATGCATATTTAAATATTAATTAATTTGGTATATTTAAATGTCAGTATTAATTATATATATAAATAGTGATAATAATGTAAGGAAAAAAAATAAAATCTTTAATTATGTTAGTGGAAGATTAACATAATTAAAGATTTTCTTTTTTATTCTTACATTATTATCACTATTTAAATATATAATAATATTAAAATTTAAACATGTATAATTAATATTAATTAATATTTTTATTTAAATATATATAATTAATAGTTTTATGTTCCACTATTTTATAATTACAAATGAACCAGTAATTAACAAAATTAATACTAGTAAATTAATAGAGATTTTTTAGATATGAACGATAATACTTCACTTTAAAACATAAGAACTTTAAAAAATTGATTTTACGAATTTGATATCTATCTCTTACAACAGGGCGATATCACAATTAACATAAAAATATTTTTCATTTTCTTTTAAGAATCATTGCATTTTAACAAATGTTCATTTAATTAATAAAAAATAGAATTTAAAAATTTATTTAAATTATTTAAATTTATTTAAAATGAAATTTTATGTAATACAGATTTAAATTAAATGTGATAACTTAAATGTAATTAAAATTTAAATGTCTAATTGAGAATAAAAAAAAATTACAAAGCAACTGATCTATATATGTTAAAGATCAAAACAAAATACTAATTTGATATCTATTTCTTACAACAGGGAGGTATCACAACAAACATAAAAATATTTTTAATTTTATTTTAAGAATTATTGCATTTTAATAAATGTTCATTTAATTATTAAAAAATAGAATTTAAAAATTTATTTGAATTATTCAAATTCTTATTATTAAAAAATAGAATTTAAAAATTTATTTGAATTATTCAAATTTATTTAAAATTTAATTTAATGTAATACAAATTTAAATTAAGTTTTATAACTTAAATGTAATTAAAATTTAATAGTCTATTTGACAAAAAAAAAAAAAAAAAAGTACAAAGCAACTGGTCTTTATATGTTAAAGATCAAAACAAAATTCTAATTTGATATCTATCTATTAGAACAGGTCGGTATCGCAACTAGCATAAAAATATTTTAAAATTCAGTTTAAGAATTATTGCATTTTAATAAATGTCCATTTAATTATTTAAAAATTTATTTGAATTATTTAAATTTATTTAAAATTAAATTTTATAACTTGTCATTTAAATTTAAATGTCTAATTGACAATTTAAAAAAATACAAAGCAACTGATCTTTATATGCTAAAGATCAAAACGAAAATCTACAACAAATAGGACACAATTCACAACCTACTTGAACTTGAAGGGGGTGAGGGTTGATTCACAACCTAAATATTACAAAGATTGTGCTTTAACCACCGCGCTATGACGCTCCTACTTCTATTTCGCCTTCATCAAAGTCCCTCGTGTACCACAAAAATGTAAACAAAACATCCGAAGCAGCAATAATGCGCAGATCTGTTTTGGGAGGATTTCGAATCTTTGAGGCGGAATGTGCTAGTAATAAACTGTGGCTTTGCTTTAGTGATGGGCGATTCTCGAAAATTCGACAATCGAGAAAAATCGTCATCGTAAAAAATCACAATCGATACAGCCATCGATTAATTCCTAGAATATACAATCGAATGCTTTACAATCGATTATAACGAGAGAAGTTAAAAACAATTGTTGGAAAACTTAGCTATTATTCTGGCCGAAAATTTCATAGTAGTGATAGGGCTTGATCGATAATTCTGCTATCGCAATTATTTGCTCCCGATTTAGGCTTAAGGGGTTACTTCAGTCAAGCGAAAAGACCTGCTCGCTAATGCTAATCTTATGGAAGAAATTTATAAAGATATCTCATTTAAATTTCAGTATTTTAAAATGATTTTCTTTGCATTGGAATAAATTCACCCTTTCTTCTTTATGAAACTGCAATGTCCAAATCGCGTAACTATGGCGCATTTGATGAATCAAATAACCTTTCTACTTTTTAGATAACTCCAAAAGGTTTGATACAGTTTAAAGTTCCCCTAAATGTCAAATAATGTGGAATTTCCCCATTGATCGAAAACAAAAGTTTCTTTCGAAAAACGTAAGGATAGTAAAGATACCTGCCAAGAGGGAACCTGTCTAACACGGAAACTGTTTTTCAGTACCTAGCGATTCCAACATGACTCTGTAAGTCTGTATCGAAATCCAAAGTAGCTATTTTATGACTCATTTAAAAACTCATTTTTTATTTTAGACGCATTAGCTAGAATCGATTAGCATTTCCCTCTTTTCGATAAAGGCGAAAGGTTTGATACAAGTTAAAGTTCCCTAAATGTCTAAAGTGTATCAAATGCTGTGGAATTTCTCCGTTTATCAAAAACAAGACAGCTTTATCGAAAAACGGAAGGATAACCAGACATATATAACTGCTAAGAGGGAGCCTGTCTCATACGGAAATTGTTTTCCAGTGCCTAGCGATTCCAACATGACTCTTCAAGTCTGTATCGAAATCCGAAGTAGCTAGTTTTTGACACATTTACTAGCTCATTTTTTATTTTAGGCGCATTAGCTAGAACCGATTAGCATTTTCTTCTTTTCGATAAAGGCAGAAGGTTTGATACAAGTTAAAGTTCCCTAAATGTCTAAAGTGTGTCTAATGATGTTGAATTTCTCCGTTTATCGAAGACAAAGGAGCGTTATCGAAAAATAGAAAGGTAAACAGACAAATATATCCGCTAATAGGGAATTCTATAACTAAAATAAAACTTCAATGGACTTCATTTTTGGTATTTTGGATAATTTTAATCTTCCAATCCTTACCAACGGGGTATTAGATGATGGGTCTGGAAAAGGTAGAAAAAACGACCCCCCCCCCCTCCCCCGAAGCGGCATTAGGCCCCAAATTGACAGTAGGGCACTTCTATATCAACAACTGAAACCCGAACTGATGACTTGAGGGTCCTGTCCCTGCCGTCGAAGACACTCACGAGCTAATGCTAATCCTATGGGGAAGGATTTTTCTAATATCTTGTTTGCATTTCGACATTTTTAAATAATTTTTTTTGCATTGGATAGCCGAGGTCCATCTCTACAGCGCACCTTTTTCACTTTTTCGATTTTGGTCACAGATATTTTTAATAAAGTTACTTTCACTTTCAAAACCAGTTCTAAAAATGAAAGTGTCATTCTAATAATGTCTTGCAAATAGCGGTTGAAGAAAAAATCATCTTTTAGTAAGGGTGTACTCAAATCCAAACTGCTTATTTTCTGACTCATTTTACAATTCATTTTTGCTCTCAAAGGCTTCCAATTGGTACGTTTTCTTACACAGAAACTATATAATGTACCGTAATGGTTGATTTTTTGATAGAGGCAGAATATATTTAAAAAAATGCTGTTAAAGTGGGCATTTTGAACCGAATTTCCCGAAGCGGATTGTGTTGGAAAAATCATTGTATTAAGGATGCACTCAAATCCAAACTGCTTATTTTCTGACTCATTTTTAAATTAATTTTTGCTCTCAAACGAATTTAATTGGTAGATTCGCTTATTCAGAAACTATATAATCTATCGTAATGATCGATTTTTTGATAGAGGCGGAATATATTTCAAAAAATGATGACAAAGTGGGCATTTTGAACGGAATTTCCCGAAGCGATTGTGTTAGAAACGAAAAATATTGTCCTTCTAAGAAAATAATTTTTTATATATAAAGTTTTAATTAATTGAACGAAAAATAAAAATACAGCTCGCTTATAAATCTCTTCAAAAATCGCGTCAGCAAGTTTCATATTTTTTTTTATTAAAAATGAATCTGGAGTTGCGCCAGAAAATTTCGAGTTGTTGAGCATGGAAAAGGTATTTTTTTGAATACCACCCTAACATGATTCTGCTAAAACTAGCCATCATATAAAAATGAAATAAAAACTTGTCAAAAGCGGCCAGACAAAATTGTTAAAGTGGGTTTATCTCTAATCATGATTTAGTTTTTGTTTGTGAAATTAGTATACCTGACTTCGAAATCTACCTCCGCCTGTAGGCCGGGCCGGCAGGGATTTTTTATTTTTTCGCAACAGTTATAAAGAGAAAATAAAGAAATACATTAGGCAAATTTTGAAGATTTCACAAAAATCCAAACTAATAAACACCCGGCCCGGCCGCGGGCCGAGATCGGGCCGCGCATCTATTTTCATTCACGGCAATCGGGCCGGGCCTAGCCTACTCTTTACGGGCCGGGCCTTACTTTTTCCCTGAAGTTTCGGGTCGGGCCGGCCCTAACTTATTTTGTCTGCACACACCCGGGTACTGGTTTCATTCCTAATCTTCATGGCCCAAAATTTTCATTCCCAGTTTTCACCCAGCCCGTATGAAAATCATTGTCTCGGCGTGGCCTGGTCCGTTCATATGTCAGTAAAATTAGGCTTGGCACAAATTTTTTGTCAAAAAATGCATACATTTTTAAATCGCCATTATCCTACAATTAAACATTCAAATTCATTCTTTTTAAAGAGTAGTAGATTTCTACGCTTATTAAAATACAGTTAAATTAAAATATAGTAAAACGTGTGAAAAAGAACCTGTCTATGACGGAATCTCGTTTTAAACTGAAAAACGTGTTGATCCATGCAAAATTAATATACTACTACGTAAGAAAATAATATGTAATACATTTACACTTGCTAAGAAGGGAACTTGTGTATAACGCATTTTTTTCCCCTTTTCTATGCAATTCAGTCTTAGATTTTACTGTATAGCATTTTTCAGATATTTAACGCTTCAATACATGGAACAGTGGCGCAGCCAGAATTCGGTCCTAGGGGGGTTTTTGAGTTTTTTGATAACCGTGTTTGCCGGTTATTTGAATCACCGGTTAATATAATCTGTCTTTTTAATGAATCAAATCATAATGCTTTTTACACGCAGTTACATTGGTTGTGTTTCATTTAAACAGCGTTTACAGTATTAGAGTTAGAAAACATAAAATGCACCAATGAAATAACACCAACAGTGTTGAATTCAGACACTTTCCTCCGGGAGGGATTTCTGTGGCTCCGGGGGGGGGGGACATCATAGTGTTCCGGGGGGAAATTACACTTTTTGACCATTGAAAATACAAAATCTCAAATCTTCCGGGGGGGACATCTCATTGCTCCGGGGGGGGGGGAATGTCCCCCCCCCCGGGCCACCCCCTGAAATCAACACTGAACACCAAACTAGGTTAGATTTATAAAAAGTGTTTAAAGATGATGAGGTAAACTTTAAGAGTTGTAAGTGTACAGTTCATTAAATAATTTTTGCATAGAAGATAACAGAATTCCAATCCACTTGTTCAACCAAAAATACACAGGATTTCATTCCAAGACAATCTCGAATTCTTGTTTTTAACTTTAATAATAATGAAGCCATTTTAACAAAATTTTCAATATACTTACCGTGCTTTTGTCGAATGTAACAACATCATGAAAATTTGGTGGAATTTATAATCATTTACGTCCAATTAATGCTCACTTAGGTAATCCATATTTTGGAATGTAGTTGATATTAAACATGGTATTTTATTATTATTTTTTTTTATTGTGCACTTCCAGTTCTTTACATGACATCGAATTTGCCATTAAGTAACGTAAATCTGTTGAAAATTTCGTTAAAACATCTTTATTATTGTTAAAGTTCTCTAAAAATATCCGGGTTCAAACTGAAGTCGTACCTGTACTAATATTATAAAGAAGTATTTTTTTTTTCTTTTTTTTCTTTTTTTTTTTTTTTTGTAGGGGTTACTTTTGGAGCTACCGAACGGATTTAAAAAGATAATCGGTCGTGTGCGAACTTAACTCGCATACAAAGGGTTGCATACAAAATATCAGAACTGTTCAAAGATAATATTTACTTGCGTACACATAAAAATACCACATGCCATAATTTAATTCTACTGGAATGAAAACCGATGAATATTTCTCCCTCTAAAACACAGACTTTGTACAAAGTTTAAATTTGGTAGAGAACCAACCACGCTTCGGAAAGAGGTCGCAGAGATTCTCACGAAAAGTCATTTGTAAATCATATTTCATGTAATAGTGGACAATTTTAAAGGAATAAAAAATAGTACGCTTAATAACGTGAAACTTTTCTATTCATTTTTAAAAATAAAAGCATATTCAGATATAATTATTGAAATGATTTCTAATGGAAAAGTTTTTTCCTTATAATTGAATTATTTATTGAATTATAAGCAATTTTTGTTTCAAAATTATTGACTTTTAATGTCTTGGAATTATTATATGAATTATCTTTTTAATATTTGCCTTCAATAATTGAATTCAGTTGGAATAAAAAGTGCTTATCACTGTGTTTCACCTTATCTAAAACAAAGATCTTATACAAAGTTTAAACTTGGCACTGTGCTAAGCACGCATCGAAAGGAGGTCACAAAGTAGCAACACTGTTTTGATCCGTACCGTTGTTTTCTACATGGGTTTTTAATTAATATCTCGGCAAATTACAGACACATATTTTCGAAAATCATTACCGACAATCCTTGGAAGATTCTACGTCGCTTAGGTACACTGAGTGCCCTCAACTCCCCCGCTGACCGACAGAAAAACAAGACGCACGAATGATCTTATAATAATTCCGATTTTATTTTTTAAGCGTAGAGTGGAACCTTAATAATAATGGCAAAATGATGGTGACTATTTCCGTTTCAACATAAGCTATATTTTACATCGGTAAAACAACGGCTAGAAACATGGAATTTGGCATGGTTGTTAATTTAGAGACTTAAATGCATGCCCTGAGCAGTTTTTTAAAAATTCGAAATTTTAAAGGATGCAAGAGCAAAAAAAACCTTTCTAAAATTGCGGTTTGTGTGATACATTTTGTATAGAAGGTTAGAATCTGGCATGGTAATAACTTTTGGGATGTATAAATGCTCAAGAACGGTTCCTAAAAAAAAAAAAAATCAATTTAAAAAGGATGAAATGAGCGGAAAACGGTCTGAAAACGATCTAAGGCTAATGTCAGACGGGCGTCTTTTTGCACGCTTTTTTACTTATGTATTATCCCTACACAATGCTAGCAACATTATATAGCTTTAATTATGATTTATTAGGAATTGTTAGAGCTAGATACATTAAGTTTGGCATGGCTGTTACTCTAGAAACGTAAATGATCACCAAGAACAGTTTTCCAAAAATTCGAAATTAAAAGGATGCAAGAGCAAAAAACGTTCTAAAACTGCGGTTTGTGCGATATACATGGCCAAAGGTGACCGGTCACTTGCGATTTTAGACGTTTTGTTAAATATCTAGAAAAAAAAAAATGAGGAATTAACCTGAAACCGCAGGTGTGTAAACAGTATAGTATAGGTCATATATTTCCGCGAAGATTTTTTTTCCCTAAACCCCATAGGGGACCGTCAACAAATTGAAGAGGAACTAATACCTTTTGGATAACCCTGTAAAAACTAATGTAGCAAAAACCTTCAAACTCGAGATTATTAATAAATGGCTTTGTAACATACTGTGTTCATTTTTATGAGTATAGCATGCATACTCGTAGAGAAATTAAGGTTTTTATAAAAACAGTCCCATATTTCGCCAAGTGTTTTGCTTATAATTTGCAGAGTTCTTAATATAAAAAAAGTTCTTTTCAGAAAATATGACAAACAACATTGTACACAATACTCTGCAATCAGAATTGAAAAATAATAAAAATTGGATGAAAAATGAGGAGGTTTATTAAAAAATGCTTCACTGCGCATGCGCGAATGCAATCAAAATATAATGTGCATATTGTATTAGCTAATTATATAGAGCAAGTTTTGTGATAGTCTCAAAATCATAGAATGAAAATTCTGAAAATTATCGTCGATAGAATAAGCTCGAAATCCATTGTTCCCAAAAAGAAGCAAAAAGATGAGGGGTTGTATCAAATATCTGTTGATTAGTGCCAAGATAGCGTACACAATATTGCACGTACATTTGGATACAACCCCTCATCTTTTTGCTTCCTTTTGGGAACAACGGATTTCGAGCTTATTCTATTGACGATAATTTTCAGAATTTTCAAGCTATGATTTTGAGACTTTCACAAAACTTGCTCGATATAATTAGCTAATACATTATGCACATTATATTTTGATTGCATTCGCGCATGCGCAGTGAAACATTTTTTAGTCAACCTACTCATTTTTCATTCAATTTTTATTATTTTTTAATTCTGATTGTAGGGTGTTATGTACAATGTTGTTTGTCATATTTTCTGAAAAGAACTTTTTTTTATATTAAGAACTCTTCAAATTATAAGCAAAAAAACCTTTTTTATAAAAACCTTAATTTTTCTACGAGTATACATGCTATCCTCATAAAAATGAACACAGTGTATTACAATAAGCCACTTATTAATAATCTCGAGTTTGAACGCTTTTGCTACATTAGTTTTTACAGGGTTATCCAAAAGATATTCGTTCTTTTTCAATTTGTTGACGGTCCCCTATGGAGTTTCGGGAAAAAAAATCTTCGCGGAAATATATGACCTATACCAGGGTCGGCGAACCTTTTTATAACCGCGTGCCAATTTCTTTTCAAAAATATTTTACATGACCTTGACGTGCCAACAAATTTAGGGGATTGAAAAATCTTGAAAAAAAAAAAAAACCTTTAAATAAATAGATAAAGATTAAAAAAAAAAGTCAAATGGGTAACATACAGATGAGGTATTGCACTATTATAATAATAAAAAAATTAAATTCTAGAAAATATTTAAAATATATGTGATTGTGCTGTTGCCTCTTGGAAGGAAAATAATTAATATCAGGTTCATACTAAATTAATTTCAACAGAATGCAAACTGAAATAGATTTATGTGACAACTGCTTTTTATTAGATTTTTTGTATTATTCATTTTAGAAACATCACCTTGCGGACATAGATGGAAAAAAAATATTAAAAGATCAAACGCCAGTTTTTTTAAATAGCTTTAAAATTAATTTCGAAGTTGAAATAATTTTATCATTGGTACATTTACAAATGTGGTAATTTACGGTATTTTAAAAAGCCGCAATTAAAATTCGTCAATTTCCAATAAATCAAATTTAGTCAAGAAGAGATCATCTAGAATTTGTGTATTTTGTGTAGTATCACAGTATATTGAATTAGTCACAAGTAACAAAGTGCCAAAATTATTCTATCGCGTGCCATGGTACGCGTGCTATAGGTTCGCCATCCCTGACCTATACTATACTATTTACGTACCTGCAGTTTCAGGTTAACTCCTCATGTATTTTCTAGATATTTAACAAAACGTCTAAAATTGCAAGTGACCGGTCACCTTCGGCCATATAGTTGGTATAAAAGCTTGGTTTTTGACATGGTGGTTACTTTTAAGGTATAATGAGAATGAGAATAATAAAAAATAATGTGAATATTCCATAATATATTCAAGTAACCGTTTTCTATAATAGCGAGTGACTATAAAGCTAAAACTGCAGATTTTTAGCAATGTGCTTATTAATTTAAATTAATGCATGATTAGCATAAAATTGTGTATACCGTATTTTATGGAAGACACGCCGCGGCGTTTACGAGTTTGAAAGTTAATTTTTTGCCAAGTGCGGCGTTTACGATTTCTTTTTTTTTTTTTTTCGTGCGCTTAAAATTGGGATAAAGTAAAAATTCCTTAAGATTGTTCTCAAGTCTCCTGCTCAACAACGCGGAACTTTCTGACTTTGCCGATAATGAAAACCGTGACATTTCCAATGATGATAACCGATACCGAACCATACAGGTGGATCAAAGAAAATTTACAACTCTTCCACTCAGATATTGACGACTCAGATTTTGAGGGCTTCGAATACAAACTAAAAAAGGACTAAAGTGGATGCGACGTAAAAAGCGTGCTATGTTGCGCCGACCACTTAAAATGTGTGGGGCGCCTAAGGTGAGGAGTCCGCGTCCTGCGCTGTGGATGATTTTAGTACCAATTGACGTTTCATAATTTAAAAATCACATACAAATTTTAAAACCTGATTTAAATATTTTAAATAAATTTTTAGAATCTCAAGTTATTAAAAATGAGGCACCCTACATTGTTCAGAACACTTTGATTAAAGTTTGACACTGTCGACAAAAGTAGGAGTAAAAACACAGATGCGGCGTTTACGACGGTTGCGGCGATTACGATATTTTAAAGCTTCAGACCAATTTTGAGGAGTGCGGCGCTTACGACGGGTGCGGCGTTTCTTCCATAAAATACGGTAATTATATTTTATACAGTCTAAGAAAATGTTTTACATTTAACCCCTCTCTTTTCAAAATCCATACTCACAGACATATTATCTATAACTCAATGAAATTACAATAAATGCTTCTTTCCTACGTGAAACGGGTGGCAATGCTTCTCCGAGAGCAAGCACCACTACTCGTTGCTACATTACTAACTAATGGAATACATTCTTTAAATTTGTGTACAGATCTCCTAAAGAACAAATGGTTCCAAAGACACACGACTGCGATAATTTGTTCAATCACAATCAAAAACAGCTTTTTACAACTTTATAGTTACTACTTTTTTAATTCTTATTTTACAAAGATTTTTACTTGGGTACGTAAAAAGCTTGGTCTTAGATATGGGAGCAAAAAGCGTAATACAGGGCGTTTGAAACTGAGAGAGATCTGGAGAAGTGTATGATTCATGTTTTTCTGAAATTCGATGGTCTATTATTGTTTCGAACATGGAACAAAGACAGAAGTGCAATTAAGAAATGGCTCATTGTATAATACTTAAACTCAAAGCGTCTGTGTGGCAGGAAATGACCATTCTTTTAGCATAGGACGTCTCGAAAAAGTGACTTAGTCCAAATAACCAATTTTCACAAAACCAATGCATGTAATATGCGCTTTCACAGTTTTAAGTAGAATTTTCGCAGTTTAATTGAATCACTTTGTTGAATAGAGTTTGATTTCTCAAAACGGCGGATTTCGAAAAACGCCAAAACGTTTCAATATTAAGTTTGGTTTTGATTCATATAAGAGGCAATTATAGTAATTTTTCTTAGCTCTGGGGGGTGTTTTAACCCCCAAACCCCTCCCGTGGCTGCGCCACTGACATGGAATATGGATTAACAATATTAATGATAACTGAAACATTTACATACAAGAAATAGAGATTCATTAAAAAAATAAATATCGCACCCTGCGGCACTTCTATAAAAATGAAGATTATAAACATGAAAAGAAAAGTTAAGATAAATATTTTTTGCTTGAACTCCTCGTACGAGACAAATTTTTAACCAAATCGACGTAAAAATCAATGTTTTGTAGAAATTCACTCGGGCCGTGGCGGGCTAGGGCCGAGATTTTAACTTTTATACCGGGCTGGGTCGGGCCAATATTTTTTTGGTACGGGCCGGGCCGGGCTCGGGCCGAACTTTTAACTTTTTTACCGGGCCGGTCCGGGCCGGGCCAATATTTTTTTTTGTACGGGCCGGGCCGAATTTTTTTTTCTCTGAGTCAGGCCGGGCCCGGGCCTGGAAATGTCGGCCCGTGCAGACCTGTACTACAAGTCTTTTCTTTTATGTATAGTTTGGCCGAATATTCGGTTTCATTTTTGTTTTCAGCCCAAAATCTTAGTTTCGGCGAAAGTACTGGCGAATATGCGATATTACTATAACTGCCCTTCCCTAGCCTCCCCCAAACGGCACTCCCATCTATTGAGCCGCACATAGTATGTATTCACATACAAGGGGATAAATTTAGAAGGTATTACTAATCGTTTTTTTTAAATTAAATTATTTTTTAATAATTTTTTATGTTTATAGCACCTTATATTGAATTATTTTTGTTTCAATCAAATTATTTTTTAATTAATAATTATGTACTGCTGTTTCTACTCAAAACATTATTCAGATAACATGCATATATGTATGTTTATGTTAATTACTTTGAATTTATTTTTAAAACAGTTTCGCTTTCGTTTTCGGTCGAAACTAGGAAGGTAAACGAAATTCGGTTTCTGTCGAACACTATTTTTATGTTTGTAAATGAGCAGAATTTTTCGCATTATTTAACGTTAAAAAATATTTCTTTGAGAACCGCTTTAAGGATTTACCACGTAATCATAACTTATAAATTTCAGAAAATCGAGTTTTATTTTAGCGGCTTTATCCACGGAAAACTTCTTTATGTGGCCAAAATCTGGAATAGACGATTCTATGTAAGTAAAAAAAAAAAAAAATACAATAAGCATTATATTATAATTATAACATAAAATTTAAACTAATAAAAAATTTCTCAAAATTGCATTTTTAAATTGTTGACTACGACACGATTACTTTAATAATAATGAATTGTTTTACTTTTGTCAGCTTTTTTTCTTATATAATTATGCAGTGCATTAAGGACTTTTTTTTTATCATCATAAATCAGTATTTTTCTACGGTAAAAGTTGAATGCCCTCTTCAAATAATCAGCATTAAAAAAAAAAAAAAAAAAAAAAGCTTTTCGTAATTTCCACTCTTTGTCCCGTCTAGTCACTAAAATAAGTCATATTTAATTAAAAATTATTGTATATTTTAATTTCAGATAAGCTAAATTTAAACTACAATGTTCGCCGCAACTCACACGCACAAAAAACGCACCAGAAAAGAGGCAATAATTTCAAATATATTTACATTTTTCAAAAGTAATATGTATCAAAATTATATTTAAGCATTGTATTACAAAATAAAAAAACAAAGTCAAAGAAAATAGAAATACTTGAGGGGGCTCGTCACTCAACTTCCAAATTCTCCTCCGTAATGCTAAGTCTATAAACTTTTGATGCATTCGTATATTTAAAATATCTTCTCGGAAAATTCACATTTTTAACATCTTTTTTTCTGTGAATTCTTCTTAAAATTTTAACACTTGACACACTCGTAAGATTTTAACACTTCATATAAAATTAAGTCTATACCTTAGAAATATCTTGAGAACTAAGAAAAAAAAAGAAACTTTTAGGAAGTGTACACAAAAAATAGAAGTTTAAAATATTAATTTCCCGAGGAGATATTTCAAATATATGAATCTATCCAATGTCCATAGACTTTACATTAGTGAGGAGAAATCGGAAGCTGGGTGACCAACCCCATTAATTGCTTAATGTGGAAAAAAAATTAAAAGAAGAAGAAGAATCTTGTGTCGTGCGTTAATTAGTATTTCATGGTAAAATACCTCCAGCAGAAAGATATTGAGCACCAGAAATCTCAGAATACAGTATAATCAATAAAAAGTGTCACATCTGGTATTACTACAGAAACCATTGGGTGTCTATAGAACCCATTATCTAGTTAACTCGAAACCCCGCAGAAATGGTAATTTGTCTTCTTAGGAACAAGATCCCATCCCACGTTATTGACTAACAGCATTGAAAACTGAACACAAACTGCACTTCTCTTTACTTATATTCACCCATTCTTTTGTAAAACATCTTTTACAGTTTTAGTGGTTTGTCTATTTATTTTCATTACATGTGTATTTTTCAATTTATAAATCGAGGTAGTGTTTGAAGTTTAAAGCGGTTAAAAAACCGGTTTTAAAAAAACGTT
This sequence comes from Maratus speciosus, assembly GCA_963932465.1. NCBI lineage: Eukaryota > Metazoa > Arthropoda > Arachnida > Araneae > Salticidae > Maratus > Maratus speciosus. The sequence continues at coordinate 607,084,947 of OZ010787.1, forward strand.
TTTAGATATTGGCATTTTCGGATGCTAAAAGTATAATCGAATTTTTAAATATATATGAAAAATTAACGTTTTCTTCTTTCGAAAGCAAAATTTACATAAGTTTCCATTGCAAAATCTTGTGAAGAATTAGTCTTGACGGTCTAACACTTATATTATCATTAGGAAACTATGGAATGCTCCACTTTAGTAGAACAAGAGTATCAATTTATGTGTCTGTTTGTGAAGAGTGAACGTGTATGTAAGTATTTGGTGTGTGTCTGTGGGGGGAGGGGGGGAGGTTGCTATTACAAAAACACGATAATAGTTTTTTGAAAGTTATTTTTACAGAGGCACTTGAAAAGTCTGACCAAGTGACCAAGGGCACCATGATTACAAAAACACGATATTAGTTTTTTAGAAGTTATTTTTACAGAGGCGCTTAAAAAATCTGACCAAGAATGGCGTGATGACAAAAGCACGATAGTAATTTTTTGAAAGTTATTTATACAGAGGCGTTGAAAAAAAACTTGACCAAGGGCGCCATGACTACTAAAACAAGATATTAGTTTGTAGAAATTTATTTTTGCACAGGTGCTGAAAAAAAAATTGACCAAGGGCGTCATGATTACAAAAACACGATGTTAGTTTTTTGAAAGTTATTTTTACAGAGGCGCTGAAGAAATCTGACCAAGGGCACCACCATAATTTCAAAAACACGATTTAGTTTTTTGAAATTTATTTTTACAGAAGTGCTGAAAAAAAATCTGATCAAGGGCGCCATGATTACAAAAACACGATAATAGCTTTTTGAAACGCATCTTTAAGGAGGCGCTGAAAAATATCTGACCAAGGGCGCATGATTAGAAATACACGATAATAGCTTTTTGAAAGGCATTTTTACAGAGGCGCTGAAAAAATCTGACCAAGGACGCCTTGATTACAAAAACACGATATAGTTTTCTGAAAAGCAGTTTTACAGAGGCGCTGAAAAAAAATCTGACCAAGGGCGCATGATTAGAAAAACACGATAATAGCTTTTTGAAAGGCATTTTTACAGAGGCGCTGAAAAATATCTGACCAAGGGCGCCATGATTACAAAAACACGATATAGTTTTCTGAAAAGCAGTTTTACAGACGCGCTGAAAAAAATCTGACCAAGGGCGCATGATTAGAAAAACACGATAATAGCTTTTTGAAAGGCATTTTTACAGAGGCGCTGAAAAATATCTGACCAAGGGCGCCATGATTACAAAAACACGATATAGTTTTCTGAAAAGCAGTTTTACAGACGCGCTGAAAAAAATCTGACCAAGGGCGCATGATTAGAAAAACACGATAATAGCTTTTTGAAAGGCATTTTTACAGAGGCGCTGAAAAATATCTGACCAAGGGCGCCATGATTACAAAAACACGATATTAGTTTTTTGAAAGTTATTTTTACAGAAACGCTTTAAAAAATCAGAACGAGGGCGTCATGATTACCAAAGCCGCCTCTGACAATGGGACCAAATGAAATAAAAATAAAAATATGCTGTCTTAAATTGTCATTCCCTTTTTATTCTTGTCTTTTGTACTTTTACAAAAAGCAGAAATATCAAACTACCGGGCAGCAACCCCGGGCGCTTAATATTGACAGAAAATATGCTAAATACGTTATTAATACTAATATTAATTTATGTGGAAGCAGGGCCGGCCCAAGGACATTTTGGCGCACGTGCGAGCACCCATCGGGGCGCCCCCCCCCCCCCCACAAACACACACAAAAAAAAATTACTTGACATATGGTCTTATTTTTTTAAATATTCGTACTTTTTATTCATACTATTACTAATTATTTAATATATTAATTTAAAGTGTTTCAAAAACAGATAAAGGATTCTAAATTTAATTCCATCTTTGAGTTTGTATTTGGTAAATTGTAAAATCAGGGAAATTTCTGTTTTACAGTATTTATCAAATGTGTAACATTATTATGCAAAAGTAAAACACAAGGGCTTTTGCTCCACCCTTTTGAAAAAAATTCATCATCGTAGATGATTTAAAAAAAAGGGGAGGGGTAAAATTTACTTTTTACGCTTAATTTTAAATAATAAATCACTAAGAGAAAAATTGCGCTTGGGCATAAGTCTATATATATAATAAAAAGGCTTAGAACAATGTTATACGAAAGAAACCTTACCCATAAGCAGATTTCGTTCTTCCAGTACTTAAGGTGCAAAGTATTTCACAAAATAATGAGGAATCTCTGTAATGTTGAATAGAATTCTCGTTCGGTTTAGACAAACTTTGACTATTCAGTATAAAATACGTAATCTGATTCCAAAAAAAGTCATTTTTTTTATTTTAGTTAATTTTCCAGCAATTTTTATTTTTAAATTAGCAATATTTGCTTAAAATTTCAGTTATTTTAATTTCAGTATTGCGAAATATTTATTGTGTAATGGGCCAAAGATTATTTTCCACTAATAAATAATCCCTAATGACGAATGAAGAAGTGCATCATTATAGCGCAATTATACATTTTTATGACGTTATTTTTTACTGGCTTTCCGCTCAGCGTTCCTTTCAGACCATGTTTCGAAAAACTGAGGCAATACATAAATTCAAAGAATATGGTATGGGCGCCGGCTGAACGAAATCCCTGAAGTGGGAAGATTTTGGAAGACATGTGTGCCTGTAGCAAAAATAGAAACAGTTCTCTTTCCGTCAATTGAGCTCCGACTGCACTGCCCCCTTCCTCTCCGTTTAAGATGATAAATATTGGAATAATTAAACACTAAAATAATTGTACTGTTGCTCGAAAATTTTCCCAAGTAAGCGGGGGGGGGGGGGGGAGTCTTGCGCCGGTGTGGTACTACCTTCCACGTTATGTGCCTGAAAGAAACACTGGTTCCGATCAGAGCCTGATTATTGCAAGGGCAAAAGGGGCAGCTGCCCTCAACTCTAAAATACCCCCCCCCCCCCACCTCAAATCCCAAAATAGTTTTTTTAATATGCAAAAATTGTGGCTCAAAGCACATTATAGGGTGTCCCATCTGAATCTTGGCCTCACGCACCAGGGCGCCATATAGGCCCTTGTTCCGCCGTTCTGAGTTTAGGGCGCAACGTCCTTTGCAATTTCAAGAACTGACAACTTTGAAATACTACGAGAACGAGCATGCTTTGTATATGCTACTATGTTTTACATTCGCATGAAAATTATTCATTTAACCTCTTGAGACCCAAGGTCGCATTTTTCGCGCAAATTTTACCATTTTTAGGATTAAGGCTCTTTGTGGGGCTAGAAAACTTTATATATATTCATTTATTTTTAAAACTAAAAAATATATAGAGTTTTGGCATGTCCAATATAATGGACATTGGGTCTTAGTCCTGTAAAAACCATATTATTTAATTACGTGATTCTGAATGAAAAATTCTTAATTGCAAAACATTCTTTCATTATAAATGTGTTTTTATCGTTCATACATCACCTTTAAATATTGCACAATTATAGTTTTTTCATTATCAAAGAAAAAAAAGTATTTTTGGACGAGATTTATTTGAAAAGTATAAATCAATTTAGTGATTTTTAAATATTTTTTTTAAAAGGACTGAAAAAAATCTATCACATCAATAAAAGTTTTTTCTAAATAAAATTATAAATAGTTAGTGGCACGGTTATCACAATTGACATTTGGATGCCAAAAGGAAATTAAAAAGAAATAAAACACAGTTTATTTATAATCTTAAATTATTATCTTCAGTTATATTTTCTTTCAATATAAATGTGCTTTTATCGTTCATACATCAGCTGTAAATATTGCAAAATTTTTAATTTTTTCATTATCAAAGAGAAAAAGTATTTTTGGATGAAATTTATTTGAAAATTATAAATCTATTTAGTGACTTTTTAAATAGTTTTTAAAAAATGAATTCAAAAAAATCTATCTCATCAATAAAAGTTTTTTCTAAAAAAAGTGATAAAGATGGTGGCACGGTTATCGCATTTGACATTTGGATGCCAAAGGTAATTAAAAAGAAATAAAATGCAGTTTATTTATAATCTTAAAGTATTATCTTCAGTTATATTTCCTTTAAATTTTTATTTCTCTTTAAATTCGATTAAATTAACTAATTTAATTATAAACAACTTAAGAACAGTAAAATAATATAAAAAGCTTGCATTTATGTTTTATAGTTAAACGAATGTACAAATAGAAGTTGCATTTCATGCTTACTTATTTTACATGCTTACTTATTTTATTTTATACTTATCAAGTCAGATGAGTTCGCTACATAGGTTTCGAAAACCAGATTTTTAGTGTCAAGTTCCTATTTCTTTCACTACAAACTTTGTTGACATCAGAAGTGTGTTTTTATGGTTTATATATCACTTCCAAATATCACATAAATTCAATTTTTGAATCATCAAATAGAAAATTGTATTTTAACCAACAAACGTGTTGATCAATTTAGTAATAATAAAAAATTAATAACATTTTGTTTGTTTTTTTATCTCTTCTCCACACCAATAATTTGTTTGTTAGAATAATGATAATAAATAGTGGTACAGCTACCACAATTGGCAAGTAAATGCCAAGAAGAAATTTGTAAGAAATCAAAATGAATTTATTTAGAGTCTTATACCGTTATCTTTAATTATATTTTCTTAAAGTTTTTTTGCTAATTAAATATGGAAAAATTTATTAATTAAATTATGAATAGTATACTAACAAAAAAAATAATACCAAAAATAGTTATGAATAAGAATAAAACATAATAAAGGGTTAATTAACCACATTTACCAAATTTAACAATATACTGACTTAGAACAAGAATTTTATCAGTAAAAATATACATTTCTATGATAATATTTATTTTTTTATTATTTATTTAAGAATATATATTATCTACTCATGTATCTATTATTTGTTTCAATACTGTGTTGATTTTTAAGTAAAAACTAATGTATCTCTTCAGTATACAAAAAGAGTCTAATATGAATAAAAATAACTGATGAAGACCCAATGTCCAATAGAATGGACATTAAAAAAAAGTTGTTTATTTTCTAAAATATAAATTAGATTACTTAAACTGCGGTGTCATTTCATTGATGCAACACTTAACATTAGATGTATGTAGCATTAATATAAAAATATTTTAAAAATATATATAAAATTAGCATTCAAACTGTCTGCTTACCGTCAACTGTCTTTCTCTTGTTGCCTGCCACATTCAAATGATTAAAATACATATTTAGTTGCAATTTGTTTATTATTTCGGCATACAGATAGCAGCACTAGACTATCTAGTATAATGGACAGCAAGTATTTACAAGTTCCAACTGAAATTAAGTATTTTACATAAAAAATAAAAATGTCCAATAGAATGGACGCAGGGTCTCAGGAGGTTAAGCGAAATAAATAAATGAATCAAGCTACTTAAAAAATATTTGGTTTGATTCATTTTTACCTAATAAATATTCAATTTACAGCAGTTTAATAATATAATTAATGAACGACCGAACTGTATAGACTCGATACTGTGATCATTTTAATAAGAATTATTTACATATATATTTTTGATTACATGCTCTTTTTTCAGTTTTCATTTTCGGCAAAATTTCTGACACTAACGTTATTGACTATTTGCAGAAGAAGATGAGCTCACATCCAGAAGACACCGCTAGAAGAAAAACTTTTTCAAAGACGCCTGTTTTTTATTTTAAAATTTCTGCCCCTTTAAGCTCCTAACTGTTTCTTTTTTCCAGCCATCTGGGGGGCAGTCTTAGATTCCCTGTGGGATAAGAGGACTCTAGAATAATGCGCTTAAATAGCCGTAAGCGATAGAATTCACCCTGAATCTGCCAAAGTCGAAATTAATTAACATCCCGCAAGGGAAGCAGATTTGAATCGGATGGTTCCTGGGGTTCGTGATTCTGTTTCTTTTCTAAGTAGCTTAAAAGTAATTCCATTCAGATAAAAAGCAGAAGCCAATGTCTACATGCGAAAATGTCTACATGCGCCTTGAATTCCTTTTTAAACAGAACGAAGAATCCTTTCTCGATCTGGTCCCAGCCTAGCTATAGAAAATGTAAAAGAAAAAAAAACGCAGAATATAAAATAATTTTTATCGATGCTCATAAGAGTACCGATAAAAATAGGTCGCCCTTTCATCTGTTTGGCGCCCCTAGGGCTCGGCGCCCCGTGCGGTGGCACACTTCGCACACGCCTTGGGCCGGCCCTGAGTGGAAGTTACTATTCTTCGGGGTACTGAATAAAATCTGGACCAGGGCGCCATGACTATCAAATTCTCTGCCAATGAATCCATTTAAAATGAGAATATGTTTCTTATACAGTGTTTCGTCGCTTATACTTGCACAAAAGACAGAAATACAAAAATACCTGACAACACCAGGGTCGCTAAATACTTAGACGCAGAAAATATGCAAACATATTAGACGCAGACTTATTAGAAGCATTCTTAGAGCAGAACTTATTTAGGCGTATATCTAAATAAGTTAATACTTAATATTATTTTTCTTAGAATTTATCTTTAGTACAAGCTTTGAAACAAAGTCTGGTCCAGGATACCATGTGTAATAATGGCATATCTGATTGTCGATAACTTCTGTTATCTCGAAATTGGGTTATCTAATTGTCTTTGATCACACATAGTTTGCTTATGCTATAACTTTAAAAAATAAAAAGCATTACTTTTTAATTTTCCAAATGAAAATTTTTGAAAATTTTATGCCTTTCAGAATACACAACTTTAAGCGTGCTTTAAAAAAAAAAAAAAAAAAAAAAAAAAAAAAAAGACGATGGGCGCACCGGGCATTTGCCTCGTTGCCCGGTGGGCCAGTACGACCCTACGCAAAACATTATTCCTCAGAAAATTATTGGAATATCACTATGAAATTTAAAATATTATGTTGTTTACACTATTGTGAAGGCAATGAACTAAAGATTTAAATTTAAAATAAATGTTTTTTGTTTTATGGATGTTTTTGTGGAATGACATTGATGAATTTTATGAAAATTAACATGTAAACAAGAGCAATATGCTATAAGTTTTGAAACATTTAAAACGTTTCTTAGATTTTAGTTCATTGCCTTCACCAATGTGATAAATATGAAATGTACAAAGGAAACTAACGTACAGTAAAATTTTCGGTACTTTTCGGTTAGCCGGGCGCCCGTGTTATATATACATGGATATACATACATATATATGTATATATAAATATATTTTATATATACACATATATACATGTGTATGCACATATTTGTATATGTATATAGATGTATATATATATATACATCTGTATATACATATCCATGTATATATAACACTGGCGCTCGGCTAACCGAAAAGTACCAAATTTTCTTTAGAGCATTTTGGGCCAAATTTCACTAAATTTTACTATAAATTCCTCCATTAACCAAAATTTTATCAATGAAGGAAATATTTTTTGCTTTTTTTCACATTTTCTAGTCATAATCTTAATAAAAATACGTTTAAAAATTAATTAAATAGCTCAATTGCTCTGTACATAGTCACACACCTGAAATGTTGGATAAAAAAGTGTCTGTTAGATAAGTTATTTCTATTATGTTTATGACCAGGGATGGAGAATTTCTAGAAAATCTTACCAGCCAAGGATTTATTTCAACAGCCAGTAAAATGCAATGTGCAGTTAAAAAATTTTATGACAAAATTACGCAACTCAAAATAGTTGGTTACTATTACGGTCAGAGACCTGGTGCTGGAACCGTAGCCCGGAGCCGGAGCGCTCTGGAGCTGTATTTTCCCTGGAGCTAGAGCTCTAAAATTTACTCTGCTCCAGGGCTCCTTTAGTTTTTTATTATTTTTTTTAATCTTTTTTTTCAGTCTTTTAAATGTCCAGGTTTAAAATATTTTAATTACACCATTATTCAGTATTTTAATTATATCATTTTTTAAGGTTTTTTTTTTTTTTTTTTTTTTTTTTTAATTAAAGATGTAAAACTTCTCACAAAAATATGGTAACACTACTTCACTTCTACTTGAGCTAAGTGGCAACACTATTTGAAAACAAATATGACTGCCTGTTGGTTACACGTACAATTTTGGTTGTTTGAAAAGCGTAGAAGAAATTTAAGATTTTTGTGTTTAAAATTCCACCAAACTTTCTATTTTAAAAGCAAAAGCTAAAAGATGTCATATTTTCTGAACAAGCATTTCAAGTTTGTTGAGAAGAAAAATGCATTTTGTCAGATCTTTAATGAAGGTAAAGAAAGAAAGAATTTGTAAGCAAAAAATTAAATGTGTAAATTAAAATCTGCAACTCAGAAGTGCGAAGTCGGCGCCGAGTTGGAGCAGTTCCCGGAGCCGGAGCCACAGTATTTTATCTCGGAGCGGAGCTGGAGCATCAAAAATTTTCCGACTCCAGGTCACTGATTACTGTAATGCATTTCCATCTATTTCTTTCCTATAAAATTGAGAAATATAAACAAGAGATGAAAGTTTAATATAAAATAGAATTTTGTACCATGTTTACATCGCAGTAATTAGGAAAGTTGAAAAATATAGCTAACTACTTATTAAAAAAACGTTTTAGGCATACCTGTATAGTTTGCAGTTTTCAATAACTACCTAAAAATTCACTCATCCTGTCAGAAAATTCACTCGCCAGTGGCTAGTAAAATGATGCATTTTCCTATCCCTGAGCATGATATTGTTATTTTATTTTGATGTCATAAACACACTTCTCAGGCTTATGACAAATTATTTCACAAGATAATTCACTGATGATGTGGCAACCAATTTTTTGATCATTTGTACCTATTGAACAATGTAAAACCACTACATGAATCGTGATTCTTGTTAGTCCAGACATAATGCCTTAGAATAATCACATATATGGCATTCAAAAGTAGGTATAGGTAAATTAGCAGAAATTTTACTAAAGGAAATATTCATGTGTATTTTAAAAGAAACTAGAACTTTGTTGAGATATAATCAGTTATTGTTAAAGTTTCATCGGAGCTTGAGCAAAGCATAGGTTTGCATTAAGCCTAACCAAAGAAACAAAGGTCAAGCTCAAATTGTTATTTTCGAGTGCTGGGTACAAAATGTATGAATTTTCTTAAATCACAGTTTATTTCAAGGAAAAATTGTTATTTAGTGAAAATTAACACATCATTTAAATTCATATGTTAAAATGAGTTTCATTACTTACGTTCCACGTAGTGCAGATAATAGATGTTTGCAGATTATGCATTTTGCGGAGTTCACAGAGTTTACTGTATTTAACTTTATTATAAGCATTCATTATGATTTCTAGTCCATTATTACATTGTTGCTCAAGAAAATTTAAACATTTATATCCCATTTATGTTTATTTCTGCATTTGAATCACTTTCAGCATGATATTGTGTTATTTTATTTTCATGTCATAAACACACTGCTCAGATTTATGTCAAATTATTTCACAAGAAAATTTACTGGCTGTCTAGCATCCAATTTTTTTATCATTTTTACCATTTGAACAGTCGAAAGCGCTACATGGATCATGATTTTTTTTTATTCCAGACATAATTTCTTGGAATAATCACATATAGCATGCAGAAGTAGGTATAAATACATTAGCAATAATTTTACTGAAGGAAATATTCCTGTGTATTGTAAAATAAACAAAAACTTTATTGAGATAAAATAAGTTATTGTTAAAGTTTCATTGGTGCTTGAGCAAAGCATAGGTTTGCATTAAGCATAACCAAACAAACGTCAATGCTTAGCTGAAATTATTATTTTCAAATGCACGGTACAAAACTCATCAATTTCAATATATTTCATACAATGTTGAAAAAATGTAAGACTTATTGTGTATTGCAATGCAAGAGTTCAAGCAATTAACAATATAAAGCAGAAATTAAATATATTTATAATAACTGTGTGCTTTTCATAGAAACATGTAAAAAGGAAACGTAAAATCTTAAAAACATGGAACGCTTAAATTTACAAATATCGCTTGTTTTACAGTTACTGATTGAAATTTTGGCTAAAACGCTTTCAATTAGATAAATTATTTTTCTATTTTCACGGTTTAAAAAGTTCAAATTTTAAAAGATTTCTTTAACTCGATTTTAGTTAATGAAATCTTGGAATATGCACACACAAATTGTTTTCATAAATTCTTGTGACACTTTGATTTGTTTTTTTTATTTATGGTTATTTAATAAACCAAAGGTGGATCTTAATGCGAAAAAGTTTTTACATGTATTTATAAAAAAATAAGAATTTTTCCTATCAATTTCAACATATTTCATACAATGTTGAAAAATTTTAAGACTTTTGGTGTATTACAGCGCAAAAGTTCAAAACATTAAGAATATAAAGCAAAAATGAAATATCTTTATAAAAACTGTCTGCTTTTTCATAGAAACATGTAAAAAGGAAATATAAATTCTTAAAAATATGGAGCGCTTAAATTTCCAAATATCAATTGTTTTACACTTAATTATTGAAATGTTGGCTAAAACAGTTTCAGTTAGATAACTTATTTCTATTTGAATCATGTTTATGAGTAACCTATAGTGTTAAATAGTTCAAATTTTAAAAGATTTCTTTAACTTGATTTTAGTTAATGAAATCTTGGAATAATGCACACACATGGTTTTCATAAATTCTTGGACACTTTGATTCGTTTTATTTATTTATAGCTGTATAATAAACCTAAGGTGGATCATAATGTGAAAAAGTTTTATTTTACATGTATTTATATATAAAAAAATATATATATATGTCGTCAGTTTTAGCATATTTCATAACATGTTGAAAAATGTTAACACTTTTGGTGTATTACAGTGCAAGAGTTCAAAACATTAAAAATATAAAGTAAAAATGAAATTCTTTTATAATAACTGTCTGCGTTTTCATAGAAACATGTGAAAAGGAAACGTAAAATCTTAACAACATGGAACGCTTAAATTTCCAAATATCGCTTATTTCACTTGATAATTGAAATGTTGGCTAAAACAGTTTCAGTTAGATAAATTATTTCTATTTGTATCATATTTATGAGTAATCTATAGTGTTAAAAAGTTCAAATTTTAAAAGATTTCCTTAACTCGATTTTAGTTAATGAAATCTTGGAATATGCACACACAAATTGTTTTCATAAATTCTTGTGACACTTTGATTCGTTTTAGATGGAGGGTTGTAAAGGTCAATGGAAATCACGACTATGAATTTATTGCATTGGTCTTTTTTTTTTTGGTAATTGGTAATTTTTTTTTTTTTTGTGGTTTTATCTTTTTATCACTAACCTAAAAAAAAGTAATGATATCAATGCAAAAACCCTTAACGGGTTAAAAGTTTGTGACGCAGCACTTTATCTTTAGCTCTAAGAATTTTAAATTTGGAACTTAAAAATAATGATATCAAATTTTGAGTGACGCAATGCTATTAATTTACCTATACATATATATATCAAAATTTATTCATTGATGCTTTATCATTTACATCTCATAAATTCGAATTATGAATTTTAAAAGATATGATATGAAAAATTTAAGTGACGCCTTGATGTTGCTTAAAACGATTAGTTTTAAAATTCAATTTAAATTTTCTTTTGGCTAAATACATTTACACATCTAAACAATACTTTTCATTTTCAAATGCACTGTTGAATATATTACTTTCACTGAATCTATATAATGCACTGAATTGTATTCATTTGCATAAATTGATTTATCTTTTGTGCCACGCTATCCAAAAATCAAAAGTAAAATTTATGTAAATAGTTTTTTTGCGTCATTGTATCCAAACTAAGTTAAATGTATGCAAATGGATAATATGACCAAAAAACTATTTACATAAATTTTACTTTCGATTTTTGGATAGCGTGGCACTAAAGATAAATCAATTTATTCAAATGAATACAATTCAGTGCATTATATAGATTCAGTGAAAGTAATATATTCAACAGTGCATTTGAAAATGAAAATTATTGTTTAGATGTGTAAATGTATTTAGCCAAAAGAAAATTTAAATTGAATTTTAAAACTAATCGTTTTAAGCAACATCAAGGCGTCACTTAATTTTTCATATCATATCTTTTAAAATTCATAATTCGAATTTATGAGATGTAAATGATAAAGCATCAATGAATAAATTTTGATATATATATGTATAGGTAAATTAATAGCATTGCATCACTCAAAATTTGATATCATTATTTTTAAGTTCCAAATTTAAAATTCTTAGAGCTAAAGATAAAGTGCTGCGTCATAAACTTTTAACCCGTTAAGGGTTTTTGTATTGATAAGATAATTACAAAGAAATTATTTAAAGTCCCCACATGATATCACTAGCTACCCTTTAATCTGTTATTACCCCTTAACCTGTTGAACTTCTGCACCAAAAGTTTACAGATTGCGTTGAAAAACATCTGTTAATGAAATGGGCATTTTTGTTCATACATTCATACTAAATAATACAGAAACAACCGTTAAACGTATGGTTATCCTCCTGTTATTTCTTAAAAAACGATTGCAGATGTTGGAGAGATTTGTTTGTACACATCTGGCAAACAAACATTTCAAGTATGTCTTCCAGATTCGAAGAAAAGTAGCTAGCTAGCTACCTCTGTTCTGTGATTGATTTATCTTTGTCGGGAAGATCGTATAGGTGGACATTTAAAAAGGCTGAAGTGCACTGCTCTTTGAAAAACTGAAAACTTATAATAAAGGTTTAAAAATCATACGATTTTATGGAGTTATCGTATAAAAATATATTATTCATGTAATAAAAAAAAATGAAAATATAATGGAGAAAACAATTTATTTGGAAATTTTCAACGAGGAAAGAATGCTTATATGTAGATAATATCCATATCTTCGCCTTCCATCCCCCTTCGAACAATTCTAAATTATACTTTATGGTATTTTGTCAAGTGTTACATTGACAAAAAATTATTTTTGAAAAAGAAAAATTATTTATTTATTTATTTATGTCCCTTTCTCTGCTAACTGTTATTTTGTAGAGACATTACATCCAAGTTTTAGAGAGATATAAAAATTGGTAAATCTGCAAATACTCAAGATAAACTCTGAATTTTATGACCAGTAGGGAATTTTTTTTAAAGAATTCATTCTTAAAAATACTTTGAATTATATCATTAAAAATACTAATAATGGGAAAATACTTATAGAATTTTTTTTAAATGATCATTATTCTCATGAGAATATGATTAACTATTTATCTGGCAAAAAGAAAATATGCACTTATCTATATTAAAAAAACACTATTTTCTTATAAAATTATTATAATGGAAGATTTCATGGCACTGTATTATAAATTAAAAAAAAAAAGATTCACGATTCACTCAAAATCCTTTTTTTTTTATGATTTTTTAAGTTGCTATTATTCTTTTTTTTTTTTCTTTGAGGAAGGGCAGACCATGATTTTGATAGCAAATACTGTTGGCAAAAGCGGGATTCGTAACCCCTGTAAAAAATGATAAACGATACAATGGTTATACTTAATATATTCAATACCGGATACCGTAATAATATATCGAAATTTCATGATGATTATATGCATTTTATGGAAGCAATACATAATATTTTATACAAAAGTTTAAGCGTTTTCCTGTAAAGTCACAATATACGTGATACAATCACTGTACGTAATAAATGCAATAATACATCACAACCATATTTTTGGTAATTCGAGCCATTTTAAGGAAGCAGTACATGTCGGTGTATGTTTAATTTTTTTATGCCTCCTGTAAAAGCTGTATACAATGACTATCTTTATACTATAAACTAGGGGTGCACAACCTTTTTAAGAGAAGGGCCACTTACAAAAATGTCTGGGTTTTTCAGGGCCACATTACTAACACAGAGCGAATTCTATTTCGGGAGGTGGGGGATGGGGGTGATCTGTGGCATTTAAAAAACATAGTTTCATAGGGGTGCAGGTTTATCCCTTTATGATTAACTGACTGATGAAATTTTTCGATTTTTTCCGGTGGTGAATTGTAAAAATTCGCGACTTTTCTCGCAATAAACTGCCGAAACTCGCGATTTTACCGTAGCCGATCGACAAAATTCTCAATTTTTCCGCGCTCGATCGAAAGAACTCGCGATTTTTTCGCGCCCGATCAAAAGAATTCGCGTTTTCTTCGAGCCCGATCGACAGAATTTGCGTTTTTTTTTCGTTCACGATCGACGAAACTCGTGATTTTTCCTCGCCCGATCGACGAAACTCTGAATTTTTCCACGCCCGATCTATGAAACTCGCAACTCTTAACTGACTGACAAAATGTGCAATTTTCCCGCGTCAAATTGATGAAATTCGCGACTTTTCTCGCGATAAACTGACGAAACTCGCGATTTCCCCCTGCTCTGATTAACAAAATTTGCAACTTTTCCGTGCGCGATCGATGAAATACACGATTTTTCCGCGTCCGATGAATGAAACTAGCGACTGACGAAATTAGCAACTCGGGAATTTCCTATATTGATACAAATGGTGTTGGCCGGGCGATTTATAAAATTCGCGATTTTTAACTGACTGACGAAATTTGTAATTGTTTTCCGCGACAAACTGACGAAATTCACGATTTTTTCATGTAACCTATCGTCAAAATTGCGATTTTTGCTAATTATAAATTTACGAAATTCGCGGGCCACAAGTTAACACATCGCGGGCCACTTTTGGCCCGCGCGCGGGCCACAGGTTGTGCATCCCTACTATAAACTAACCCTATTTGCGTTTACAACATATCCATTTTGTGGTAAGTGCGTATTTTAAAGAAAATTAGAGCCCAAATAAATAAACAAACAGATGAAGAAAACAAATCTGTTTTCTTATTTTAATAAAATTTACAATGATACCGCCTTTCCAACAACAACATCAAAAAACTATTTAAAATGAAGGATCTGTTTAAAAATTAGCGTGAACATGCATCTAATTTCCTACTTTGTGATAGAGGTCTGCACGGGCCGGAATTTCCAGACCCGGGCCCGACCCGAACAAAAGCAATATTGGCTCTACCCGGCCGGATGGAAAAATTAAAAGTTCGGTCCGAGCCCGGCCCGGCCGTGGAAAAATTAATGAAATGAGGCCCGACTCAATTGCTACAAAAAATTCAGGTTTTTCTAAGCATACAATTAAGATTCTTTTAAAGAATAATACTGTATACATATTTATGGGATAATTTCACAGTATATTTTAAAATTACTATGTGTTCGCAAGACAGAAAATACACAATAGCAACATTAATGATTACTTAGAGTCTTAGCCGTTTCACCTTTTCAAATAAGGATTCATTAAAACATTAATGTAGTTTAGAATAAAAGAAAAAAGGACGGTTGAAACATGCCAACTTTTGAAGCTGCGTAATAAAAAGCAAATTTGTAAAAATATTCCTGTGCCATTTAATAAGGCTTTTCTCAAATACAAAGAAGCTGCTATCTGATACATTTCTGAATTCATTTCTTTTTGAAAACGCATAATATTGGCAGGTGTTCTTATTCAGAAACTATGTAATCGAATAACTTTAACCATGTTTTGATAAAGGCAGTACATCTTTGAGAAAATACTGTCAAAGTTAAATTTTTGAATCAAATTTCCAGAAGAGATACTACGGGAAAATAGAAAAACCTGCAGTCACGTGAAAAGAATCTCTTATATCTCGATAAGTAATTTGTTTATAAAAAATGGAAAGCGCTGTTCGATTCTAAATCCCTTCAATAGTCAGGCCTGTCAATTTTATGCCTTTACAGTTAAAAATGAGTCAGAAAATGTGTCAGAAAATTTCTCATTGTTGAGCAGTGAATTTGAGAAACACCTTAAGGTATATTTCCAAAGATTCCGTTAACAGAAGTTCGTTATCGCTATTAATATTTTTACAAAACATATTGCCTTCCCTACACATCCTAAAAACAATAAAGTCCAGTTCCGACCTTGCTCGACTATGTCGAAAACAAATTCAAGCTTGATCTCGGCCCGGCAAGAGGAAAAAAATAAGCCCGGGCTAAGACAACATTTAAGGCTGTTCTCAAATACAAAGGGTCAACTTTCTGACATAAGTTTTAATTCAGTTTTGTTCGGAAACGCATGAAATTAGAAGGTGTTATTCAGAAACTATGCCATCGAACTGTTTTTTCCGTTTTCTTATAAACACAATAGATCTTTCAGAAAATACTGTCAAAGTTGACATTTTGAACTGAACTTTCGAACGAAAGAAGAAAATCCAGTCAATAAGGGGAGAAAAATGCCGTGTCACGTGATCAAAATCGCTTATAACTCAATAGGTAATTGATTGATTAAAAAATGGAAAACACAGTTCGATTCCAAATCGCTTCCACGGCCAGGCTTTCCAATTTTATATCTTTCCGTCAAAAAATGAATTTGTAAATGTGTCAACGTTTTGCGCTTGCGGAGCAGATCAGTTAAGAACAGCTGATCTCTCTCCCATGACAATCCCATGACATCGCTACGCTGAACATGTTACATTTCTGTATTGATGTTGTGAAGCGCCATCGGCTCGTGAAGCACATGTATCCTTATTCTCCCGAAAGTCACCTTCATTAAAAATGGCTCATATTTTATTGGCTTCTATTAAGTTTTTATAGCAGGCCGGCAGGCCCTCTTAATTTTTTTTTATCGGCCCGGCCCATTTTTTTTTGTTTTTTTGGCCCGGCCCGTTGAAAAAATTGTTCTAATTCTGCCGGCCCAGCCCGGCCCGTTTGAAAATTCGCCTTCACTTTGCCGGGCCGGGTACGGGCCCGTGCAGACCTCTACTTTGTGATTACTTTTACAAACTTGTTTGTATAATAACATGAGCTTTTTAACTATTCTTATATTGAATTTTTTTTTTTATCGAATATCGTCCCCTCTCCCCTCTTTTTTATCTTTTCAGAATACTCTGAAAGAGTAATAATTCAAGGGAACACAATATTTTTCGCTGAATTTATATATATTTATGTGGTGAAATTAAACTTAATAATGTAGATAAGCTTTAACTAACGTTTTTTTTTTTTCTGATATTTTCAAAACTCTTCTTTCGGATATAAATTGCGATCTTGTGGAATTCCGGAAACGACGTATTTCTTATTCTTCTACCGTCTTTACTATTTAGAAAATTGAATATATAAATGGAAGGATGAGTGGAAGAAAGATAATATGCTAAACTGATGTAAATGTTGAAAAAATACAAAAAAAAAAAAAAAATATGAATTTCAGAGAAATGTTCACCGTTACTCCATTGTAGGTCTAGTCGATGAAGGTTTATATTTTAAATTTCAAAGAAACATACTGAGTAGTATGTTATCTTTTTTCCGCTCACCCGTTCAAATATAAATTAATACCTATTTTATCATACTAAACCGAAAGTATTATAAGGAAGGAGTAATAAACACGCCATGAAAGTAAATGAATGTCATTCTCAAATTCAAACTAGCTACATTAGAGGGGTTGCTACATTAAAATGCACGGGCCGAAATTTCCAGCCCCGTGTCTGGCCGGATTCATAGAAAAACAATTCGGCCTGGGCCGATACAAAAATTAAAAGTTCGACCTGAGCCCGGCCCGGCCCGTAGAAAAAAAATCACCGAGCGTTCTGGAATAACAGCCAAAAGTGCGGCCCAAGACCGGCCCATAAAAAAGGTAAAATCTCGGCCCGAGCCAGGCCCGGCCCGAGTGTGAATTTCTACAGAACATTGATTTTTACGTCAATTTGGTTCAAAATTTATCTCGTACGATGAGTTCTGGGTCAAAACTAGGACTGAAACCAGTCCCGGCTCTGTACAGAAAAATAAGTTTATATCGGCCCGATCATTCAGGAAAAAAGTAGGGCCCGAAACCGGCCCGGCCCGTAAAGAGTAATCACTAGGCCCTGCCCGAAAAGAGTGGAGATCAGGCCCGGCCCGGCCCAAGTGCCATGAATGAAAATAGGCCCGAGCCCGTGCAGATCTCTGTGCTACTTTTTGCCATATTTTTAATTCATTGTTCTCAAATATACCAAATTGGCAGGTGCTCTTTCTCAAAAAAAACTAAGTATTCGAACTTTTTTGCCGTTTTTCAGATGCTGCCAAAATGTGGGTTTTGAACCAAATTTTCGGGTGCGACATCGCGGGAAAGAAAAAACTGGTCTCCTTATACAACAATGGCTTTTAACTCAAGTTGTAATTCAAGTATCGAAAAATAATAATAAAAAAAAATGTTCGATGACAAATCAATGTATTCAAGTATTATGCTTTTATGTTTAAACATGTGTTAGAAAGTTCCGCGTTGCTGAGCAGGATTTTATTTATTTATTTGAGAATCGCCAAAAAATAAAAATAAAAAAGAATTTGCGTATCTTACAATATTTAAAAAAAATTTTTTTTTTAAATATCTGTATATAAATAATCTGTATATGTTTAAAATATCGTGTACATTTTTAAAATATCAGTAATCTAGAAATACGAATAACCGTGACTCTATACTGACATGTCACGAAAAGACAAAGAAAGGACACATCGTGAGATAAAACTTTTTGTTTTATCATATAGTTTTTCAGCATGAACCACTACTACATATTATGTATTATACATTGAATTTGAATACATCTCAGCCTCAGATTTTCATAGAATTTGTGTCTCTACAAAATAAGAGGAAAATTCACGTTAGTAATCGAAGTTCAATTAGAAGCAGCAGGGTCTATGTCAGAAAAGGGATGAATCACCTCCTTCCACGTGTTACGGCACAGAAAGAGTTTAAAAGCACCTGGTGCCGCATTAGAACAAGTGGGTAAGTGTGGTCACAGATCGCACAGAGGGTTTCGTTTAATATTTCTTTCAAAACACTATCCTTTTGCAAAATCTGTTAACTCCACAATTCGCAACTAGGGAGTGCACTCTATTCTAAACAAACGTCTGCCCGACAAAACTCCGTTTTAGAATGGACACATAAAACTTAAAATAGGAAAACCCTCCTGACCAAGTGGAAATAAAATATGAAAGGCTATTGTGCATAAAATGAAAGAGTGGCCGAAGGGTCGTCAAATGATATATCAGCAGGGCCGTAACCGGCGAGTCAAGCCAGGGGGGGCTCTGAAATTTGTTTGTGGGGCTAACATCTTTTAACAATCCATACTTTAAGCAAACTAAATACAGTAAAAACTGATAAAATGACCTGTCTATAAAGGAAACCGTCTAAAGCGTAACCTCTCTATAAAGGATCTTTTCTATAATGATATTCTTAAATGGAAAATACTTCATGATAATCGGAAAATGAAAGTAAAACAATTAGAGGCGGTGTACCTCTTACGAAAACCTACCTAAGATAGAACTTTTCTCAATCCCGTGGGATTTAGTCTTAGGTTTTATATTTAATGGAAAAAAATAGATAGCATCCGACACCTCATAAAAAAAAATAGCTTGATTTAAATTTTAATAAGGAAAGCTAATGGATGGCACACTATATTCTGTTCCCATTTGCCGTTTATGCATTATTAAGCATATTTTGGAAAATATAAGTAAAAATATTCCTGATTACATACACAATCGATATAATAAGTAAAATTTATTAATTGGAGTTGAAACAAGTTTCAAACAACTGAGTACTTGACAGAAGCAAAGTGAAGAAAAATTATGCATTTAGCACTGATTTAGATTGTAGTTTCCAAATTATTACATTATAATGTCTGCTATTAATCTAACACAATTTAGTCCATTCAGAAATAATGTAACGCAAAAGTAACTTCGATTACATAATATTTCCGTAAAGCACAAATAATGGCTTTCTAAACAACGTTAAAATTTTCATTAAAATAAAATATAAAATGAAAACAAGATTTCAAAAAATCTGCATAACTGACAAATTTTATTTACTCACCAAAGGAGCAAGATAAATAAACGCTTTTTAATTTTAAAATTTTCTTCGTGCTAAATACTCCACAGTTAACATATCTCGATACTTATATTTTATATATACCGAAATTTTCTTACTCTGTTACTTATCTTTCATTGTTGCTTGTGTAATTTATTTCTAAAGGTTATACGATTCATTCAATTTCAACATTACTTTGAACTTTGCCCCAGTGATTCGAGTTTTTGACTTACTAGTATTTATATGACATTTAAAATAAGTGCACATCAACATATTTAAACTAAAGAAAATAAACTTTTTTTAATTATTTCTTATAAATATTACAAAAAGAAAAAAAAAATTAAAAAACAAATTTTTTGTTAACGATCATATTGCAACTCATAAGGGAACGAAGTTAAAGTACAAATGACTAAATGGGTTAAGGGTGTATTCCGATCCAAACTGCTTATTTTCTGATTCATTTTAAAATTCATTTTTGCTCTCAAACGCATCAAACTGGGAAATTCTCTTATTTAGAAACTATATAATGTGCCGTGCTTCTTAATTTTTTGATAAATGCAGAAAATACTGTAAAAAACGCGGTCAAAGTTAGCGTTTTGAACCGAATTCTCCGAAGCGGGCGATCTGGGAATGAAAAAAATGGTCATACTGAGAAAATAATTGTTTAAAAATCAAATTCTAATTAATTCAGCTGAAAATGAAATCACACGGCATGTCAAACATGTCTTCAGAAACCACGCCAGCAAGTTTCATGTTTTTACTTTTAAAAATGAGTCTGAAAATGTATCAGAAAATTTCGAGCTCTTGAGGGTGGAAAAATATTTTTTCGAATACACCCTTAAGATAATTTTGTCAAGAAATTAACAACAACGAAAATATATACGAAATGCTGCTATAATCGCAGAGTTCTCGGTTCCTCTATCAGAATCATCAGATGTAGCAAAGAATTAAGCAAATTAATTAAATTATAAATAAAGGTAACATGTTGCAATTCTTACATACATCTGAAGGAGACCGAACTGGTCACTAGAGGGGGCTAGTGAATGAATATTTAAGCAATAGCATAAAACCTTAGTGAAACCTTCTCTTGAATGTTGGAGCTAATTTTCCATAACAAAAAGTGTAATATTTTAATAACGATCTTTAATCAAAAATATATCCTATTAAAAAAAAAAAAAAATTGTAAACTTTTATCCTTGAAACATAAAGAATATCTGAAATTTTTATGCGTGTTGCTTGTACAGATAAAAGTAACCTTCATATAGAGAAATTATAGAATAGTTCTCATGATGCAAATTTATTTTTTAGAAATTATATATCCTGTGCATTTCAAAGGACGAAAAGTGAGAAATAGATTAAAATTTTTAGAAAAGATGCTTTATTACTCAGAAAAAGAAAAAGAAAGGAAAACCTTTTAAAAGAATTATTAGAAATACGGTTGCATTCCTCTTCTACTTAGCCGACAATATAAAAGCTTGTGAAAGTTTTTTTTAATGTTTCAATAAGCATATATGTATGTAGTATTGAACATTGATTATATATATATATACATAATATCTTGCATATTTAAACCTCTGGTTAATAAAATCAGTCTTTCTGATGAATAAATTCGTATAATTTATCATGCTAGTAGTATTCTGACAGAAATGTACATCTTTATTTACTAAAACACCGATTCATACAACAAACACAGAAATGTTCAACTCCCCCACTATAATATATTTTTTTAAAGATGCGCTTTGAAAAAATTGAGAAAAAGGAATCTGTAGGATACAGGTCTTTTTACATATTTTTTCTTTAAATTGAAAACATTACATAGATTTAGAGATCATACAGGGTTGCCACGCTTCAGGGAATTTTCCAGTCAAAATACCAGTATTTTTTAATAGAAAAATATATCTAGACTAACCGCACGAAATTTCGCCTTATTTAAAGAGAGATTCTCTTTAAGGAAGTACTGGTGCTAAAGAATTTTCTGGTCAGGAAATTCCCTGTAGCGTGGCAACTCTGTCATATATCCTGTTCAATTTTTTTAATATATAAAAAACCCCGATAATTTGAGGTTTTGCAAATGTTTTTGCGTCATGTGTTCTAAAGTTATTAATTTGAATAATTCGCAAACTTACTATTATCATTTTAAAAAATACTTTAACATATTAATTACATACATTTAATATTTTTAACAGCTATTTGTAATTTATTTAATTTTTTCAGTATGTTTGTTTCTGCTGAATTATTAGATCATTTTAAAATCACGGCTGTTTTAAATACGATTAAATTTTGTAATGATATTGTTTCTCTTTAAATCTAACGTTACCTGACCTTATTTTATTAATAATATAATTTATAAAATTAACCATTTAAGAATTCGCAATAATAATTAAATTGAAAAATGTGCATATGATTATATCATTTCAAATATGAATCAATTATTACAAATATATATTAATTACATATTTTTGAGACATATCTGGGCTTAATCCTCTCGCTGCGCAGCCCTAGATATACTCGGGCATGCATTTTTCCGTCTAATTAACCCTCCTTGATTATTCCCTCCTGTAATTTTTTTATTGTAAATTTTGCCTTATTTAATCGGAGCATTTTCCCGATTAAATTAGACAAAAAATTTTTGTTTTGAAAAATCGGTGACAAAAGAATAAAAAATCTTAAAAGACGCTCGTCACGAAGGGGTTTTGATAAAACAATTACGCAGCGAAAGAGTTAATAATGGTTTTGTAAAAAAAAAAAAAAAAAAAAAAAAAAAAAAAAAAAAAAAAAAAAAGAGTCAATTTTAATGTTATATTCTTCAATACTTTTTCTTCAGAGAATAAAACTTAGGTTTAATTAATTTAAATAGTGATAACAGATTTTTTTGCTTACGTCTTAGATGTGTTTCCTGAAATTCGTTCAATCTCATTTAGATTAAAAAAGCACAAGGGTACGAACGCCACTTTTCGAACAGTTTTCATTAAATGTAGGCGACTTTTTATTATTATACGTTCCCCCCGTTTCTAGGATCTTAAAAAATATTTTTCTTTTACTCAATAACGAGAATTTTCAGGATGCATTCAAGAAGTAATTTTCATTCCATTTGCCTGAAAATTTCAGCTTCTTACATTCCTTCACCTAAGAATTGAATACTGTTTCCCATTTTCTCATGACATACATCATGATTTATAGTCATTTGTTACTCGATGAGTAGCATTTTGTCGTTAAATGCCAAGAAAATCAGCCTATAGTCAAATTTGCCATCATTTTTTGACAGATTATTTTTTTGTTTTCTGTATAGTATAAATACTTGCAAATATCTTTATAAATAAAAAAATTCGCGAATATGTCAGAAAGTAGCTGGTTTAGATTGGAAAACAGCCTTATAAAACACAGAACACAGTTTAATTCCTTGAGCTTGAATAACCATATCTGCAAATTTTGTGCCTTTATCAATAAAAATTATTTCGAAAATGTGTCAGAAAGTAGCGAATTTAAGCATACATGCATAATGCAACATACACCAAATAATTAAAGATATTTTGTCATAACCTTATAATAAACTTAATCCTAATCATGCTTTTTGGCTTAATGTTTTTTATTGTTGCATGACGAACTGAAAAAAAAAAAAATATATATATATATTTAGCAAATTCATGGAACACAAGAAAAAAAAAATAAGATGAAAATTCAAAAAGCAAACAAAAAAAATGCCCTACTCCTGCTTTCCTAATATACCCCTGCCTACACCCACAGCATGATGGCTGTGGCTTGTGTGATACTGGCTTTTAAATAATTATTTTTCTTATTCCATTTGTACAAATTGAAATTTTTTTATATTTCTAATATCCTTCAACGAACATTCTATTAAAAAATATATAGTTAGTTCCCAAGTGATATTTCATCATTAACTAAAGCTACTGTCAAATACATATTGTCAACAGGCATGTCATTAGCATTTAGAAACACGTGTTTTTTGTGACTACGTTTTACTGAAGACGTTTAACTAGTTATCGATCAACTTGAGCAGCATATGTCTATTTCCATTCATCCTATGTACGGTCATTGCTTTTAAAATGTCACGATAACGATGTACGAAACCATGTGGTGGGTAGTTAGTGAATCTGGACTTAATTTTTTCAGGAGAAACACATGTTCCTATTTAGAACGGGTTTCGAGAATTGTACCGCAAGCAAGATAAAACTAATAGGGTCTAATAGAAATCTAATAGGGTTCTGAATACAAAATTGTTGGCATATTCCATTGCATCCAAGGCAGTAAAAAGATCTGAATGTTTTTCTTGCTAGTCTTTTTTTTTTTTTTTTTTTTTTTTTTTTTTTTTTTTTTTTTTTTGAGGAAAGTTAAAACATACATTTTGTTGAAAAATAAAAAGTAGGGAAATCGTTAGAGGGGGCTCTAGAGGAAGCAAATATATTTTTAAAAGGACGATGTCTTTTGTCTTTGCATCTTTTCAGCTTTCTTGGCGTTGGGGGGGGGGGGGGGATTTTTCAATCCGGAAATATTTCTATATTTCTATTGTAAGAACATTATATTTGTACATTTCATAATTCTACAAAATACTAAGGGAAAAAAAAAGATTTGAGTGAGGCTATAAATATTGCACAAAATCCCTATAAATTCAAATTTAATTAATCCTTCCGAATCCTCCAATCCTTCTCAAATTTATTAAATGA
Organism: Maratus speciosus; assembly: GCA_963932465.1. NCBI lineage: Eukaryota > Metazoa > Arthropoda > Arachnida > Araneae > Salticidae > Maratus > Maratus speciosus. Next base: position 607,109,459 of record OZ010787.1, read on the forward strand.
TTATGTAACTCTTCTAATGTAGTTTCAACAGTTCATGAAAAATGATTTAGAAGATAAAGTTTTCATGAATTCATAATTCAGTACATAAAGGGTTAAAGGGAATTTTTTTAAAACTGATTTTTAAGTTGTATTTATACTTATCGTATACTGGATGCCATTCTATCTAGTTCACCATATATTTCTAAAAGATGCCTCATATCTAAGAGGGAAAACATATTTTTAAGTTGTTTTTAGAGACATCGCGCTACGCTAAATGATATTCTAACTAGTTCATTACTTATTTCTAAAAGATATCTTATACCTTTATTTACATATGAGACCCTACCCTGCCATAACCGAACTAATGTGGACTGAAGTAATCCGGATTGAGAAAAATCCGAATAAGAGGATTATATTTTATTAAGAAAAAAAAAAAAAAAAGAGTCATAAATGTACCTAATCGCATATTTAGGGGAGGGTAGTACACAGTAAGACGATTAGACGATTATTATTATTACTTAACGAATGGCAACGATTTTTATTCTTTTGAAGAAAAAAAAAATTCTACTTCTTTAAGCTACACAAATACGCTACATTAATGTATAAATGTTTTTAAAAAAGTTATTTATAAAAGCACAGAAGCAGCATAACGGAGTATCGAAAAATTGTCTCACTGTGTACCACAAGTGGTACGCAGTGAGACAATGTATATATTTTCATAAATCATACATTTTTATACTCTATCAATACTTTTCTGCAATTTATGACTTCTAATTAATATTTCTAGATTTAAAAATATGAGCCTCGGGTGGACAATGGCAGACATTGGGCAACCTTCATGCAAATTTTCTGCCTCTTACGTTTAGTAGATTTCACTAGCCATCGCACGCCCCCCCCCCCCCCCCTACCCACACAGATAGAGAGAGAGAGAGAAAAATCTTCTTTTATTAATAAATGACTTTTTTACATCAGAACCGCGTAGTAGGTACACAATGAGACACGTCTCACTGTGTACCACAACTGTGTGTCTCACTGTGTACTTTCGTTACGTCGTAACAAAATGGATGCAACATCTGTTACATCAATTTCATCGCTTTAAAAAGTTTATGTCGTTTTATCGAAATAGTCCATTATTAGATATAGCTAGGTTTGGTTAAGTAAATATGTGTCATATTGAAGGAAATAAACTCTAAAATAGACGTTTATGTAACTTTAACCACTATAAAATAAAGAATTATTTACTACTTTGTCGGACGAGTAACAGAAGTGGTGAAACTACATCCAAGTGTTGCAGAAGATGAGGTGATTCAGTGTGTGTTCCAGCTAGGAGAAAAATTTATAACTATATGTCAAAATGACTGCTGTCTCACTGTGTACTCCCCTACCCTATATATGTATGTTTACAATTATTTTGCCAATTAAAATTTGAAGCACATAAATTTATTTTTTTTTTAATCTGATTTTTAAGTTGTACTTATACACATCGCAGTGGTTATCATTCTATCTAGCTCATTATAAATTTCTGAAAGATGTCTTGTACCTCAGAGGGAAAACTTATTTTTAATTTCCATTTAGAGACATCGCGCTGAATGATATTCTAACTAGTTCATTATATATTTCTAAAAGATATTTTGTATCTTTATTTATGCATTAGGCTCTGTGCCATAATTGAACTAATGTGGACTGGGGTTATCCGGATATGAGTAAAATCCGAGGGATACATATATTTTTTTTTTAAGAGACATACATGTACAGTCGTGGAAAAAAAAGGAAACGCCCCCTACTAACTCCTCAACAAAGTATCGTAGAAAAAAGTTACTGGTACCGACCGATTGGGAATAAAGTCTACTTTTAAATGATGCATATAAAATTTGCTTAGGGGTCATATACATATTAAAATGAACCCAAGCTTCATTTTTCTCAATGGCAATACCCAATTTTAACAAGTTATTTCAAATCTTCGGTTTAAATTATGCCTAGACAGCAAATTTCAAGTCATTTGAATGATAAGCTTTTGAATTATATAAACATTCAAAATTTCGTGCTTCTAATGTTAAATCACATTTTCATATTTTTATTAATATTTCCTGAAATTTTACTCCTAATGTGCTAATTTTTTGTGTAGCAATATTACTAAAATACCCAAACATATATACGTTGAATTTGCAATTTTTATAATTTTATGATATGAATTATGAAATTAATATTAGAAAAAAATATGAAGTGCAACCTACAATTTTTTTGATGGAATTAGATTTATTAAGTCCTGCTTTATGGAAATCCAAAATTTCACATTTTTCGTCCAAGTAGTTATCAAATTATGCATAAAAAACGGCAAAATGATAGTTTAAGTGGCCGTCATGATAGAAGTGACTAGACATTTTGAAACTTCTTATGCTGTTCTGTAATCTAGCCGGCTTCAATGACTGCTTGAGTGTCGCTTAAAGTGCCTTGATCAAGATGGGGGCACTCTCGGTCAACAATCGAGTACAGAACTTGGATACAGCCTCTAAAGTACGCTCGTTTTAAAATAATTAATTTCTCATAAACTTATCATACGAATTGCATAAACATTTGTTTTTAGGCTAATTAAAGGGTGTAGAATTCATGTATGCTGTCAGAAGTGTGCACTGCTATTGAAAAAAAAAAGTTATGGTTCGTTTTAATATGTAGATGGCCTGCTAAGCAAATTTTATATACATCATTTAAAAGTAGACTTTATTACCAATCGTGTGGTACCAACCCAACAAACACAGAACTTGTGGGCCACTGATGGGTTCGTTAGCCTTGGCCGAAAGTGTTCGATGGCGGCCCGCTATCATTGGCCGTAACGGCTCCGTCAAAAAAGTGTCACGCCGGACACAATAAGGCCGGAAGGAAATTGGCCACAAGTACAATAAGTTGCCCACAAACGCGCCATTAACGGTCATCTAAAACTGATATTTAGCCGCAAACTGGCCACAATTATACATTTAATGGCATTCCTGAATAAAAGCTTGCCACAGCTATGCCATTAAGGGTCATTTTAAATAAAAGCTAGCCACAAGCCAGACACATTTATACCATCAATGGGCATAATTAATGAATGCAAGCCGGAAGCTAGCCACATTTGTGCCAACAATGGGCATCATTAATGAATGCAAGCCAGAAACTAGCCACATCGATGCCGCTATTGGTTATCATGGATGAAAACTAGCCCGAAGCTGGTCGGAATTATATTGTTTAACCCCTCCCCCACAAAAGTTCAGTAAATGATTTTTTTTTTTTTTTGGGGGGGGGGGGGGGGACAGAAAATTTTTCTTCTAAAAAATATTTTGATAAAAATTAGAATCTAAATTTACTGGTTTTGAAGTGTTTATCTGAAAACAGTTTATATTATAAACTGTTTTCACATATTATATATTAAATTATACTATGTAAAATTTGGAACAGGTCTAGGAAATTTTATTTTTTTAATGTTCTCATAACACCATCCTGACTTTCATACATGTTTTACTTTAACATACACTTAAGTTAAAAACAATTTTTATTAAAAGTCAAATAATAATTTAAATTTTGCAGAACAAAATGCATTTAGATCCTAAATTTTATCAAAACATTTAAGACTGTTCTCAAATCAAAAGGGTAAACTTTCTGACATAAGTTTTAATTCACTTTTGTTCGGATACGCATGAAACTAGAAGGTGTTCAGAAACTATGCCATCGAACTGTTTTTTCCGTTTTCCTGTAAACGCAATAGATCTTTCAGAAAATACTGTCAAACTGGGCATTTTGAACTGAACTTCCGAACGAAAGAAAATCCAGTCATTAAGGGGAGAAAAATGCCGTGTCACGTGATCAGAATCTCTTATAACTCAATAGGTAATTGATTGATCAAAAAATCGAAAACACAGTTTGATTCCAAATCGCTTCCAAGGTCAGGCTTTCCAATTTTATATCTTTCCGTTAAAAAATGAATTTGTAAATATGTCAAAAGGTTTTGCGCTTGTTGAGCAGAGCAGTTGAGAAGAGCCTTAAAAGATAATTCCAATGGAGGCATAACTGAGCCTTATCTGCTCATCACCTTTGAACAGAACAAATTTCAAATTTGCTGTTAGTAAATGGACGTTCAACAATATCCAACCTTAAATATTTTTATAGAGACATATTCTCCTAAAAAATTTCTTTTTTATGGTTGCTTTAGTTTTTATAAATGTTGAGATTCCTAAACAGCTGCAAGAAACAAATTTACAGTTAAAGAAAATTTGGTAACAACCCTAGTAGCATCGACAGATCGTATTTTTCTCGGTCTTTCATCAATTCCTCGAAATGTGCTCGAGTAATAACACAGGTATATCCTTGCGAGCAGTACCTGAGAACCGGTTTTCGATGGGCACTATTTCCTCGGGTAAAAGGTATCATTATGAGCATAATTACCGAGGAAAATGTGCTAATCGCATAGTCATGTGCAACATATAACGGCCCGATATCAAATCACGGTGAAACATGCTGGAAAACGCAGTTTTTCTGGAAGCGTGAATCTGATTGGTTGAAACACGAGAGCTACGAAGATCCCGGATGAAGACGATGTTGTTGTTGATGGCTGTTCGCGAGGAAGAAGGAAGCGGTCGCCATTGCTACACCGCATTATCCGTGGAATAAATACATTTTTTCCGGAAATATGTAAGTACCTATTTCATTCTTTCTGATGTTATTACCTTTTTCATTTGACAATGCTTCTGATTTACACACGTTTTCCCGTGCTCTTGATTGTAATGCACCTTTTTTAATAGTCTGTGTAATTGTTTATATTTAATCTTATATGACAACAAAGCGCAATTTAAAACTGAAAAAAAAAATTGATTTCATTTCTGATTTTTGGATTTCGGAGCTTGGCAAGTCTGTATGTAGTAGGGTGTCAACGATTTAAATCAGTTGATTTAAATCAGCGATTTAAATCATGATTTTAATCAAGTGATTTTTTAAAAAAAATCATTGATTAAAATCAAAAAAATTCTAAATGTTTAAAATGACGTAAAAAGTATTCAAATCTAAGATGAACATAATTTGGAAAGTTTCTACAGGTATTGTGACTTATGAATACACAAAACAAAGCTTTAAATAATTGTTTCTAAGCATAATTCCTGAGTATTGTGAAATTTTAAGTACAGTAAGTTTGTAAAAAGCATGGTTTTTATCTAACAAACATAAAAAGCATTTAATTTAAAAATGATATTTCAATCTAATATAATTTACAATGCCATAATTTCCTTTTAATAATCAAGTTATTCATTCTTTTATACTATACAATAAACATAGCAATAGAGTGTCAATGATTTTAATCAATTGATTTGAATCAGATGATAAAATCACATATTTTCTGATTTTTTAAAATAGTGTGAAAAAGCATTATAATCAGTAATGAAAACGATCACTAAATCACTTGTAAAAAATGTAATATTTGTTATTGTTAATTATAAAAATATTAAACTGTGTAAAAAGAAGTATTATACATTTAAAAAAAAAATCTAACTAAATGTTAAATAACTTCAAAACATTATAATATTTAGTAGCTATTCAAATATTTTAATGTTATGGGGAAAAAAATCCGATTTAAGTTTCAAAAATACAATTTTTGTAATCTATTTTTAAATTATGTGTGAATTTGCTGTATACATTGCTACAATTTTTGATCGATTTGATATACATACGCTTTAGAACCTGTGTAAAATTACTGGCTGCTTTATGTATTTATCAAACTATTATTTATCACCTTTTTTCAATCACTTTTTCAAAAATGTAGATTGTGTTCTTAAAAAGTTAATTGTTTAATAATTACAAAATTTAATCTGTATCATCAATTTAAAATTAAATGCAATTTATCAATAACTTTAAAATGTAAGCAGTATTTAATATTGGTTTACATAATTATTACAAAATATTAATGCACATAATGTTGTATGTTACTAAAAAAATTTTTAATTTGCAGTTTTTTGTAAATTCTATAATTGCATAATTAAAATTTTATTAATTAAAGCAAAAAAACATAGATTATGTTAGTAACTGAAGGGTTGTTCATTTTTGAAATGCTTAATTCTTGGTAAATGTTTAATATTTTAACACAGGGAAAAAAATTAAAAAAATCTGATTTTTAAAAAAAAATCGGTACAGATGTCATATTCGCCCCATATTGGCGCGATTTTTTTCGCTTTCCAATTTGGCGAAAACATCAACAGCATAAACAACATAATCCGGGTTACCACATCAAGCACTTTGGCGCAAGTTAAGTACCTGTTGCCTATATGATATTGGCGACAGAAAAAAATCGCGCCAATATGGGACGAATATGACATCTGTTCCAAAAAATCATGATTTTTTTACACCCTAGTATGTAGTAGTATTTTGTTTCTGAAACCAAGCAGTCTGGCAGCCAAAATCCAAAATGCTTTAGTATCATTCAGTCAAGATTTAAGGATACTAAACAAAAACATCTTTTAACGCTTTCGTTTATTAACACACAAAACAACCCCTACTGCTGGGATATTTAAAAAGAAAAAAAAACAGGCAGAGGGGGGGGGGGGGGCGTGATATTAAAATACAAAAAAGTTCATAAAATACTCTTATTTTTATCGCTTATGATAAAAAATAAATTTTTGCAGGGTCGCAAATATCAAAACAGCGGTAGAAATGATTAAAAAAAAGTCACTGGTCCCAAGGACCAGTAAACATCAGAGTTTACTGGTCCGCAGACATCGTCACTGGCCCTCTACATAAAATTATATTAAGTACTTTTAACCCTTTGAGTGACACCCCCCCCCCTCTCCTCCTCCGAGAATATAAACCAAACTTCCTTTCAGTTACCCAAAATTTTCGGCATAATAAAATGTAAAATTATAATTTGCTAAAAATTAAATAAGTAGTACATTATGAAAAACTGAACTTATTAATTATGTATTTTATTTTCGTTTACTTATTTTAACTAACTAAGTTTTTATGCTTATTGTAATGTTTGGTTGCGGTTTTTGTCAGGGATGGGGTAATTTAAGTTTACCTGTCAGAGAGGGAAAAAAGTTACTTGCTTCATCGGAATGTTAAAAGACATTATTGCATAGATTTTTTTTTTTTTTTTTTTTTTTTTTAACCAAAATTTTTCTAATTTACCAATGTTTTTGAAGACAAAATAATATTTTGTATTTATCGCTAATGCTGCGTGGGGACAAGCATTAACAAATGTTATTAAATACAAGAATATTGTTTTGAATTTTTGCTTTATGGGCATGCAGTGCTCATACATGCAGTATTTTTTACTTACTGCACATGCATGCACAAAATTTTTTGTTTATTTTATTACTATTTGCTTTTTACAAATTCCCTTTCCCCTCTCTTTTTTTAGAAATAACGTTTGGAAAATTTTGGTATTTTGTTTTGAAAACATCATTGTTTTTTATTGGGCTTAGATCAATTTTAATATTTATATGAATCTCAGAATCATTATCATTACAAAATTTTATACTATTTGCTTTTTAGAAATTTCTCGCCCCCCCCCCCCCCCCCCCCCCATCTCTCTCTCTCTCCTTTTTCATAAATAACATTTGGAGAACTTTGATATTTTGTTTGTAAAAGCATGTTAAAAGATAGATTGAATAGATCTTTTTTTTTTTTTTTTAACCAAAATTTTTCTAATTTACCGATGTTTTTGAAGACAAAATAATATTTTGTATTTATCGCTAATGCTGCTTGGGGACAAGTATTATAACAAATGTTATTAAATACAAGAATATTGTTTTGAATTTTTAATCTTATCATCTGTTAACCTTATGTTAATTTTTATAATGAAATTGAATGAGTTTTTGTATATCCCTTGCATATTCTCCCTTGATCGTCTGTCATCTTTTTTGTTATGACCGACATTTTTTTAGCGATTTTGCAACCCTGACTATTTTCAGCGGTAGAATTGATTAAAAAAAAATCACTGATCACAAGGAACAGTAAACATCAGAGTTTACTGGTCCGCAGACATCGTCAATGGGCCCGCTACATAAAATTATATAAGTACCTTAACCCTTTGAGTGACACCCCCCCCCCCTCTCCTCCTCCGAGAATATAAATTAAACTTCCTTTCAGTTACCCAATTTCGGCATAATAAAATGTAAAATTATATTTTGCTAAAAATTAAATAGTACATAAACAAAAACTGAAATTATTATGTTTTTTATTTCCGTCTATTTATTTTAACTAAGTTTTTATGCAAATTTTATGCTTATTGTAATGTTTGGTTGCAGTTTTCTCAGGGATGGGAAAATTTACGTTTACCTGTCAGAAAGGGGAAAAAGTTACTGTTAGTTACTGGTCCTTCGGACCACTAAATTTTTAAATTAGTGGTCCAATTGAATTTTTAGTGGTCTCGGACCAGCGGACCACCAAGGATTTCGAACGCTGCAAAATAGTCAAATACTTATTGCTGATTATAAATATTTTGAGATTTAATATAAATTGGAAACTAAAATATATTGCACCTAAAAAGAACACAATCTTTTTCTTTCTATTTACACCAAAATTGACAGTCAACTAATTGAAAACAGAAACAATTTGCTTTTCACAAAAAACAAACATTCACTATCAAGGGAATTTTTATACACAGAACAAAATATATTTTTTACTGAAGAATTTGAATGCAAATGTTAGCATGCCTGTATTTTTATTGCCTAACCTTTTTAAACTAAATTAAATGAAAACCAGAAAATATTCTTTCTAATGAAACTATAAGTAACTCATTGTCTTCTAAATTAGGCAGTTTATAAATTAATATTGCTCCACATAAATATTCGTTCTACATTTACAAATCAACATTCAGAATCCTTGGTGTTCTACTGGTCCGCGACCACTGAAAATTCAACCTGACCACTAAGGGACAGTCCATAAATGATGTCACACTTTTTGGCCCCTTCCCCCCCCCCTTTGTCACACTTCACCTTACCTCTTGCCCTCCCCTCTTGTCGCATGTCATGCTATATTACATAACATATACTTGCAGTTCAGAAACAAAGCACTGCTTTATAGATCATATTTAAAATTTTAACTTTATAATTAAACTTTCATATTAACTTTAACTATTTGTTTTCACGACATTTGTGAGCATAACTATAAAATATGATTTGTGTATTTATTTTGTATGAAATAATATTAAGGTTTACGACAAAAAACATAAATTAATATGCAATAGTCATAAAAATATTAATATGAAAGAGCATTTGAAAACAGTAGTATTTTGGAATTTGAAATAAAATTTAATATATTTGGCTTTAAATCTTATCCTTTAGTGTTGACTCTAGAAAAAAAGGGCCGCCGGGCAGTAATTTTTCAAAAAGGGAACACTATTCTAAAAAAAGGGGAACACTATCTAAAAAAGGGTACATTTCTTCAAAAAGGAAACATTGTTCTAAAAAAAGGCACATTTTTTTTTTTCAAAAAAGGGACACTTAAACCTTGTTCACAAAAATATTTTGAACTGGTTTGTTTAGAGAGCCTAGAATTTGTGATATTTTTTCGGGATCAATGAAAAGGGCAGCTGGGAAAGGGAAATGTTGAAAAGGGCAGCTGGGCGTATCGGGAGGATTTAAAAGAGCTGCCGGGCACAAAAAAGAAAAAAAAGGGCCGCCTAGCGCTACGCCCTGCTAAAAAGCGGCTTAGAGTCAACTCAATACTATCCTTACTTTATTAGTATAAAATACTTTCAAGGATCGATGCAGGTTTTTATTCTTGGGGCCCATTTTGTGAAAAGTAAGTTATTTTTGTGAATTTTATAATATTTTTGTGAAAAATAGCATTTTGTAACGAAAGTGGAAATCCAGTTACTCATTCGAACCAAGAATTTATAAACAAAAACTTCTTTAAATCCCCTTGCTAAATTTTTTGTTTTTCGTGATCTGGTTTTATTTACAAATTACACATTTTAAAACAGTTTTTATGAAAAAGAATGTTATGAAAGGGGCCTGTTTATTAAAAGGAATTTTGTGAAGGGGTCTATTTTATTAAATAGATTTTTGTGAAAGGGCCCTAAATAGGCCCCAAATTTTGCATGGATCGACCCCTGATTTTAATTTCAAAATAACTTCAAAATTTAATCTGCTGATTTTTAATGCTTTTATTTTAACCAAAATGTGTGATGTCACATTTCTTCTTACCCCCTCCCATCCCCTTGTCACAATTTCACGAACCCTACTTCAAGCATGACATTAGTTGTGGGCAGCCCCTAATTTGAAAAATTTAGTTGTCCGCAGAACCAGTAACTTTTCTGCCCTCCCGATCGCAAATCACAATTTTATTTTATTTTTAACAAATTAAAATTTCACATTTTATTAATGCTGAAAATTTTGGAGAACTGAAAAGTGAGTTTGGTTTATATTCTGGGGATCGCAAATCACAATTTTATTTTATTTTTAACAAATTAAAATTTCACATTTTATTAATGCTGAAAATTTTGGATAACTGAAAAGTGAGTTTGGTTTATATTCTGGGGAGGGTAGAGGGCTCAAAGGGTTAAAGGTGCTTAATAGAATTTTATGTTGTGGACCAGTAAATTCTAATGTTTGAGTCCTTGAGACCAGTGACTTTTTATTAATCAGTTCTGACACAGCAAATTTAGCTCGAAACATAAAGATTGGGGAATATATATATAATAGTAGAAATAAGCAAAAAAAAAAAAAAAAAATGCAATTTTGTACCAATCATTCTGACAGCCATAGTTTGGTTATCTTCACTGCAGTCTTGATTGGTTGTTGCCATACTTTCTTAGCAATCTTCTATAATTAGAATGCACAGACAAGATATTTGACTGTGGTCCAAAAATGATAAACATGTAACAAATGTGACCATATTACACTTATGAACTTTATGGTCTTAAATCACATTGTTTGGCGACTTTTTTTTCTTTTTTTTTTCTTTTTTTTTAATATAATATATAAGTGAACTATTAAATACAGTCAACTCTGTGAAATCCGCTGATGTATAATCCGCCAATGTCTATTATCCGGACTACATGTTGGAATGTAAACAATGAAAATTCCATTAACAGTTAAACTCTTAGATAAAGTTAAATTTGGTATTTTTTTTTCATAAGTTATCAGTTCTCCAATGAATAAATATTTAAATATAAATTGGACATAAATGTTTAAATTTCTCAGGGCAATAAAATTTTATCTCAGAGCAAAAAGTAATGATTGTTCATAGACTATAGAAAAAAATTATTGACAACAAAGCAAAACTGAAATTACCATTATGTTGTGTCAACGTTTAAAAAAATTAATACAATTAGTAAAATAATGATGCATTATGTTTTTCTTTTACATTGTAATTATAATTTGTGTGCAGTTGTTTCTAATTTATTGCCAGACTCTAAAAAGTAAAATGTAAACAAATGGATGATCTATAATCTGCAAAAATGTGTAATCCGCAAAACCCTCTGTCCCTAAGTGTGCAGATTTCACAGAGTCGACTGTATATAATTTTATTTTTATTTTATGAAAATCAAAAGGGTTTTGTCGTAAAGATGAAAATAAGCACTCGCCACCCGGCGATTAAACTTGAAAGACTGGCGACTAAAAATATGGAAGGAACCGGTCAAATGCAGGATTTTGTAAAAAAAAAAAAAAAAAAAAAAAAAAACTCAAATTTCATCAAAAAATCACGAAAAATGCCGCTAATTTTGTCAAGAGATCGCGAAAGAAGCGTAAATTTTGTCAAAGGATCGCTAAAAACTCGAATTTCGTAGAAGGATCGCAAGAACTCAAATTTCTTCGAAGGATCACAAAAACTCAATTTCTTTGAAGGATCGTGAAAACTCAATTTCTTCGTAGGATCACGAAAACTCCAATTTCTTGGAAGGATTGCGAAAACTCAATTTCTTCGAAGGTTCGCGAAAACTCCAATTTCTTCGAAGCATTGTGAAAACTCTCATTTCTTCCAAGGATCGTGAAAACTCGCATTTCTTCGAAGGATCGTGAAAACTCGCATTTCTTCGAAGGATCGTGAAAACTCGCATTTCTTGGAAGGATTGCGAAAACTCAATTTCTTCGAAGGTTCGCGAAAACTCCAATTTCTTCGAAGCATTGTGAAAACTCTCATTTCTTCCAAGGATCGTGAAAACTCGCATTTCTTCGAAGGATCGTGAAAACTCGCATTTCTTCGAAGGATCGTGAAAACTCGCATTTCTTCGAAGGATCGTGAAAACTCGCATTTCTTCGAAGGATCGTGAAAACTCGCATTTCTTCGAAGGATCGTGAAAACTCTCATTTCTTCGAAGGATTGTGAAAACTCTCATTTCTTCGAAGGATCGTGAAAACTCTCATTTCTTTGAAGGATCGTGAAAACTCCAATTTCTTCGAAGGATCATGAAAACTCTCATTTCTTCGAAGGATCGTGAAAACTCCAATTTCTTCGAAGGATCGTGAAAACTCCAATTTCTTCGAAGGATCGTGAAAACTCCAATTTCTTCGAAGGATCGTGAAAACTCTCATTTCTTCGAAGGATCGTGAAAACTCTCATTTCTTCGAAGGATCGTGAAAACTCCAATTTCTTCAAAGGATCGTGAAAACTCCAATTTCTTCGAAGGATCGTGAAAACTCCAATTTCTTCGAAGGATCGCGAAAACTCCAATTTCTTTGAAGGATCGCGAAAACTCAATTTCTTCGTAGGATCGCAAAAAACTCCAATTTCTTCGAAGGATCGCGAAAACTCCAATTTCTTCGAAGGATCGCGAAAACTCCAATTTCTTCGAAGGATCGCGAAAACTCCAATTTCTTCGAAGGATCGCGAAAACTCCAATTTCTTCGAAGGATCGCGAAAACTCCAATTTCTTCGAAGGTTCGCGAAAACTCCAATTTCTTCGAAGCATTGTGAAAACTCTCATTTCTTCCAAGGATCGTGAAAACTCTCATTTCTTCGAAGGATCATTAAAACTTGCATTTATTCAAAGGATCGTGAAAACTCTCATTTCTTCGAAGGATCGTGAAAACTCGCATTTCTTCGAAGGATCGTGAAAATTCGCATTTCTTCGAAGGATCGTGAAAATTCGCATTTCTTCGAAGGATCGTGAAAATTCGCATTTCTTCGAAGGATCGTGAAAACTCGCATTTCTTCGAAGGATCGTGAAAACTCGCATTTCTTCGAAGGATCGTGAAAACTCGCATTTCTTCGAAGGATCGTGAAAACTCGCATTTCTTCGAAGGATCGTGAAAACTCGCATTTCTTCGAAGGATCGTGAAAACTCGCATTTCTTCGAAGGATCGTGAAAACTCTCATTTCTTCGAAGGATAGTGAAAACTCTCATTTCTTCGAAGGATCGTGAAAACTCATTTCTTTGAAGGATCGTGAAAACTCCAATTTCTTCGAAGGATCGTGAAAACTCCAATTTCTTCGAAGGATCGTGAAAACTCCAATTTCTTCGAAGGATCGTGAAAACTCCAATTTCTTCGAAGGATCGTGAAAACTCTCATTTCTTCGAAGGATCGTGAAAACTCCAATTTCTTCGAAGGATCGTGAAAACTCCAATTTCTTCGAAGGATCGTGAAAACTCTCATTTCTTCGAAGGATCGTGAAAACTCTCATTTCTTCGAAGGATCGTGAAAACTCCAATTTCTTCGAAGGATCGTGAAAACTCCAATTTCTTCGAAGGATCGTGAAAACTCCAATTTCTTCGAAGGATCGTGAAAACCAATTTCTTCGAAGGATCGTGAAAACTCCAATTTCTTCGAAGGATCGCGAAAACTCCAATTTCTTTGAAGGATCGCGAAAACTCAATTTCTTCGTAGGATCACAAAAACTCCAATTTCTTGGAAGGATTGCGAAAACTCAATTTCTTCGAAGGTTCGCGAAAACTCCAATTTTTTCGAAGGATCGCGAAAACTCCAATTTCTTCGAAGGATCGCGAAAACTCCAATTTCTTCGAAGGATCGCGAAAACTCCAATTTCTTCGAAGGATCGCGAAAACTCCAATTTCTTCGAAGGATCACGAAAACTCAAATTTCGTCGAATGGCTGCTGAAAAATCGTGAATTTCATCGAAGGATCATGGGGGGGGGATGCAAATTTCATCATAGGGCATGGAAAAGTTCAAATTTTGTGAATGGTTCGCAGAAAAGACTAGAACGGGCTCTGTGACAGACTGACAGAGGAGCGAGACGAATAGGGTTTCATCAGATGAACGAAACCCTAAAAATTGAATTTCAAGCCCTGTCTTCAGCGGTTATAAAATTTTTGCGACGATTGATAAATCCTGCCATTTCATTTTACGATTGATTGTCAAAATTTACTCTGTTTTTCCTCTGTTGAATTGAAAAATTGCATGTTTTTTTTCTGAGATGAGTAGACAATTTGATATTTTTTCCCATTAATCGATCACAATTAAAAGATTTCACAGTTTTTTTCTTGTGTGGAGTTGACATATTTCTTGATTTTTTCCCCCCTCTTTACAATCAATTAACAAATTTTGCATTTCCCTTCCCTATTCGATGAATTTAGCTGGGTTTTTTTCTCCTTCGGCCAATTAGTGAAATTCAGATTTTTTTTTGCAGCTGATTGATGTATTTTTCGATTAAATTAAATAAAAGGGTGAATAAAAAAAAGCAGTAAGGACCCCTGGGTGCATAAAGTAGTTAGTAGTAGGGCCGCCGGGCTTTATGCCCTGACAAATAAGCCCATAGTCAATACTATTTTTACATTACCAAAATTCCTTTTTAGGTGCATTCGTAATTATATAAATATGTAGCTATAGTTGTCATTCAGTCAGTACGTCTGTCTGTCTGTCACTCTGCATATAACTGAGGAAAAACTACCCAACCGAATGTTCTGAAATTTTAAATATATAATTATTGCAATATTTTGTTGAGTCATTTCAAATTTTTGAAAATCAGGTCTATAGTTTAATGACAGGGATAGTCTAAAGTTTTCCATTACATTACGGCCAATGGGGGAAAAAAAAAGTGCATTTTAATGATGTTACAGCCAACAGAATGAAATGGATATGCACTTATTGAACCGTACTAAAATATACATTCAGTGAGTACAATATGCGGTGCAAAAAATATTTATAAAACTAGCTATGGTACGAACGCACCTCATTAGTTACGTTTGACGTGCAATTTCCAACTTGTTTTTGTGTATCAGTACTTTAATGAAATCCAATATTTTTTTTACATTTCAATTACTTTTTTTTTTTTTTTAATCCTTAGGATATACCTAGAATTCCTGAGAGTCCACTCTGAGAATGCAAACAGTGTTCCCCTTGCAGCGTGACTTTTTAGAGAAATCTGTTTAACGGTAATTATAATTATGTTTATGCTAAAGAAACTACTTTTTGCAGTAGATGCTGCTTAATGTGATTATGTGTAATATCAGCCTGTTAGTGTTTTCAAAATCATCATGTCTCGACCTAACGCATCATGCTAAAAGCATCGCTTTGTGTGAAAAATATTTTGAATTATATTAAGAATTATATAAAAAAATTCAGTTGTAGTTGGTTCAATATATTCTTAATGCAGCAAACCAGTCCCATGAGATACAAATGTACTTTTTAAATTAACTTAATTTTTTATATATATATTTTGCTAAATCATACTTAATTAATGCAAAATTATACCCAGGTTTCACTGATAAATGTATATGTATTATGTAGAAGTTTAAAGTGTTCTGCAAAAAAAACTCAATAAAGTCCCAACCCCCCCCCCACCCTTTTTTTTTTTTTTTAAGAAAACCCCGAGTTTTAGACCAGTGTGCTGGGTGTTTTAAAACCCTGTATATTGTTATCAAAAACTTGTGGTCCCGAAGTAATCACATTAAGCAGCATCTATACTATACAGTGAAACCCCCGATCTATCGTTCCAGCATCCATCGTTTTCCCACATTGATCGTTTTACTTCTATGGTCCCTGCACAAATTATACTTAAATAATGTTAACGAAACCTGCATTCATCGTTCGTCAAGAAATCTTTTTCCCGCATTCATCGTTGTAAAATTTTTCTCCCCACCGAAATGAAATTGAAGGTCAAGCGGATCCATATGACATACAAACTGGAATTACTTCTTTTATCCTAAAATAACTCATTTGAGCTGTTTCGGGAGGGGGGGGGGGCAGAGATTATCAAGAGGTCGTACATCTTCTTGATGCCAGAATAATCAATAGTTTTAAGCAATTTTACAGGAGAAAGCTAGTGAAATATCTTTGTTTCATGGAATAAGCAAAAGAACGTACTCCAAAAATAGAGCTTCTGCAGGCTATTCATTTTGTACTTTCAGCTTGGCATGGAGTAACTTCTTCATTCCATCCAGAAGTGTTTCGTGAAATGCAGTTTTTTTGCGAAAAACTCATGAAGAATGCTCAACAGAAGGGAAAGAAAATAATGAATATGCTGACGATAATGCAAATGAAGAGTGGTTGCGTGTAAAAGAGGATGTCTCTGTTACAAAATTTAACGATATATTTCTATTGATCGAGATGTTGCGACATGTGGTGTCCTAAGCATAGAAGAAATGTGTGATGATGCAAAAAATGAAAATAATGGCGAAGAAGCAGAGGATAATGTTCATGCCGATGAAGCTAAGCCTACACCAGCGCAAAGTCTGTCTGATTTAATTACGGCATTTGATACTATACGAACTTTTTTATATGTACATGAAATTACAGAAAATGACCAGAAATATGTTGTACATCCTGAAAATTTGTTGTTTAATTTAAAAAATGAACGAAAAACTGAATATAAAATTACTCATTTTTAGAATAAATATCCATTTTCTACAACTTTGATTTATTTATTTTACAGTTTGGTCTGTAACAAATTGGTATTTATTAATATACTGTATACATTGCATGTATTAGTAAGTAATACTTAAACTTTTTTTTTTTTTTTTTTTTCGTGTTTTGACGTTAAACCACATTCATCGTTTTCCTGCATTTATCGTTTTTTCCACACACACCTTGAAAAACGATGGATCGAGGTTCTACTGTATTTAAATATTAATAAATTTGTATGTGTTCAAACTGTTCAAAGCAAAAAAGACAGTATTTATATGAAACATTTAATTATAGACTTTTTTCCATAATTGTATTAAAATATGTATTACTTTCCTTTCTCTTCAGTTTGTAGAATTTTTTTGTTGTTGGATTCGTATTGATTTTAAGCGGAAAATTCGTGTTTTGGTTGGTATAAACTGATCCATGTTAAACGTTAATGTTTTTGAGTTACCAGACGTAACTTGACGTATCTTGCTACTTCAAAGAGTATGTTAAGTTATACACTAATGTAACAAATACTTCTTTATTATAGGGGCTATGACATAACTCAGTCATGACCGAGTTAAGATTAAGAAAGTGTGATTTCTTGGCAAATATTATAAACTGTCGTGAAAGTGAAATTGCGACCAATAAAAAATGTCTAACTATATATGGCTTATTTCTTATTATATATATATATATATATATATTGTATTAATTGTTATGTTTTATTTATGCATAAATTAAACTAATAGTTTTTTAATGTGTATATTAAATGGTATCAATATAAAACAAATAATTGTTTGTGCGTTTGATACATTGATAACTATTTTATAAAGATATTTCAATCTGTGAATGTTTTTAAAATGTAAATAAAGGTTGCCACAAAGTGATTTTGAAAATGTTGATAAATTGCCAAATAATTTTTGCAGTTGTAATTATTTATGAGTACAAAAACAACGAAGATAATGTGTCAAATGATTTCTGCCAAAATATGCCAACTGACTGTGAATCTGCAGTAACAAAATATTTTAAGCACTAAAAAGTAGAAAATATAAATAAATAAAAAATGTATTTAAAAATATTACTTTTTTATCATTTCAAATTTTCAAATAGTTTAATATTAATATAATTATGATTACACATTGAGTAAACAGTTTAGAAGAAGTGTAGTTATAATTGTTTATGAGTACAAAAACAATGAAGATAATGTGTCAAATCATTTCTTCGAAAATATGCCAACTGACTGTGAATCTGCAACAACAAAACATTTAAACACTAAAAAGTAGAAAAGATAAAAAAAATAATGTATTTAAAAATTTATATGCCTACTCTTTTTATCATTTAAAATTTTCAAATGGTTTAATAAATATAATTATGATTACACATCAAGAAAACCGTGTAGAAGTCTATTTTTAAGGACCATTTCATGTTTTTTATCCAAGTGTCAATCAAAAGGATGAATTTTCAATAATCGGGCCCATGCCAAATTAACGTGTTGTAATGAAAAAATTTTTTAACTACATAAACTTGCAGTTTTGAAAGTGTGATTTTTAAAGATAAACGTTGAATGCTTATGAATTGTTTTTTAAATTGTTGTTATTTTTTTTCACCCCTCCCTTTTTTTACCCTCTTCTCCCTCATGTCTGTGGAAACATAAATAATTTCGAAATTGGAAACTCCTCCCCCCCAATTGTGAAAATTTGGCTTTTTTTTTTTTCTCCTCAGGTTTCCAAGAATAAAAATTATACAAAATTGTATTTTTTTTTTTTTTTTTTTTTTTTTTTGCTTGGTTTTATGCACCTTGGACCTGAAATAAAACAGATGTTGTAAAATTATCTGTGTGACTGAAAATAAAGCCAAAATGGTAAATTTTCTCTTCAATCTGCGTGCAGTCTGTCTCAAATCGAAAGGTCTGTGTGACATAAAATAACGATGGTGGTGTAAACTTTTTACAAATTTTACAGCAGTTCATTGAAATTTAATTTTTTTTTTTTTTTTGGGGGGGGGGGGGGGGCGAAATTGTTTTCAGAAAAAAAGTGTCATCTTTTTTCTGAAAACTTTTATCTCTTAACTTCGGTGTAGCTCAAAGAATATATTATAATTACATATGTAAAAGGCTGATGGGCCCGCAAAATATTCTGCTATTTCCAAAAAGAAAAACATGATTGGGTGATCCATTTAAACTGTATTTTACATGTCATGCTAAAAATGTTGTATATGCAACTGACAATATTGCCATCAGTTTTAATAGTTGTTGTCCCGGTAGCAGAATGTTCGAAACAGGAGACGAGTTTCGCAGATTTTCTTTTCTCTTTTGCAGATTCTTCTTCGTCAGACCTTTATTTTGCTTCATAGTATTATGTTTAGCTCTTTCTTTATTACTTAATACAAAAAGTTAATATTGTTATTAATAAAATATTTTAAAATGTCTAAAAACGTTACATGTAAGTGATTGTTTGATTAATTAACGCTTCAATTGTAAAAATATTTTACCTGCAGATTATTTTTTGTCCCTGAAGTATCTGTCACAGGCACATGGAGAATTTTCTGCTACTGGGGTTGTTGTATAATAAAAAATATCTGTTATACTACAAACTATGAATAATAACTGGTTAAATTCAGTTTTTGTGGTACTTTATTCTTTCTATGGGGGGGGAGGATGAAATTGACCTACTTTTTCGGCTCAATGAATGGTATCCTGCCTTTAAAGAAAATTATAGAGGATTCCATGAAATCATAAAACCACCTTTTCTTCTTAGCAAAAAGCTGGTTTTTGTTGTTTGAAATAAGATTTTGGGTGAAATCTGTAGGGTATACTTGATAAGTACCAGGTTTCAATCTGAAGAAAATCTCCAAAATTGGCCCTTTGTAAAATGGTTATTTAAACACTGAAACTGTTTATAGAAACAAAGTGTAATTTTGTATATGAAGTCTTAATTTTTTTTTCTTTGCAAATTTGCCGGTTCCTATTTGGAAAGTTTTATGTTTGTTAATTTTAACTTGTATATAGAAAAATTAACTGAAATAACAGTAGACATTAAAGGTCTGCACAGACTAAAATTTTCAGGTTTGGCCTTAACAAATTCTATCTTGGCTTAAAATTTTTACAATTTTGCTGTTATTTCAAATTGTGCAGACCCAAAAAATCCAAGATTTAAAAAAAAAAAATACTAAGCTGGGGCCAAAATCCCAAATTCACCTTCAGTTTCTTTTTTGAATAAGTATTCAATCCTTTTCAAAAGATATTTTTTCTTTCTTAAAAATTTCAAAATGGACTTTTTTGAATGACCCCATATATCTCTCATTGAAATAAAATGCAAGGGTACTAAATAAAGCTTACTGAAATAAACCACAGTTTTATATGTATATACACAACACATGATTATGCACAAAAATTTACTATTTTTTTCTCTTTTTGTCTAGCTTTGTGAACTGCATTTTACATCTGATGACATTCATGATATCCCCTCTCTACACTGCAGAAAATGAAATATTGTCAGCAGTTTTGTTAGCTACATTTAAGAAAAGATGGCATTCCGTCCTGATAATTTGGCTAGAACACTTCTAAAACAAGATACTTCATGTAATTACCCAGATGACTGACTTGAAATGGAAAATACAGATCAACCTTCCCTTGCGATTTTTTTTTCCGAAGTTATTTTAAATGCATTAGTTTTTGTTTGTTCCTGTTGGAACATTAATTATAAACAGTGTAATTGATGCACTTATATATTTAAACTTACCTTGAATTTCTTTTGATGTGTATGTTATATTATGTGTTATTTAAAAATAAATAAATCTTAAATTTATATCAGAGTTAATTAAAGTTTGCTTTTGAAATTATTAGCTATATTTGAGGACATGAGTTTCAAAATTCGCCTTATCCAGAAAATCAAATTTTCAGAAATCGTGAAAAACCCCTGATCACGTCCATTGGTCTTCATTCTAAACCAAGATTTTACAATGCCAGAAATACACAGTAAAGCTAGTGTTTTGCAGATTGTATTGTTTTCTCAATTCATGTCCACCAGTACCAGTAGAATAGAATGACAGAGAAAACTCGATTTTTTAACTTTTAGATAAGACAAGTTTTGAAACTGACGTCCTCATTTAATTCTTATGCATGAATATTCAATAAATATTTTATTACTTCTACTTTTTTATGGGATGTGAATGTACACAGCCACGTTTGAATCATTCTGTGACAATAAATTGCTTCAGAAACTTATTTAACTTAGAAGATTTGTGTTTAGATTTCTATGAAGAGTTACGGGAAGAAGCAACATTTTTTTTTTTCTGCCATTGTTTAACCTTAATAAAACTTTCAAATAGTACATTTATATGAAATGAGCAAGTTAATTGAACAGAATTTAAGTACTTTTTGTGTACTCTAATTTCAGATGTACATAGTTTGCAGCCGATCCAATAAATTTTACATCAAGAAAGTTTCTTTAACTATGTTGCATAATATGTAGAAAATAGAAATAAGATAAATCTTATTTATTAACATTTCTGGATCTAAACATGTTTGTTTGATCAGCAGAGTATGCACTAGAAATTGGGGTATTTTATTAATGTAGTAATTAAAAAATGCAGATAGTATATGTAGATTCTTAAAACAACACTTCAAGTTTAGAAACAATAAGATAAAATAGCTAACATTAATGTGATGTTTTATGTAGGCATAGAGATATAAAACTGAAAAAAAAAAATGAATTAAGATAATGTATTTTTTCAGTCATCTGCCCTAATATCTAAACAGCATAGCTGCCAACTTGTACGGATTTTTCATACCACTAAAATGTAACAGAAAATTTTAGTTAATTTAATCACCGCAATTCACGCAATTTTAACGTTTAAATAAATAAAAAAATTCTATAAAATTTTAGTGGTAAGAAAAATACGTACAAGTTGGCAGCTATGAAACAGAAACTAACAGGAGATGGATGTTGCTATTAAACAACAAAAAGTACATTCAAACCTCATTAACATGTACAGAATTAACCTGGTATACTTTTAATATGAATTGTTCCTACAATGCCTGTCAAAATTAATACAACGATTTTGTTACTAATAATATAAACTATTGATGATAACATGAGGGAAAAACTTTTAATTCGCCTTGAAATTTATGTTAACGAGGTTTGACTGTATAACTACTACAGTAGTATTTTAAATTTTGTTTCAGTCATGAAATTTATGGATTAATAAACAAAAACAGTTAAACATTTTAAATAATATCACGAGCATTAAAGCCTTTCCTTATTCCACGTTGTGTGGATTTGTTCGCATTCAACTATTGTGACCTATGCATCTGGATGCGTAAGTTTAGGTGTTGAAAATTTTTTTCCTACACTTCCAGAGAATGTTGATCCTGTGCTAATGAAGCCCAATTCCATAATGAATATAAATTTATGTAAATTTTTTGAATGAAAAAAATCATCGCAGCAGTGTTTTGGGAAAAAAATTATCAGAAAGGCTCAAAAAGTTATTTTCAAATAAATTGGACAATTAGATTGATCAATAATTATTAAAATATTAATTAAAATAGTTTTTCTATCTATTTTTCTTAAATCATATTAAAGATACAAATATTTCAGAGGGGGAAAGACCTACTTTACAGAAGTTTTCACAGACAATACAGTCTTGAAGTATCAGCGTGACATAAGATTTTTCCTTAAACATCTAGGTAGTACTAATAGAAAAGAAATTAACCGTAGACGTGAAAGTTGTGAATATTAACCCCTTGAGAGGCGATGGGATATATTTTATCTCACCTAAGTTTAATCAAGATTTGCACCGGAAACTTTTAAATAAATTTTATTTTTGTAACTTTGATGGAAAAAACTTGTAAAATTGCTTTTCCTTATTTTGAAACAAAAATTTTCAAAGATCCGGTGTGAATTTAACATTACAGGAACACAATCACTTTCTCAAGGGGTTAAATGAAATGGATTTGAATTAAAAATGGGACTTGCAAAGCTGAACCTAATTCATACATTTGTTTTAGAAATATAATCTGTTATTACGGTGTGCTTCTTCAAGAGTTTTATTTTTTATACTTTACAGATATGAATTATGAAATATTTAAGAAAAAAAAATATCAGCATACTTATTACCACCTTCCCACGTAATGAAAGAAGAAAAAAACTTTAAACCAGAAATTTTATTTAATGAAATAAAGTATATTTCAAATCTCTACCACATAGAGGCAAGACACATTTAATTAAATAAATTTTCTGGTTCAAAGTATTTATTTTTGGGAAAAATGGCTTATTGGCAAATATGGGTATGTGTTTGGGACAGTTTGTGTGATAAAAAATGGTCTTTATTTAAACGAGGAGGGTGTGAGGGCCTTTTTCTTTTGTATGCCTCTTGTCAAGGATCTCCGAACAGACCTAAATTGTACCTAATTAGACACCTGAATCCCACCTTAACCCTCCCCCCCTCCAAAAAATGCTTATTTAAAAATATGCACTCTTGTGAGTTATGAGTGTTTATACAATAGTATAACTTACTGAATTATTCATATGTACCTTGGTAGAAAAAAGGCCCAATGCATTTTTCATCTCTTAAAGTCGAATAAAATGAAAGAAATAACCTTTCACATTTTAAAATGAAAAATTTAAAGGGCAAAAACTTATCAAAGCAGAACAATAATTTAGAATTAACAAAATTATTTTAAAATATTTCTATCAAACAAAATGATAAACAATAACAGTGGTAATTGTTAGTCCAATATTAATACTTAAAAAATCCCTTTTTTAAGTATTAATATTGGAAAATCCCTTTTTCAGAGCCTTTTTTTTTTTTTTTAATAAATCAGTTTGAGTTCAGCAAGCAAACTTTATTTAAAATAAAAGGCTCTAGGAAGAGGATAAATAATAGAATTTAATAGGATTATTTAAATGAAGGAGTAGTATTTGTTCAGAAATAAACTAAGAAAATATGGAACTTTAATTCAGCCCCCCTCCCCCCTCAAAAAATAAAACAAAATTTGGATATTTTTGTTTAAATATTTTGTTTCAAATGATTGTAGTAAAGCTAATAGAAATTAAAAGTGAGCATATTTAAATTTCTAACTCCTAAAATTTTAATGTATGTATATTTCGCAAAATCTGAA
Source organism: Maratus speciosus (assembly GCA_963932465.1). NCBI lineage: Eukaryota > Metazoa > Arthropoda > Arachnida > Araneae > Salticidae > Maratus > Maratus speciosus. The sequence continues at coordinate 607,133,307 of OZ010787.1, forward strand.
AATAAATATTCTGAAATCGCTTTCATTTATACACCCAACCAACCAATCTATAATTCATCGCTTTCTCATCAAAATTTGCTTGATAACTCATCTAAAAGTCATCGGACATTCATCGTCATGAAATCGTACTCCTCGGGGATTCATCATATTTTTTTCTAAAATTCATCAGGTTGCGATCATCCATGATCTAAGGCCAATGAGACATTTCTGAGTAATTGCCGATGAAAATCATCCCTGTCCGATGAGAATACGATAATCGGCCACTTATCGTGTAATCGGATTTCGATGAGAGGCCATTCAAGGGCCAGACACAATTTGCTACTAGGGAAAGCCTTTAATGTATTTTTAAAAAATATTGAACATATGCTAGCCAAAAGAGCAATTTTTTAACTAGTTTCTTCACTTCCATTCAAAATTGTTATATAACAATTATATCCGACGCTTTTATAGTACCATGTTTTACATAGAATTTCTTACCTGGATGTTTCTTTTAATTATCCAACTGGAAAATAAAATACAAGACCACAGGAGTTTTATTTTTGTAAACTGAGAAAATGTTAACTTTATTGATCATTAGAATTTAAAACGATTTTTTAAGATAGATTATTTATGTAATTTGGTACTTTAAATTATAGTTGAAAATATGCCACTTCACTACAATAATTTCTTTGGTGTATAATTAATCGTGGGGGGGGGGGGATAAAAGTGTGTCTATAATGTAATATGATGTTGTTGTAATCTGTTAAGGTCTTACCCCCCCCCCCCACACACACACACACACACAAAACCCATCCTTGACATACCTCATTTCATGAACTACAAAAGAAATTAATTTTCAACATACATTCAAAGTTTTTTTTTTTTTTTCAAAATTATTATGAATTGACAGAAGGCCAGTTGGCACCACTTTTAAAGTTTTTTTTTTTTCATTATTCAATCTTAGAATTTATTAAAGGCAAAGAATATTTTCCCAAAATATTGGTGGCAGTTTGTGTTTTTTTTTAAACAATATACAGTAGACTCCCTTAAATCCGCGACCCTAAAATCCGCGAACGCCTAAAATCCGCGTATTTTTTCAGATGTAAACAATGAAATTTACAGTTAAGTTGCAGGAACAAAATTCAAGATGGCGCCGAAATCAGCGACTACCGCAGTGTTTTTTTTACTACATTTTTTGTTAATCATTCTCTTTTGGCTATTACAGCTCGTTTATTACTAAATAAATTTACATTACTTTTGATTTTGATATAAATTAGCATATCTATATCAAAACTTCCAGGGTTCGAAATGGAAAAATCCACGAAACGGAACGCTATTTTAAAATTATTTTTCGCGGAATTTTTGTTTTTAAATTATAGACAAATTGATTTCTAAACATACAAAGCAGTATAAGAAAAGCATTCAAGACTCTAAATAACAATGAAAAAAGTTACAGTGAGTGCAATAAGCTATATATACTGATAATAGCATTAACACTGTTCTCCTTGCTATCACTAGATGGCATCATAGGACTTTTGGAATTGAATTTAATCGATTTCATTCGTAATAATTTAATATTTTTCTAAATTTTTATTAATTACTTACTTTTAAACTAATAAATTATTTTATTATTTTACTTATTTGAATGTTTCACTTTATTGTAAGCATTCTTTATAATTTCCCTTGCTTAACTACCAATGAAATTAATGTTTCAAAAATGTAAACAAATCAATGACCAGAAATCCGCAAAATTCTAAAATCTGCACAACCTCTGATCCCAAGCTGTGCGGATTTGAGGGAGTCTACTGTATAACCGCCACTCATGCACTAATCGTTCATGTTTTTTTCCAAATGAACTAAAACTTCATAATAAAAATATATCTTTGTTTTTCTTACTCTATAAGGATCATTAAGTAATGAGCCCTTTATATTTCATTTTTTAACAACATTACCTAGACTATCAAAAATTCAAATTGCACTATACAATATTATCCATATTAAAATTGTAATTTCAACAATCATTACAGACAAACTTTCATTTAAATCATAACAGTTTTTGAAGAGCAGTTAATATTTAATGTGTCATCTCCAAGCAATACTAATGTATAATTTGTACCATATTAGTTTTTCAGGCCGTCAAAGTTTAAAATATATAATCTACATAAATCCAGATATTTATTGAATTATACCTAATATATAAAAACTATTAATTATTATTTAACCCCCATTTTTGTTATGAAGCAAAGAAGGTGGTTTTCTTAGAAGGAAAAAGAAGAAACGCTTTATTCCTTTTATTTCACTTTCCTAAAAAGAAAATATATTAAAACACTAGAACTGAATGCCATTTTGTCACACAATTTTATTTTTCACCAAAAATGTAAAGCAAACAAAAATAATTTTTAAATTTATTTACAAGTTGATCAAATTTATTACAAATACATTACAAGTATAAATTATTATTCTCTGTTTTATATATATAAAATATTATTCTAGATATTCATTGAAAAAATGAGGTATTGTTCGGATATTTTAATATAAAAATACTTTTAAAAAAATAGAAAATGCATGTTTTTAACCAAGTTTTTTGTTCAAAATATAAACATACGGCATTTTCCAAACCACTTTATGCACCATGTAGTCCTTTACTGCAATTTTTTATGTAACCGTTCGGTTATTTCCTAGCGAAATATGGCAATTGCCTGTAAGAAAAAAAATTGTGAAGTTTGTCAATCAGCCGAGAGGGAAGAAAAAGTGAAATTTGTCGAGGGAGATGCGAAATCTGTTAATAGGTTGCAGGGGAAAAGAAAATGAAATTTGTTGATTGCTCACAAGGAAAAAAAAAAAAAAAAAAAAAAAAAATCCGAAATTGGTCAATTCTCAGAAAAACAGACCAAAATTCGTCAAATCATTGAAGGGAAAAAAAATGAAATTTGTCGATTGCTCACAAGAAAAAAAAAAAAAAAAAATTCCGAAATTGGTCAATTCTCAAAAAAACAGACCAAAATTCACCAAATCATTAAAGGGGGGAAAAATGAAATTTGTCAATTGCTCACAAGGAAAAAAAAAAAATTCCAAAATTGGTGAATTCTCAGAAAAACAGACCAAAATTCGTCAAATCATTGAAGGAGAGAAAAAATCACGAAATTTTTCAATTGAATGTTGGAAAAACATCGTAAATTATGTCTATCAGTCGTCAGATGAAACGGCAATCCATTCACAAGAAATAATGCAAAATCTGATAATCATGAGGAAAAAAATCCTGAGATATCAGTCAATTGCTGGGAAAAAATTTGCAAATTTAGCCACTTGGTTGTACGCGCTAACTTTGTGTGGGGGGGAAAAAATAATGAAATCCGTCTATCAGTCGCCAGAAGATACTGTGAAATTTGTTCATTTGGGGAATATATTGCAAAATTCAGCAATCGTCCAAAAAAAAGGGGGGGCGGGGTGGACACTCATATAGCAGTTGCATAAAAAAAAAAAAAAAAGAAGTTTCACCAATAAGCCGCAGGGACAAATCCTGAAACTATGTTGTGAAATTTTCCAGTTGTTTGAGAAAATATTACAAAATTCCATGATAAGAGGGAATTCTAAGCAAATCAATTCAAAATATGTTTTTGAACAGGACAGGATTGCCCCTCCCTTTCTTTTATTAAACTAGGGGGCTCTGCCCCCAAAGAGCTACACTCGCCAACCCCCGTTTAAACAACCCCAGATTCTAAAAGGACTCTAATTTGATCGGCTTTAAAAAAATTGAATTACAATTTTAAAAAACAGTGGCAATCTTTCTGTGAACGGGTTTCCATTTGTTTTCCATTGATTGCAGATTTTTAAGACCAAATCAACTGCTGTTAAGAGATACAATGGCTGTTTTTGTCTGATTGAAAAAAAATTAGTTAAAAATTTGAAAATAAGCTAATGTAATGTAATATGACTTTTAACGCATAATAATGAATTTCTTTTAAAATTTTCTTTCTCTATTAAAATTCAAGTGTAAATGTATTCTTATGACGCAATTTTCAATATTTTCCTGATTTTAACATATAATCATTTAATCCTATTAATATTCACGTGAAAATACTTTTTTTGTTAGAAAGGAAATATTATCTGCACTGTCTTAGAATTTACAACAATACTTGAAAAGATTATTTCAAAATTTGAAATAAATGTCTCATGCAAATATATTTTTAAATTTAAACTGTTTTGCATTAATATTTGGCCATTTTAAATATGACGTAATTTCCTCCATTAATGACTTTTAACGCATAACAATGAATTTTTTATTTTAACATTTTCTTCCTCTTTTAAAATCCAAGTGTAAATATAGTTCAATGATATAATTTTCAATATTTTCCTACTTTTAACACGTAATTATTAATTCTAATTTGAAGGTTTTTTTCTGTTTATAATAGCCATGTGTAAATAAAATTTTAATTTGAAGGAAACATTCTTTCCATGGTTTTTAAAATTGCCAACAATTTAAAATAACACTCGTTACTAAAATATGTAGAAAATTATTCTCAAAATGCTGAAAATTGAATTAAAAATGGAAATAAAACCTCAAAAAATAAATCAAATTAAAAAAAAAAATAAATGCAGTCTGCACATTGGGAACTTCTAATGTATAAAATGATCTAAAAATAATTCAATTTCTTATGTATGGTTTTTGCTCCTATAAAATTTTTTTAATGGAATGATTTTGACCAACTTTAACATTAAATATCTCTTAAAATAATTCTTCGGTTTGAAAACTGTCTGCATCAGCGTGTTTATGAAATATTTCTTTATAATACGACCGATTTCCATATTTTTGCATGCAGCATTTTTCTTAATATTAAAGAAAAAAGACCCCCAGTCACAAAAAATAGCAGTGGTGACAGTGTTAGTTACTTTCTAGTAATAGAGATATTCCTGCATTGCTGCCCTTTTATTCTAGAGCTAACACCAATTACTGCACATGCACACAAGAGGAAAATTCCCTAATAGTATCAGAACATCATCTTGTGAAAGATTTTAAGAAATACTTGGTAAAATTGGGAATCACAGCTCACAGGTAAAAAGCGGTAATATTATATATCAAACATGCAATTTAGCTTTTTTCTCCCCTTTCATATTTTTACTATAATTTCTCAATCTATCTTGGAAACACATAGAATATCCATTTAAAAAAGTAGCTTTCTGAGAAAATATAGAAAATAGCTATGCCTGCCTATGAGAAACTACACAAAACGAATGTTAAAATAAAACCTTTGAACAAAGAACTGACTGCATGTAGAGAAAAAAAATATTGTAGCATACATAAACATAGCTTTGTGTTTTGACAATGAAACTGAACTCGTTACTGTAGCAATAATAAATATTCCACCTACATTTTAGTATTTTAATATATTTATCCTTATTTAAAGCAACTTTAAAGTAATTTATAATTTAAGGAAAGAAAAATGAAAGTCTGAGAGAAACTTTGGAAAAGAGTGTAAAGAATAAGTATTCTAACTGTATAAGTGTAAAAAATGGTCAAAAAGTGTACATTTAAATTCAGCAAACATGGTAAAGAGTTCCTAATTTCACCAATAGCCAGGCGTGTGGAATTTCTAGTAAATCTTACCAGCCAGCAAGATGCAACATACAGTTGAAAAGTTACTACAATGCATTTCCATTTTTCTATAAAATTAAGAAATATATACAACAGAGGAAAGTTTAATATAGGATAAAATGTTTACATGATGTAAAATGATATCATGTTTACATCGCAGTAATTTGGAAAGTTTCAAAATATAGTTAACTAGTAAAAATAAATAAATAAATAAATAAAGTTTTTGGCATATCTCTATAGGTTGCAGTTTTCAAAGACTAACTAAAAATGCACTCATCCTGTCAGAAAATTCATTTACTGATCACAGGGGTGATTGTGAATTCCTGAAAAAATACCTGAAATTTTAGCAAGAAGTTTTGGTATGGAAAGATAACATATAATTTATTGCAGGGAGGTCCACTTCTCTCATTATGAAATATATTGTTTTTAATTATGCTTAACAGTCACTTAAATTTGATATTTTAGTGTTATTTTATGAATTTAACTATCAGAAAAACTGGAATTCCAGTATTGAAAATGAAATAAATAGGGCGATTCCGTGGAGAGTGTCACACACGTAACACAGGCTTTAATTTGCATTTATTCAATTATTTATTAAATTTTAATGTTAATTCTGATTTTAAGTGGTATGGTAAATAAGTTATTAGCATATTTTTAAATTTAAATGTGTGGCAATAAAACTCACAGAACTATATCATTTAATTTCATTACTCAAAATGTGCTTTTTTTCTACTTCAGAAAAAGCACATTTTGAGTATGAAATTAAATGATATATTTCTGTGACTTTTACTTACACACATTTAAACTAAAAAATATGTTATTAACTTATTTACCATACCACCTAAAATCAGAATTAACATTAAAATATAATAAATAATTGAATAAATGCAATTTAAAGCCGGCGTTACGTGTGTGACTCTCCGGATGGAATCGCCCAATACCTGAATTCAGGTATATTACCTGAACACAATCACCCCTGTGATCATTATGCACCAGTGGCAACTAAAATGATGAATTTCTCCACCCTTGTTCGCCTACGATAAAATACAATAGTGACAGTGCATTTCCATTTTTACATGCAAAAAATTCTATTGACATTATAAATATAGAAAATTGACAAGTATATTTACCTTTGCTTGAATGCCAAAAGAGCTGAGTAAGGTGCACAACCCTCTCTGAATTGATTTAAAATCATTGCACTCCCCTAAAATTCATGAAAATAAAAGTTACAATATTAAGTATTTATCATGTTCAGCTAGGAATTTTGAAAAATATAAAATTGGGCATTTATAGCCAGAGAATTATTATCATTATTATTTTTTCTTAAATTATTTTGGATTTGAGAAGAACTTTAAACATGCAATAAGAAAAATATTCTTATTTATAATACTATTGTATTTGCACTTATTTAGAACTTAAATAACCTAAACTTATATAAAATTTGTAAGAAAATTAATACTAAGAAATGTTTTAATAGTATACTGAAATTAAGTACAATGTTTTGCATTAGATTATGGTTTTTCACAGGCTTTGCTTTGTATAGTCCTTAAATTGTGATACCACAATTTCCAAATAATAACCCTTGGACTACTTTAATAAATTTCAGAATTCTCACGTTAAACAACATCTACTCAAAGAAACTAACTAGATCTGTGTAACTACTACCTCAGCAGGGATCTGTTTAGGAAGAGTGAGCAATAACTCATTACGTAATTTATTTCAATTTGTACCAGTTTTGGCCACCCCTACACCCGTTATGGCCATCTCTATGCACCAGTTTTGGTCATTCTGTTATCATGTAATTTAACAAACATTTTAATTGATAACAAGTAAAAATAAAGCATGCAACATCTATTTTACCACACATTTATTTGTTTGCTGCATTAAGAGAATTTTACAAATTTCTTTATGAATTGATAAAAACATTAAGTAAAATATACTTACGTTGATTTTAACTGAAAATTTCAATTAAAAAACAAAATATATATTTGAATTTGATTCATAAAAGGGACAACAGTGCCTTATAGGACATAAAGATTAACTATTTAATCAGTTTTATAATTATCCATGGATTGTGGATTGTTTAGAACACTTGAATCTTCATCAAAGAGTTATATAGCAGTCCAGGCAATAGAGACCGTATATAGGGGGTCTACCTAGCAAAATTCATGGTAGTTCTGGAAAAAGGCTTACTATATGTTTTTTGGGTCACTGAATCCGAATTTTTAACTTCCCACCAAAATTTTTCCGGCAAACCCCCAAATTTTGGTAAAATGCCCCAAAAAAGGTTTTTATTAAAAAAATCAATTTTTGTATTGTTTTAGGGAAAAAGTATCTAGAAATTCAGAAAGTAGATAAAATTTGCAACAAATAAGATATATGACGTAGGATGAATGGGGAGGGGAGAGATCTGCCTCGGAACATGCGCCGCGGTGCTGCATGGACTAAGTTGCGCAGTTCAACTTAACAACTCACATCGTTTACATTTGCTCTCCTGTCTCTCCTCTGAACTTTCCCTATAAGGTTTACTTTAAGTTTTTTGGGTTGCTGAATCCGAATTTTTAACTTCCCCCCCAAATTCTCCCCCCACAATCTAATGCAAAATAGTTATTTTTAAATTAATTTTTTTATTGTTTTAGGGGAAAAGTATGTAAAAATCCAGAAAGTAGACAAAATTTGCAACAAATAGGATATATGACATTATGACGTAGGATAAACGGGAAGAGGGAGGGTTGCCTCTGAACATGCACTGCGGCGCTACGTGCTCTAAGTTATGCAAATTCAGGGATTAGGGGATTTTACCTGGCAAAGTTAATGCTAGTTTTGGATTTCGACTAACCTTGTTTTTTTGGGTTGCTGAATCCGAATTTGTAACTTACCACCAAAATTTCACCCGGCAACCCCCCCCCCCCCCCAAAAAAAAAAAAAAAATTGACTTTTTGAAAATATTTGGTTTTTGAGAACAGTGCTTGAGAACAGTTTGGTTTTGAGAACAAGTTATGAAGTCCAGGCAATAGGGGATTTTACCTGGCAAAATTAATACTAGTTCTGGATTTCAACTCAATTTATGTTTTTGGGTCGCTGAATCCGAATTTGTAACTTCATACCAAAATTTCACCCGGCAACCCCCCCAAAAATTGATTTTTTGAAAAAATTTGGTTTTTTTTAAAAGCGCGCGGGGAATGTTCCGAGGCAGACCCCCCCCCCCCTCTACCCGTTTATCCTACGTGATAATTTCATATATCCTATTTGTTGCAAATTTTGTCTACTTTCTGAATTTCTACATACATTTCCCCTAAAACAATAAAAAATTTAATTTAAAAACAACTATTTTGGGGGAATTGCCGGGAAGGGGAAGGAGAATTTTGGGGGAAGTTAAAAATTTGGGTTCAGCGATCCAAAAAACTTAAAGTAAACCTTATAGGGAAAGTTCGGAGTGAAGATGGGAGGGCGAATGTAAACGATGTGAGTACCTTATTAATGTATACTGCTTCTTTGCAAGTTATTTTAGGGTGTGATTTCATAACGGAATCGTACCATTTCATGTCTGGTCTCCCATCTTGAAGGCTACAATTTTCTGAACACAGGGCTTGAATTTCAGGGCAGGATGGCGGGATTCAGGCTTTTAAAATCCCGCCCAAAAGAATATCATGGGCGCAAAGTTCCCGTCCAAAAAATTCCACCTTTTTCTGGAAAGTTTGCATTTTTAAACTACAATCAACTCCCACGAATGCCTAGCAAATTTCGTGGTATTTTTGAGCGACCGATTGACACATGTTGCGAGTTTTTTACTGCGAAAGATCATTAAAATTTAAGTTTTTTCTGTGACCGATAGATAAATTTCACTATTTTTTCCGCGATATCAGTTGACAAGTTTCGTGTTATTTTCCGTGACCAATTGGTGAATTTAGAAGTGATTCTGGTCCAAATTTTCCGAAAATTATGAAAAGTCAGTCATCAGTTCGAAACGCGAATTTCGTCAAAGGATCACGGAAAACCAGTGACCCGGAGCCGAACAATTTTTGATGCTCCAGCTCCAGCTCCGCTCCTAGAGAAAATACCGTGGCTCCAGCTCCGGCTCCGGCTCCAACTTCGCGCTTTTAAGTTGCAGATTTTAATTTACACGTTTAATTTTTTGCTCACAAATACTTTCCATCTTCATTAAAGATCTGACAAAATGCATTTTTCTTCTCATCAAACTTGAAATGCTTGTTCAGAAAATATGACATCTTTTAGCTTTTGCTTTTAAAATAGAAAGTTTGGTAGAATTTTAAACACAAAAATCTTAAATTTCTTCTACACTTTTCAAACAGCCAAAATTGTACGACTACACATGTAAACAACAGGCGGCCATATTTGTTTTCAAATAGTATTGTCACTTAGTTCAAGTAGAAAATAGAAGTAAAGTAGTGTTGCCAATTTTTTTGAGAAGTTTTCCTTCCCTAATAATAATACAGTCAGACCTCTATTTAACGAACCTCTATTTTGCGACTTTCTCTATTTTGCGAACTTTTCCTTGGAACCAAGAACATTTTGCGAATTTCTTCGTAAAATAACCTCCAAATAGCGAAGTGCATTCTCTATTTAACGAATTTTTTCTTGTGATCTAAATTTCTTTTTCTCCCCGTTTCTTAAAATATTTCTGGACATTTAAACGTATTCTTTCTTTAAACACATTTTATGATGTTCAGTGGCCTTGAACTGATTTTACCAGGCACCTTCTTTGTCAGCAGTGAGAAGAATTCGGTAAGTACGGAGGACGAAGACGATAATCCCTTACAGTAACTTAAAAAAATGTGGATACAAATGAAAAAAAAAAAGAAATTAACCATGATGTGCTGATTGATGATTCTATTTCACTTAATTCTGAAATTGAGACCTTGGAAACACTATCCGAATTGGATATTTTCGGCAGTGTGAAAAATAAAAACAATACAGCAATGAATTGCGATGAAGACGAATATGATGATGATGGAAATTATCATGATGCAGGAATTAATAAAACTTCATATGATGAAATGCTAAAATCATTTGAAACAATCCGACGCGGATTATAGTTAGAAGAAAATACGCATGAAGGGGTTTTTGGTGCATTGCAAAGATGCGAGATGTATTAGGAGAGAAAGCACTTTTTAAAAGAAAAATCTCAGACAAAATTAACAGAGTTTTTCAGAAACTAAATTTAAGGACGCATATGTTAATGTATGGTTAAAATTATTTGTTATAATAACAATAAATACGATAAGGTCATTAAAATTCGTTAATTTTAATGTAAAACTGATTTACTTTAAACAGAAAACGCTGTGTATTCCCAGACAATGTTTAGTTTTTCTTGCGAATTTCAAAGATTTAAACACATAGAAAAAATGAATTGATGATGGATATTGGTGGGTAAAATAAATAAAACAAACCGATATAATTTATTTTAAAAAAATGTGATTAATTAATTTTAGTAAAAATATTTAGTGTTTATGAATTTAAAATCTCTATTTAACGAATTTTCCATATAACGAACTTTTTTCCGGGATTTAGCGACTTCGTTAAATAGAGGTTCGACTGTAATAATAATAAAAACCTAAAAAATGATATAATTAAAATACTGAATAATGATGTAATTAAAATATTTTAAGCCTAGAAATTTAAAAGACTGAAAAGAAAAGAAAAAAAGATTTAAAAGGATATTAAAAACTAAAGGAGCCCTGGAGCTGGGGAAAATTTAGAGCTCCGGCTCCGGCTCCAGCTCCAGAGCGCTCCGGCTCCAGCTCCAGAGCGCTCCGGCTCCGGGCTCCAGCTCCAGCTCCAGCTCCCTGAGGAAAACAACGTGAATTTCAGCAAAAGATCGCGTAAAAAGCAAATTTCGTCAAAGGATTGCGAAAAAGAAAAAAAAAAAACGCGAAATTCATCAAAGGATTGCGAGAAAACACAAATTTCATCAAAGGATCGCGTAAAAACGCAAATTTCATCAAAGGATGGCGTAAAAACGCAAATTTCATCAAAGGATCGCGTAAAAACGCAAATTTCGGCAAAGGATCGTGGAAAATAACCAGAGTTTCGAAAAAAGGATCATGGGGAAAAAAAAAAGCAAATTTCGTCAAAGGATCGCGGAATAAACGTGAATTTAGTCAAAGTTATCCCTATAGCAGGGACGATTCTGAGTAAAAAAAAAAAAAAAAAAAAAAAAAAAAAAAAGAAGAAAAAAAAATTCTGAAATTCACAGCAAATTTTATGAAAGGTTAAGGCAGGAGGGGGAGGGGAAATCCCTCCCTGTACTAATTATGCTTTTTTTCCATTAGTATATAAAATTCTAAGTTTTCTATTGCTACTCAAACAAAAACATTCAAATTTTGCAAGAAAATAAATAATATATAAATTAATTAAACGAAGCCAGCTCTTAGCCTCTTCATCAAGATTTTGACAGAAAAACTTTGAAACGTTATTTTCTGCTTCCTGATTGGTTTGATTAAAAGTGTCAACAATAACACAGTTTTATAACCATGCAAGAGGGAATTATATATATAAAAAAATAATTAAAGCTAAATATTTATTAGTTATTTTTTTTATGAACCAAAAACATCAAGGGGTGTCCATTACTGGCACATCTACCCTATATGTATATATAACACTGGTGCCCGGCTAACCGAAAAGTACCTTTTTTTCCCCACAAAAATATTAAAGTACTATTACTAAACTAAATTTTAATTTACTAATTTTGTTATGCAATTCAATTATGTTAGTAGAACATAGCAACTTGCAAGAACAAATTTTCTATTCACAAAACAAAACATTTTATAAGTAGTACAATATAAGTAATGAGGGAAGTTAACAAACTGAACATTCACTGTTAAAGAAAAAGGGGAAGATAGAAGTATTAAAATATTCTCTTTCCAAAGCCGGGTTGCCAGCTTTTAGCCAAGCCCCAAAAAGCCGGCTGGCTTTTTTTTGGTTTTGAGTTTTGACCACTTAAAAAAAGACACTACTTTTAAAAAAGGTGGTTTACAGCTAATTCATATAAAATTTGGATTTATGGATTGGCAAGTTTCTTCCAAAATGGAAAAAACCAAAATTTTCTTCAAATTTTAAGCAAGTTTCTTCCAAAATGGAAGAAATAGATTTCTTCCAAGCGGAAGAAACTGCTATTCTTGCCAAAATCGCACACCTGTCTAAAGCTTTTCAATGATTGGCTGCTTCGAGAAAAGAAATTTTGTCCAAACTATACAAAATCAATTAAAAGTTATCCATTTCAATTTAACTAGCATATTTTTTTAATTAATTAGACTTCTGAAACTAGTAGTAAATAGTATCCAGATCATTTACCAACAGCAGGCAGAATTAAACTAATAAAAGACGGTGCTTTTAATTTACATCAATTTTATTAAGGTAAGTAGTAGACTCACTTAAATCTGCAACCCTAAAAAACCCACAAATGCCTAAAATACACACATCATTGCAGATGTAAACAATGAAACTTTCAATTCAGATGTAGGGACAAAATTACACACTTTTTTATTTTTATATCATTCTGTACGTATTTTAATATGTAATTCTCGTTAATATGACTGAACTCATGCTTTTTTATGATGGAAGTATAAATTTATTTCTGGAAAAAAAGAATATACATATATATATATATATATATCAAGATATCACAGGTAATTGCAATATTTTTACCAGATATATTTATGTATTAATCAAGCTTTTTCAGTTATTAAGTCTGGCTAAACCTGAAATAAAACTTCCTTGTTATTTTGATGTGAATTAGTAGGGAACCTTTATGAGGGAAGTTTCATTCTAATAATTCAAGAAAAATGTATCTTATATATATTATGCATATTTAATTATATACTATTAATTATTTACTTGACCTCTGCTCTTAATAATTTAATCATTTTTAAAATTATCTTATTGTTGTTGTCTTAATTTATTACTTTACTTAAATATTTTCATATTTTACTATATTGTAAGCATTCATTACAATTTTGATTGCATTATTACATTCAAACTACTGCTTAAAAATGTAAACAAAGCATGACCAGAAATCTGTAAAATTCTAAAATCCGCACAACCTGTAGTTTCAATCTGTGCGGATTTGAGTCTACTGTAATACACAATAATAACTGTATTTAAAAATTTCATTAAAATCCTTATTTTTCTTGCAACCTGGTATAACAAAACAAAAGTTTTTTAGCAGTAGGATTAGGTTGCTGCAAATGGTTTCTCAACTTAGAATAGATGAATGCAAAAGATGAAAAAATTCTTTCAAGTTTTGCAGAACTTAAAGGAGTATTTAAAAGCATTTCAACATACGCACAGACATTTTTAGAAAATTAGCCTTTTAAAATCAGCATTGAGATATGCATAGATGCTAGCAGGGGTGCAGAATATGTCCGATCCGGCGACCTAGGATTGGGGGGAAATTTTGCAGAAACATATACAATTGATTTCGATTTTAACAACAAATTCCATAATTTCCTGAGATAGAAAAATTTCACTATAAATAAAAAAATCCGTATGGTGAAATTCACAAAATCGATCTCAGAATAATATGTACCGTATATCGGGTGATTCTGTTCCGAATTTTCCAAAAAATTAAGGCATGCAGTTCCGAAAATTTAAAAAATCGTTCATCAATCTGAAAATTCGGACATAAAAATACCGCGAATTTTGTCAAAGAATTACGGAAAAAACGCGAATTTTGTCAAAAGATCGCAAAAATAACCGCAAATTTCGTCATAAGATCGCAAAATAACCGAAAATTTCATCATAAGATCGAAAAATAACAGCAAATTTCGTCAAAAGATTGCAAAATAACCGCAAATTTCATCAAACGATCGCAAAACAACTGAATTTCGTCAATAGAGCGTGAAACAACAGCAAATTTCGTCAAAAGATCGCAAAATAACCGCAAATTTCATCAAACGATCGCAAAACAACTGAATTTCGTCAAAAGAGCGTGAAACAACCGCGAATTTCATCTAAAGCAGAGAAATGACCACGATTTTCGTCAAAACGTGGCGAAATAACAGCGAATTTCGTCAAAGGAACGCGAAAAAACCCTGGAAATTTCGTCAAATGTTCGTGAAATGAACGCAAATTTTGTCAAAAGATCGCGAAATGAAGGCAAATTTTGTGAAAAAATCGCGAAAAACCGCACATTTCATCAATAGATCGTGAAAGAACAAATTTCGCCAAATGATCACAAAACAACCGCGAATTTCGTCAAAAGAGCGCGAAATGAACGCAAATTTCATCAAAAGTTCGCGAAACAACCGCGAATTTCGTCTAAAGGGGCGAAATGACCACGAATTTCGTCAAAGGAATGCGAAAAAAACCTGGACATTTCATCAAATGTTCGCAAACTGAATGCAAATTTCGTCAAAAAATCGCGAAATGAATGCAAATTTTGTGAAAAGATCGCACATTTGGTCAAAAGATCGCGAAAGAAGAGCAAATTTCGTCAAACGATCACAAAACAACCGCGAATTTTATCGAAGAGCCCGAAATGAATGCAAATTTCATCAAAGATCGCGAAACAACCGCATATTTCATAGAAGGGCAAAATAACCGCAAAACTCGTTAAAAGGAAGGCGAAATAAACGAACATTTCGTCAAAAGATCGCAAAACAACCGCAATTTCGTCAAAAGATCACGAAACAATCATAAATTTCGTCAAACGATCGCAAAACAACTGCGAATTTGTCAAAAGATCGCGAAAAAACTGCAAATTTCGTAAAAAGGGACAAAATAACCACGATTTTCTTCAAAACATAGCGAAATAATCGCGAATTTCATCAAAAGAAAGTGAAAAAAACTCGCATATTTCATCAAAAGATCGCGAAACAACCGCGTATTTCGTCAAAAGGGACGAAATAACCGCAAAACTCTTCAGGAAAAAAAACCGCAGATTTCGTCGAAAGATCGCGAAAAACCTGCAAATTTTACCAAAAGATCGCAAAAAAAACCACAATTTCGTCAAACGATCGCAAAACAACCACGAAATTTAAGCGAAAAAAGCGCTAATTTCGTCAAAAGGAAGGCGAAATAACTGCAAATTTCGTCAGAAGATCGCAAATTTCATCAAACGGCTGCGAAAGAAAAATATAGTGCTGGGAGTGGACTCCCCCCCCCCCCAATTTTCCCCCACTGTGCTGTAACCTTTCAGAAAATTTGCTGTGAATTTTAGAATTTTTGCTTTTCACTCAGAACCACCTCTGCTATAGGGGAAGACGGGGTACAATGAAACAAAATTTACTATTTTTTTTTCCTATCCAGAATTTTGCATGCACAAAAATATAATTAATGCATATTTTTAATCTTGTATTTTCCCCATATAAATTTTTATTAGGTTCTAAACAATATTTTTATGCTTGAAAAATAACAAAAAATAAATGTCTTGCAGTGTTTCATTGTACCCCGTATGCCGGGGTACGATGAAGCACATACTGGGGTACAATGAAACACTCCAAATGATGGAAGCAATTTTCACCCAATATACTTTATTTTATGAAAAATGAGATAAATACAAAAACAAAACTTGATTAATAAGGAACTTGATAAAAATATTATAGTCTAAGAGGAAAAATAAGAAAATTCTATTAGTTTAAGAAATACCTTTTATTTTATATTAAATTGGCTGGTACATTGGTACAAGTCAGTTTCAAAAATTAGCATTTCTGCTTATATTTCAGTTGCTTCTGAAGGAATATGGGGTGGTAGTTTCAACACAATGAGTTTTTTTTTTTTTTTTTAATGTAAGTTTCTAAAAAAAAAAACTAGGTTGGAGTCTTTATATCATGTACTTCACATTTGATTTCATTTAAATGTATGATTTCTCCAACGGTATATATTTCCTTATATTTCCATTTATACTGATACTGCTTGTGCCATACATGTTGTGTGTGGGTATCTCATTCTTAGTTCCTCGATGACCAGTTGGGCCTGGGAAAAAAATCTGGATCATCATCAGAGTCTGTAGCAGGCAGAGATTGTTTTCAAAACAATCCGTTCTTAGCTTTTTTCTCTTTCTATTTTTTAATTGCTTAACAAGAGCATTTTTTACTATCCTGGTTAGAACAAAACTCTCTTTTTTTTCTGTTTTCCTACTCTTACTTCTAATATATTCTATTTACTACTTTTATTACTATAATAAAACATGTTTCATTGTACCCCGTCTGCAAGTGTTTCATTGTACCCCGCACTGATATTACTAAATGAAAATTTATTTTCAAACTTCTAATATTTATTTTTTTTAGTTTGGTTTTGGAGGTATGAAGACAACAACCCAAAGATAACAATGTATAGAAAAAATAATTATTACATATAACAACAAGGAAAAAGAAACAAAATTACTTTTAGTAAAGAAAGTTACTTTCAATGGTGTAAAAGCAATAATCTTCTATTGCTACTGTTGTAGAAGTGTGAATGTATCCAAATCACATCAGTAATTGGAACATATAGTTGTACAACATATATATAAACTGCAACTCTCTATGACAAATTTGATTGATTTTATAAGTAATGTTTCATTGTACCCATTGTTTCATTGTACCCCGTCTTCCCCTATATACTCGGGCATAAGTTGAGAAATATTGCAACTTACGATAATACAGCATTTACCTACAACATATCGTAAAATTTTGGGGAAATTTTCATGTGGATTGTGGGAAATGTTGGGAGTAGAAACATTTTCTGCACCCCTGGATGCTAGTAATAAATATGTACAAATTCATTTATTTACTGGGCTGCACAGTAAAATAATGTATAAACAAACACTTTTAAATAACACATTTTTATATGAAAAATAAAGAATTTTACAGAATTGGCATGAATGTAAGATTGTCTGCTTTTTCATTCCCTAACCTGTTGTGCAGTTTAATTTTCAACAGTTGTTCTAGGTAAATAATGTCCCACATTATTATTGAATGTATATTTAAAAATTCCAACTTCAAATGTAAAACTAGGAAATTTTATGTACAATTGTCGTAAACATAATACAAAATCTGCAATTCAAATATTTTCAATTAAAAATGGTAGAAGTTTAATATTTATTTCAATTTTATTTCAATGGAATCTAATTTTTAAGGGTGTTTTAAGTATCATATTGTAGGAATTTTATTTATAATTTTTAATCTTCAATTGGCTTAGCTTATTCGTTACAAAATTTAACATTAAATGTAGAACTAATTGAATGAAATATCTTAATATCAGTCTCTTCTCGGGCTGAAGCAATGCAGGAAATAAAGTTTGTTTTTGTTTTTAATTTGTTCTTCGAATTATGTTTTTGTTTAATTGTTTTTGATTGTAGAAAATTAGAATGAAATTCTTAAAAGTTAAATTTCCTGAAACTGCTTGATATATTAATTGTACTAATTAGTAATACACATAGTATGGAGGAAATGAAACTGCACGTTTTCGTTTTTAAATACTAAAAAAATTATATATAATAATAAAGCTGCTCCCATTATGTACATAATTAGTTTATCAGAGAAAAATAATCTAACAAAGAATAGCTTTTAATAACTCGTTTGACTTTAATAAAATTGTCTATTTTAAAAACATGAGCTTTAGCGCAATTAAGCCTACTCATGCCGAAAGTTCTTCATCGATACGTGATTGCATTGATTTAGCTTAAATACAAATCTGTCCCGTAGAATGATGAGAACTAATTTTAACTAACTGTAATAAACTTATTGAAATAATATATAAAAATAATCTTACCTTTTATCTTGATGATAAAGCTTTTAACTTCAGAAACATGATGTCGCCTTCGAGGGACGAGAGACAGAGCGATTCAATTCGATTCTTTCACTTGAGGAGAAGGAATGTGAAAGTAAACAAGTTCATAAAATCCCTAGAAGTCCCCACAAATCAAAAGTTGCACACCTTTCTAAAAAAACTATCTTTTAATATAATTGAACTTTCAACATTTTTATAACTCTAAAATTTCATATATAATTTAAAAATAATTTTAAAAGCTGAAGTTTTCAATACAAAGGCGAAAACATTTTTAAATATATCTACGAAAATCCCCGCTGGGGAAAACAATGTGTCGGAAAAGGTAAACCTCGTTTCGTTTTCCCCTAACTTTCGGTCTTTGCCGGGCCGGTAAAGGCAGTATTTGTTATTTTGGATTTTTTTTTATCTACTTTCAGTGTTTTGAAAAATGTCAAATAACTTATTTTTTGAAACTGACAACTAGTCACAGTCACACACACAGAGAAAAGAAAAAATAATAGTTCGTTTGACTTTAATTTCTTATTATACAGAACATTTTGAAACAAGCATATTTGCACATAGACAACTTTAAGGGCAATGTTTGCTTTTCCCTGCCCCCCTTCTTAAAATCCATAAGGATCTCATGGAACATTTGTGAAACCCTTTAACAATAAATCTAATCTTGTTTTCGTTTTATGCATTATAATTAGGAATTTAAGGTGTGCAGTATATATATTTTAAACATTTTGATTCTCAAAACATTCTATTTTATTTATTTATTTTGTCACATTTTAGATTATAATTTTTCTTTACACAGAAAATTCTGTTTTCAGTATTGTACTTTAGACTGAAAATGTCTCAAATGATACTGGATAAAATTTTAGCAGCAGTCTTTTCAGTACAAGATTTATTTACATTTAAAAATTTATTTTTTAGAAAAAAAGTTTTAAACTAAATAAAAATGTGTAATCTATTTTACTGCTTTAAATATAAATCTCATGACGTATTTATATTTTTACTAAAACCAAGATTTAAAATAATTAAGCTTACATTAAAAGAAATAAAGAGAAAAATACATTACCTCTCTTTAATTAAATATTCGGGTTAGCCGATATTAGCCCTCTACTTTCTAGACGATGACGGACCATTACATTTTTGCCGGAAACAACCCATGTACATTTTGGGGACAATTTTTGATTTTTATAAAATATTTTCAAACTAAATAAAAATATGTAATCTATTTTACTGCTTTAAATATAAATCTCACGACATATTTACATTTTTACTAAAACCCAGATTTAAAATAATTAAACTTACTTTGAAAGAAATGAAGAGAAAAATACATTTCCTCTCTTTAATCAAACATTCGGGTTAGGTGATATTAGCCCTCAACTTTCTAGACAATGACGGTCCATTACATTTTTGCCCGAAACCGCCCCTTAAGAGTTGCCGGGCAAAGTAAATGCAACAGTTCTCTGAACGCCGAAACATTTGCGGTTCGGCAATAGCTGCCGCAACTAGCGGCGGGTCATTTACGGCACAGCATTGTTTGGTTACAAATGGCCTTAACTCCTTTTGGCCGCGACATATACGCCTTTCGGCCATAAGTTGAGTGTTTGTTGGGAAGTAACTTTCTTCTAACGATAATTTTTTGCAGGGATAGCAAGGGGTGTTTTTTTTTTTTTTCCACGACATAAAAACATTTTTTTCTCTTTTTCCTATATATTTACACATTATTTTAGCAAATGATATTTGAAGCATATAAATTGATTTTTTTAAATATTGCATTATTTTCGTCTCTTTTTTTTTCGCTCGATTCGCTGACGAGCTGCTATACCAATGTCTCAATATAATTATATCAGAGGGAATTAATCCGCTTATGCTGTTCTACGAATCGCAAGGCAACATTTTAAACAGGAATTTAAAATGTATAAAATTCAGTGTCAGTAAAAAAATAAATAATAATAATAAACGAGGGGGAAATGCAGACGTATAATGCTTGAAATGCTTCCTCGGATAACCGGATTTCTCTTCGACATGTCTTTTATCGGCACTGTTTACACCCAGCATTTCCCTTTCATTTACGAAATTAAAAATTTCTTTTTCGATCAGGTTGATCTACATCAATATTTACCCTGTCAAAAACCTACATTTTTGTGATATTTTCACAATCGGAAACTTTTCTTACTGTATTTGTTAAATCTAACTCTTCTGAATTTTCCCAAATTTCATTGATTACTAATAATTTATTCCAACATTTTTTTAAAGTAGAGCTTTCGCCAGTCTCCCAGACAAGAATATTGCATCTTTCATGTTTATTGGTTCTAGATTATCCAAATCAACATTGGACATCCTCCGTAAAAACGTCCAACGAGTAGTTAGAACTTTAAGAACATTTAAAAAATAATAATTTACAAGCGGGCAGTATATTTTGATCTTTTATCTGCCCGGATATAGAAGAGTCCGGCTAATGAGAGTGCCGGATATGGAAGCTAAAACCGGATACTGTAGTATGTTTAAAATGATTTCTTAGATCCAGCAAATTCTTTTGAATAATTTGTAAACGGATATTTTTTTTCGTAGATTAATTAAAATTATGAAGTACGTATTATGGACATTTTTCTTTTATTTCTTTTTTTGTATTAAAAACTGTATTCAAGACTTTTTAAAATTAAGGCGGTTCGCAAACTTCCTGCTAAACATCGCGAAACTTTCTGACTCATTTTGAAACAAAAAGGCATAAGGTTGGTTGTCTAACTATCGAAACCGTTTAGAATCGAACAATGCTTTCCATTTTTTTTTTTTTTTTTTTTACAAATGAATAGATTTATTTATAAGAGATTCTTGTCATGTGACGACAACGTTTCGCCCTTTCTTTAAAACTTATGTCATAAAGTTGCCCTTTTTTATTTGAGAACAGTCTTAATTTCAGAATTACGTCAAAAAGTAGCTTCATTGGATTTGAGATCGTTCTCAAATCAAAAACTGTCCAATGATTTCCATTTTTCAAAGTGACAACGCAGGAAAGGAGAAACATTGTTGTACTATGTCAAGAATCCTTTATATCTCAAGGTGTAATTAATTTATCGGAAATTAAAAAAAAAACTTTTCAATTATAAAAAGCCTGCATGTGCCATGTTCTTGTGTTTTAGAAATAATAGAAAGTTTCGCTGGTTGAGTGTAGCAAAATATGCTTTTGAGAACCTCTTTAAAAAAATACAAAAAAAAAAAAGAAAAAAAAGAAAGAAAGAAAGAAAAGTTCGCCAATATAAGGGAGATAAATTGTGTGAAAAAGTGGCTACTTTCCCTATAGAACAATTTAGTCAACATCAACATCCGCAACATATGCAGCGATCAATCAACCTATGCAGAGATAATATCAAGAGAAAGACGCATCTTTTCTGAAAGTGATATGAAGAACCTCATGATAGGAAAAAAAAAAATTAAAAACCTCATTCGATTACCTAGCTTTTCAATATGAACACCTGCCAACTGCATCCGTTTTGAAGAAAAATTATTTCAGAATTGCGTCAAAAAAGTAGCTTCATTGGATTTGAGATCGTTCTCAAATTAAAAACAATCCTATAATTTCGCGTCCATTTATCGGACATTTATAAAATAATTCAATAATCAAGTCTGTATGTGACAGGTTCTTGCATTTTAAAAATAAAAGTTTCGTGTTGTTAAGTGTAGCAAAATATGATTTTGAGAACATCTTTAAAAAATAAAGAAAAGAAAAGAAAAGTCCGCTAATATGGGATATGTGAAGAAATGGGGTGAAAAAGTAACTATATAGTTTCCCTATAGAACAATTTGGTCAACATTCGCAATCTAGGCAGAGATAAAATCAAGAGAAAGGTATTGGAGATCGACAGGGACACATCTGTCTGAAAGCGATATATCATTCATGTGTACATCTTTCAGGGGTGTAAGTTTTACATCCTTTCGGTACTTATTTTAGTAAATGACTACACTTGACAAATGCAATAAATTTTGTGGGATGGTCATTCAATGCCCACGTTTCATGGTATCTGATTGTCTTTCAAAAGCAGGGGATGTTTTTCTATTATTGGCTACAATTACGGGTCGTAAATCTACAATTATTTTTTGCAAGCTGAAGTGAAATTTGAAATTTGTGATAATTAAGAATATTGCCTGAAATTGCTCTTTCTTTTTTTTTTTTACCGTGAGGAAATTCTTTTGATACACAAATACAATTGTCTTGTGTGAATGCAATAAATAGTATGGGATTTGGAATTTTTTAAATTCCCATAGAAATGTTTTACGTCTTTGACCCTACTAATTTCTGATTTGTTCTTGTTATTACCTATTTTACTTCTTTCTTACAATAACCATACATTTGATTAAAAATTCAACTTTTATAAAATATTTTTTTACTGATACTACTATGCTTTATTCAGAGAACATTTTAATCATTTAAGTGGCCGGACCTGTGATTGCGAAGATCCTTCCCCTAGCCCTACTCTATCTCGATTGATTCTTATTATAATAAACTTTACAATCAACAACGCAGATAAACCAGTATTTAACAACACCTGCTAGTTTGTACATTTCCAAAAAAAAAGAAATTAAAACTTATATCATAAAGTTCCCTTTTGGATTTGAGAACAGCCTTAATAAATGGTAGAGAAATATTTTCACAAATCTGCTTTTTATTACTCTCTTAAAACGAATGAGTGGATTTGCCTATTCAAGAATGAGCACTAATTTATTGGATCGTGAATGAGTTGATTTTTAAACGCGTCACTCATCTTGATTTAAGCTCTTATTCTTCTATTTTACTCAACGAGAGCGACCGAAAAACAGCTCAACTTGATTAGCAAGCTAGTTTCCTGCCGCTCTTTTGCGAGTCGTTCTCAGAATCGTTCGTCTCGTCTTATCGTGTCTCTGGCCTGCTTCAAGATGGACGCTGATGTGTAGATAAATATGTAAACATTAAAGAAGTTTTCTTAAAGAAGGAACGAAAGGATGTGTCTGTTTTATTCGGTAAGTTTTATAAAAGCATTTAATTTATCCTTACTTTTTAGTGGAATTGTATGTAATGATTTAAATTTATAATTTTTAATGCACGTTGTAACACATTCTCCCTCCGTCACGCTGCAGGCAGCTAATTTTAGAAATGCTTCTATATTTTAAAATTATTCTGCCTTTTTATTTTTTACTTATTTATTTTCGTTTAAAATGTCCTGTTTATTACTTTGTTGAGAAATAAATAAATAAGCTGATCATAGCGTCATGTTAAAGCAAGGGTCGGGGGAGGTGAAAATAATAAAAGTTTACTTTTTCGTGTGACGAAACTTTTTGTCAGATATAACAGTTCTAAGTATTTTGTAAAAATAATTTTTCAGATAAATCATATCAAACAAAAATACGTTTTATAATTTGTAGTAAATAATTTTGTGAAAAATTACTAGAATTCCTCCCTAAAATTTTCCAGAAAATTGTTTCTTTCTCCAAATACAGAATTTTAATTCAAGGTTGATATTCACTTATACATTTTTTTCAATCTAATTATATTTTCAAAAGTCAATTTTATTCCTTAGAAGTACAATAGTTTATTTCTATACAATACTATTTGTGTAAAAGAATTCAAATAATTACATAAACAGTGTTCTACTGCATCCATTCACCATCACTTTTCAGCAATTCCCTTTCAATTTTCCGAGAGCTATATTTTCCAATTTACCTTCCTGACAATAGGGGTAGCCGGGGTAAAATGAGTATATTTTTTATTATTATTTTACCACACAACATTTTTTGAAAAATTAAAAGTGTGAATGAAATGGTCACATATCTGGCAATATTTAAACTTTGTAAAAACAAACTAGCAGCATACTATTTTTTTTTCTTTTCTTACTGGTATGGTGAATTATTCATTTGTCCCTCATTTCAAAAGATTTAAATAAAAAATAAGATAATTTTGGTATAACCAATCACTAAATTCTTTTCACAATTATAAACATGGGTGCAAGACCTTCAGTCTCGGAAAAATTTTTGGCTGGTTGTAAATTATATTTTATATTGAAATAATAGCAATTTTACTAGCAAAAACTTTTAATTGCTCTTTTTTATTGTAAAAAATCCATTTTCAGCCATAAATCAAGACATTGAGATTGTCTAGCCCATCGCCAGTAGGTTATACCTAATATTCGGAAAAGTTTTCAGTCTTGGCTTGGATGGACTTCTTGCACACATGATAAAATCATTTTTATTGTTGTTTTTCTGTATCTTTTTTCTCTCCCCCCCCCCCCCCCCCCCCCAAAAAAAAAAAAAAAAAAACATTTATGCTGCAAAGAAAATATTTCTGTTAAAGACTGTATATATACAGGGGTCGGTGCCGGTTTTTATTCTTGGGGCCCATTTTGTGAAAAGTAAGTTAATTTTGTGAATTTTATAATATTTTTGTGAAAAATAACATTTTGCAATGAAAGTTGAAATCCAGTGAATCAAATTCGAACCAAGAATTTATGAATAAAAATATTCTTTAAATCCCCTTGCTACAGTTTTTCTTTTTCGTGACCTGATCTTATTTACAAATTACATTTTTAAAACACTTTTTATGAAAAAGAATGTTACAAAAGAGCGTATTTTATTAAAAGGAATTTTGCGAAGGGGCCTGTTTTATTAAGTTCATTTTTATGAAGAGACCCATTTTATTAAATTTATTTTTCTGAAGGGGCCCTATTTTATTAAATAGATTTTTGTAAAGGGGCCCTAAATAGGCCCCAAATTTCACCTGGATTGACCCCTGATATATAATCTATTTTTGTAAAATCTTGTTTGATTTCATTTGTTAAATGCTTTATTATTACAAAAAGTTTGTCTATCTCTATATACATATTTATTAAATAAGAAAAGCAACCAAGTATGCTAAAAATCCACATAAAAAATTTGGCAATTTAGTCATAAACAAAGAAAAAATATTATAATTTAATATTTGATCAGTAAAAGAAATACTAAAACTAAAGTGTCTATCATTAAATAAAAGCGGTGCTGTATCTAGCTATACTAACAATTTTTTTTGTTGTTCTGAGCATATTTAAATATTGGTGTTTTTGACGCTTAAAATGCAGTTTAAACCTATGTCACGTCAAAAACTGGTTTTTGACGGCTTAAACCCAACCTTGATTTCTTGTCACATAGGGTAAAATAGGTATTATAGTCCATCTTTTTTATGAGAGTTTGTCAAGATATGAATGTATGAAGATCGATCAAAATTGAAAGGCTTTTGAGAGCAAATTGTTATTGATCCTATGCTTAAATGTGAAATTATGCTATAAATTAGTCGCGAACATCTGTTATCTGCGCTGCATGTTGGAATGTAAGTAACATTAAAAATTGCTGTTAATTGACAATTTCTCAAAAATCACGTTAAAGTATCATATATTCAGCCATAAATTAAATTAAAACACATGTTCTAACTATACTAAATTATTAAATTGGGTGGATTAAAAGAGGACAAATAGTAAAAAGAATCGAAGCAACCCATGGAAGTTTAACCAAAGGTTCTTGCTGTAGTGAATCCAATGTTTGGTGGCTGGGTCCTTGTGAAATTCGGTGTAAAGAAGTCTGTTCAAGAATTTACAGTTCTTATTATTGATATCCCTGATGAAGATAAATACACTGTAAAGTTTGCAACAAAGTAATCTGCCGGAATATTTTATGTCTTCCCTGAGAAAGACGACATTGCTGATGTGCAGGCATCCTGAATTGTTAGGAAGTCTCTCAACCAAGCTGCATCGGTCATTGCTGTATACAATTGTTTGTATATAAATTTTCATTCACTTATAGCTAGTTAACTTTATAAATAGCTTTTGATTTAAAATATTTTTTAATTAATTTCTCATTTTTTCCTACAGATACTTATGCTGATATCTATCTGCTTTTGAACTGCATTAAATTAAAAAAAAAAAAAAAAAAAACTTTAAAAATGAAACACTATTAGGAACATGATTCAGAGCATGGACGTAAACTGATGTTGTGAAAATTGGGAGCAGTTTTGGGTGGGTGGGGAGGGGGCTAGGATAGGATTTGTCTGTACTTACATCTTATTTCTATTAGTTTCATAAGTGTTTTTATTTGTAAAGAAAAAAATGTAAACAAACTGAAAGGGGCAGGTTTTTGTCTTCCTACCTCACGCCAGTTTACATATATGATTCAGAGGATGGAAGTACAAAACTCTTAAATAGTTTACACATTAATTATATTGTAATTCAACTATAACCAGCATATATCCATTTTACTCTGAAGCACGGGGTAAAATAGGTATAGGTTTTTCTCTAATATCTCATTTGCATTTTGCAATTTGTTTGCGGCATTGTATAGTTGATCTTCACAGTGCCCCTTGTTGTTTACTTTAATCTTTGATTGCAGAATTTTATTTTATTTTTTAGACAATACTTTCCCTTTTAGAACAGATTCTGAAAGGTAAAAGTAATTTCTCAAAAAAATAAAAATTCTGCAATCAAAATCGAAAAAGTAAACAGGTGCCGTGAGGATCAAGCTCAGATATACAATGCGCGACCACCACCACCAAAAAAAAATTCAAAATGTCGAAATGCAAATAAGATTAGCAAAAAAAAACCTTCCCATAAAAATATGAATAGCCTTAACTCGCAAGTATCTTCACATAACGGGGCAGGAAAAAAATACAGATTTTGTCAAAAGTTAAAAAGCACTAATTTTATTAAAATGCAAATATCGCCAGAGAACTTAAAAAAATTTCAGTAAAGAATCATGAAAAAAAATTTTGTCAAAGGATCTCGGGGGGGGGGGAGACAACGACATTAAAGTTTTTGCAGTAAAAACAGCCCTTTTATTCTAGTCAACACTAGGGATGCACCGAATATTCGGTATCTATTCGGTATTCGGCCATGTTACCGAATATTCGGTCGAATATTGAAATATTCGGCCAAACCGAATACTTAAGGAAAATTTTTTAAACATATTTTTAAAAACTTTATACAACTTCTACATTTAACAATCAACTTACAAAGATATTCAGAATAATTAGAAACAGAATCATATTTAAATAAAAGAGAATGTTATTACATTATTTATTTGCTGTTTGTTAAGTATTATGTAAGAAAATAAACCAATCACGAGGATTTTCATAGAAATTAATTATGTACAAATGCAAGTTCCTAAATTTTGTCTAGCAAATAATCTGTTTCTTGCTAAGATTTTAAGAACAATTTTTAGAATCTCTGAAAATGATTGCCCACTCCAGACACCTATCTAGGATGTTTTTAAAAACTTCCTTGCTTAAATTAAAGGGAGTAGAACAATTATTCTTGCTAAGTTGCCACCATATAAAATTTGAATTGATTTGTAATATTTGTTTACTTTTGCTTCAGTTTCTTCCTGACAAACAAATAATATATGATACTGTACAATTTTTCTTCCAATATTTTCACTATTAAACATTGATTTTAAAATGTTTCTTTTAGAATTTAAGAAAATTTTATTTATCTGTATTAATTCTCAGTAGAAGCCACGAAATTTAAAATTTTACTAATTTAAAAAGTTTTATAACTATCCTCTTCTTAAATAACTCAAAGCAGATTTTTTTCAGTATAAAGTTTACTTGTAATTGTAACTCTTGTTTATTAAAATGTAAGTTTCTGTATTGAATAGTATGTAAAATTGTTTTAAAATTTAATATTTTAATGCCTTTAAACTTTGAAATATAAAAGTATTTGACAAGCCGAATATTCGGTATTCGGCTGAATAGTTACTATTCGGCAGGCCGAATATTCGGTATTCGGCCTAGCAGTTACTATTCAGCTGGCTGAATATTCAGTATTCGGCCAAAATCACTATTCGGTGCATCCCTAGTCAACACTGTCTTCGCTAAAATTTTTGGTATTTTTTCATGATGAAGCCACAATCACCCCCCCCCCCCTCCCTCCCCAGATTATCAATTTAGCCATAATTTCATATTCTAAAAAAATTAATAAATGAAAATGATTTGAGAAATATATCATACAACAGTAAAATTTTAAAACATTTTACTTTTTCATATCATCAGGGCAGAAACTAGTTTCTTTCAGTAAGTGGTAAAAACTAATACTAATCCTGCAGTGATTCATAATTCATATATGTAGGTATTTGATATGTAAACAATTAAGCTAAAAATTAAAATTGAAGATTATGAATGTTGTTCAAAGTAGCAAGTCAGATTTAGTGATGCTCTGAATAGTGATTTTGGCCGAATACTGAATATTGAGCTAGCCGAATAGTAACTGTTTGGCCGAATACTTTTTATTTCAAGGTTTAAGGTATTAAAATGTTATTTTTTAAAACAACTTTACATAATATTTAATAAAACAATTACATTTTGATAAATAAGCTCTTTATAAGTAAATTTCATATTGGAAAAAAAAAAACTTGCTTTGAGTTTATTTAAAGGATAATAAGACTTTTTATTAATAATGAAATTTTAAATTTAATGGTTTCCTCTATGAATTAACATTTTAAAATCAAACAGTAAAAGTGGAAAAATTGGAAGAAAAATCGGTTCAGGTCGATTTGAGGCTGAGTGTGAATTCCTGCAAGTTGGGTTCAGGTTAAACCCAAATTTTCAAAAGTTAGTTTGGTATATTTTTTTAAGTTTATCCCTGTTATAATAAACGTAGATATTTGTGTATATGTTGTTTTCTAAAGAGACTTCCGTTTTTTCTGCAACCCTTTGGCAAAGTTTGTTTTTTCTGCAACCAGACTTGTATAAAACCAAAAACTTTCTATGTGCATAAATATTGGGTCAAAAACTATCTGCACATTAATTTAATGTTTAATAACGTAAAATACCGTGTTATGTTATTTTAACAATATGAATTAAAAAGAGTATTTTTAAAATAATTACCATTTAAATTAAAAATAATTAGTATTAATCAAAGAATAATTATTTTGGTAAAAAAAAAAAAAAAACCCAGCTAAAAATGCATAAGAAGGGAAGAAATAATGTGACATTGCTACTGAAACAACTAAATCATCTTTTCTAGGAAGAGGTATCCATTCATAGGTATCATCATTAAAGAGACTGGTGAGTTTTTACCGCGCCCCTTTGACAAAAATCATGTTTTTTCCTTTTGTCTTTGACGAAATTCTCGTTTTTTCTGTGATCATTTGATAAAATTATCTTTTTTTCTCGATAAACTTAACTCGAGAACTTAAAAAAATTTCAGTAAAGAATCATGAAAAAAAATTTTGTCAAAGGATCTCGGGGGGGGGGGGGAAGTCAACGACATTAAAGTTTTTGCAGTAAAAACAGTCCTTTTATTCTAGTCAACACTTGGGATGCACCGAATATTCGGTATCTATTCGGTATTCGGCCATGTTACCGAATATTCGGTCGAATATTGAAATATTCGGCCAAACCGAATACTTAAGGAAAATTATTTAAAAACTTTATACAACTTCTACATTTAACAATCAACTTACAAAGATATTCAGAATAATTAGAAACAGAATCATATTTAAATAAAAGAGAATGTTATTACATTATTTATTTGCTGTTTGTTAAATATTATGTAAGAAAATAAACCAATCACGAGGATTTTCATAGAAATTAATTATGTACAAATGCAAGTTCCTAAATTTTGTCTAGCAAATAATCTGTTTCTTGCTAAGATTTTAAGAACAATTTTTAGAATCTCTGAAAATGATTGTCCACTCCAGACACCTATCTAGGATGTATTTAAAAACTTCCTTGCTTAAATTAAAGGGAGTAGAACAATTATTCTTGCTAAGTTGCCACCATATAAAATTTGAATGATTTGTAATATTTGTTTACTTTTGCTTCAGTTTCTTCCTGACAAACAAATAATATATGATACTGTACAATTTTTCTTCCAATATTTTCACTATTAAACATTGATTTTAAAATGTTTCTTTTAGAATTTAAGAAAATTTTATTTATCTGTATTAATTCTCAGTAGAAGCCACGAAATTTAAAATTTTACTAATTTAAAAAGTTTTATAACTATCCTCTTCTTAAATAACTCAAAGCAGATTTTTTTCAGTATAAAGTTTACTTGTAATTGTAACTCTTGTTTATTAAAATGTAAGTTTCTGTATTGAATAGTATGTAAAATTGTTTTAAAATTTAATATTTTAATGCCTTTAAACTTTGAAATATAAAAGTATTTGACAAGCCGAATATTCGGTATTCGGCTGAATAGTTACTATTCGGCAGGCCGAATATTCGGTATTCGGCCTAGCAGTTACTATTCAGCTGGCTGAATATTCAGTATTCGGCCAAAATCACTATTCGGTGCATCCCTAGTCAACACTGTCTTCGCTAAAATTTTTGGTATTTTTTCATGATGAAGCCACAATCACCCCCCCCCCCTCCCTCCCCAGCTTATCAATTTAGCCATAATTTCATATTCTAAAAAAATTAATAAATGAAAATGATTTGAGAAATATATCATACAACAGTAAAATTTTAAAACATTTTACTTTTTCATATCATCAGGGCAGAAACTAGTTTCTTTCAGTAAGTGGTAAAAACTAATACTAATCCTGCAGTGATTCATAATTCATATATGTAGGTATTTGATATGTAAACAATTAAGCTAAAAATTAAAATTGAAGATTATGAATGTTGTTCAAAGTAGCAAGTCAGATTTAGTGATGCTCTGAATAGTGATTTTGGCCGAATACTGAATATTGAGCTAGCCGAATAGTAACTGTTTGGCCGAATACTTTTTATTTCAAGGTTTAAGGTATTAAAATGTTATTTTTTAAAACAACTTTACATAATATTTAATAAAACAATTACATTTCGATAAATAAGCTCTTTATAAGTAAATTTCATATTGGAAAAAAAAAACTTGCTTTGAGTTTATTTAAAGGATAATAAGACTTTTTATTAATAATGAAATTTTAAATTTAATGGTTTCCTCTATGAATTAACATTTTAAAATCAAACAGTAAAAGTGGAAAAATTGGAAGAAAAATCGGTTCAGGTCGATTTGAGGCTGAGTGTGAATTCCTGCAAGTTGGGTTCAGGTTAAACCCAAATTTTCAAAAGTTAGTTTGGTATATTTTTTTAAGTTTATCCCTGTTATAATAAACGTAGATATTTGTGTATATGTTGTTTTCTAAAGAGACTTCCGTTTTTTCTGCAACCCTTTGGCAAAGTTTGTTTTTTCTGCAACCAGACTTGTATAAAACCAAAAACTTTCTATGTGCATAAATATTGGGTCAAAAACTATCTGCACATTAATTTAATGTTTAATAACGTAAAATACCGTGTTATGTTATTTTAAAATTATGAATTAAAAAGAGTATTTTTAAAATAATTACCATTTAAATTAAAAATAATTAGTATTAATCAAAGAATAATTATTTTGGTAAAAAAAAAAAAAAAAACAGCTAAAAATGCATAAGAAGGGCAGAAATAATGTGACATTGCTACTGAAAGAACTAAATCATCTTTTCTAGGAAGAGGTATCCATTCATAGGTATCATCATTAAAGAGACTGGTGAGTTTTTACCGCGCCCCTTTGAGAAAAATCATGTTTTTTCCTTTTGTCTTTGACGAAATTCTCGTTTTTTCTGTGATCATTTGATAAAATTCTCTTTTTTTCTCGATTTTTTGATGAAATTCACATTTTTCTTCGATTCTTTCACGAAATCAGTTTTTTCCCAGTCTTTTGACGAAATTTGCATTTTCCTACGATCTTTTGACGAATTTCGTATTTTTTCATGCATTTTTAACAAAATTCTCGCTTTTTTCACAACACTTTTGACGAAATTCTCAATTTTTTGAAGAAAGAATTTTTTTACACGATTCTTTTACGAAATTTGCATTTTTTCAGAATCTTTTGGCAAAATTTAGGGCTTTTCCGCTATGCTTTTAAGAAATTTTTTTTTTTCCTGAGCCCTTTTGCCGAAATTTGCATTTTTCTAAGATTCTTTGACGAAATTAGCATTTTTGCAATCCTTTGACGAAATTAACGTTTTTTCTGCGATATTTTTACGAAATTTGCATTTTTCCTGCGATTTTTTGACGAAATACGTGCTTTTTTCTCAGCCTTTAGCGATATTCATATTTTTCCCGTAATCCATTGATGAAATAAGTTTTTTCTGTGATTTTTTGACGAAATTTGCGGGATTTTTTTTTTTCACGATCCTTTGACAAATTCGGGCTTTTTCCGCTATGCTTTTAAGAATTTTTTTTTTTTTTTTTTTAACGATTCTTTGACGAAATTATAATATAGAGAATATTTTTAATTTTTTGGTATTTAAAAAAAAAAAAAAAAAAAAAAAAAAAAAAAAAGTTACAAAAATAAGTTTTTTTCTACAAATTTTTCTGCAAGGTTCCGAATTTTTGGAAAATCTTCTGCGCGTGTGTCTATATTTTACAACTGTGTCTGCAACCCTTTGGCAAAATTTGTGTTTTTTCTCTGCAACCCTTTGGCAAAATTTGTGTTTTTTCTCTGCAACCCTTTGGCAAAATTTCTGTTTTTTTTCTGCTATCCTTTGACAAAATTTTCTTCAACCCTTTGGTAAAATTTGTTTTTTCTTCAACCCTTTGGTAAAATTTGTTTTTTCTGCAACCCTTTGGCAAAATTTGTTTTTTTCTGCAACCCTTTGGCAAAATTAGTTTTTTTCTGCAACCCTGTTGCAAAAATCGTTTTTTTTCTGCAACCTTTTGGCAAAATTTTTTTGTTTCTGCAACCCTTTTGCAAAAATTTTTTGTTTCTGCAACCCTTTGGCAAAATTTTTTTGTTTCTGCAACCCTTTGGCAAAATATTTTTCTCTACCCCTTTGGCAAAATTTTTTTCTGTACCTCTTTGGCAAAATTTGTTTTTTTCTGCAACACTTTGGCGAATTTCCCTAAATCAATTCATGAATCAGTCGCGGAAAAAAATTGAGAATTTCTTCAAATGATCATGGAAAAATACCAGATATTTTGTCATATATCTCAGAAACAAATGGTAATTATCTTCAATTGGTTGTTGAATAAAATTGCTATTTTCGTAAAGAGTTCAGAAAGAAATTGCGAATTTCGTCAAAAGATTGCGCAAAAAATAATCGGGAATATCGATAAACTTATTTGGTGAAGAATATTACAAATTTCGTCAAAAGGTCGCGACGAATAGTGAATTTTGTTAATTAGTCACAAAAAGATATCGCGAATTTTACTGTTCGATTGCACAAAACTCAAGAGTTTTGCCGTCAAAAATCAACCCAACCCAATTTATTGCTTGGGTAAATTGCAGGGAAATGAATTTCCGTTTTTTGTATGTTTCAGGCACTTTCGTATGAACTCATCATTACGTTTGTTTTGAAATTTTAAGTTAAAATCATTTAAACGTTTTAAATCGATAACATTGTTTTTGCACATTTTCATTTTAGGAACAATACTTTGATCCTATCACTCAAGCTGCTATGGTTGAATGGAGGTTATGGCAACAATGAGGTTAAATTTAACACCAGCCCAAAAGAAGTACCAACAAAGAGGACTATCAAAGAGACACGTGATAATCCTGAAGAGGTGTATTATCAGCAAGAAAGGTATAAATTTACATATTAATCTTAAATATATTTAAGTTTTGATTTTGTCATGGAATTTCATTTTTTTTGTGTGTATGTGTTTAGTAATTAACACTGTATTGGGCCAGTGTGACCTTACAGATACATATGTGGAAAAAAAAAAAAATCTGTTTTCATATTAGTAAACTTCATACCTAGCATCTATCTTTCCTATCCCAATAGCAGAAAATTTACTTTTAATGTTTTTAAGCATTTTACTAATTTTTATTAATAATAATCTTAAGTTTTAGTAATAAATAATAAAGAACTAAACATAATATAAAGTTGGAAAAAAAATCCAATGGAAAAAAAAAATCTGCAACGCATGTCACCCATCAGGAACTTTCTGCTACCAGGTTTCCTATGTGTTTGGAATGCAGTGCTATGCAGTTTTAGTTCATTTATTTAGTATCGTCTATCAGTCAGATACATTTGCCCAATAACATCAAACAGCATATAAAATTTGATTTTGTCATAACATTATGCAAGTTAGAAAAACAAGTCTGTATTTCTGAAATAGATATTCCTAACATGTATTTAATATGAAAAGCATTTTTATTAATAGTTAAAAAAAAAAAAAAAATTGCAATTGAATTTTCAAAATTCACTGTTTATAGAAAATTTTTTAACGTAAATTTCAATGAAAGTAAGCCTTTCAATATTATTTTTTCATTTTCTTACATAATTATAACTTTGTTATTAAATTATGATTAAAGGTACCATTAAAAACAGTGAAAGTTTTGATTATCTTTGTGAAATCCAGAATTTTTATAAATCTAGTCTGTCCTGATACAGGATTTTCGAGGTTATACTGTATTAAATTAGACATGTATCTCTGACACATGACATGCATTTGACTGTTGGAAGAAAATTGCCGCCTGACTGCTTAGATTTTATGGGGTAAGGTTAAACATCATTGTTGTAATAAAACATTTCATATTTAGAATAAATTTAAATGTAGTTTCATCCCCCCCCCCTTCCAATGTATACATTTTGAAAATGGCAATAAAGGGGAATTTTCAACAATATTTTGTAATGTTGCTTAAGACCTTTTAAATTTGTTTTTAAAATAGAAATTTATTTTAAGATTGTATCAGAAGTAGGGTGTCAACGATTTAAATCATGATTTTAATCAAGTGATTTTTTTTTTAAAAAATCATTGATTAAAATCAAAAATTTTTTACTGTTTAAAATGACATAAAAAAGTATTCAAATTATTGTGACTTATGAATACACAAAACAAAGCTTTAAATAATTGTTTCCAAGTATAATTCCTGAGTATTGTGAAAAATTTTAAGTACAGTAAGTTTGTAAAAACCATGTTTTTTTTATCTAACAAACATAAAAAGCATTTAATTTAAAAATATTTAAATCTAATATAACTTTCAATGTCATAATTTCCTTTTAATAATCAAGTTATTATTTTATATACAATAAACACAGCAATAGTGTCAATGATTTTAATCAATTGATTTAAATCAGATGATAAAATCACATATTTTCTGATTTTTTAAAACGTTGTGAAAAAGCATGATAATCAATAATGAAAACGATCACTAAATCACTTGTAAAAAATGTAATATTTGTTATTGTTAATTATAACAATATTAAACTGTGTAAAAAGATGTTATTATACATTTAAAAAAATCTAACTAAATGTTATATAGCTTTAATACATTATAATATTTAGTAGCTATTCAAATATTTTAATGTTGTGGGGAAAAATATCTGATTTAAATTTCAAAAATACAATTTTTGTACTCTATTTATAAATTATGCATAAGTTTGCTGTATACATTGCTACAATTTTTGATAGACATACGCTTTAAAACCTGTGTAAAATTACTGGCTGCTTTATGAATTTATCAAACTATTATTTATCACCTTTTTTCAACCACTTTTTCAAAAATGTAGATTGTGTTCTTAATTAAACAGTTAATTGTTTAATAATTACAAAATTTGTATCATCAATTTAAAATTAAATGCAATTTATCAATAACTTTAAAATATAAGCAGTATTTAATATTGGTTTACATAATTATTATAAAATATTAATGCACATAATGCTGTATGTTACTAAAGAATTTTTTTATTTGCAGTTTTTTGTAATTTCTATAATTACATAATTAAAATTTTATTAATTAAAGCAAAAAAACATAGATTATGTTAGTAATTGGAGGTTTATTCATTTTTGAAATGCTTAATTCTTGGTAGATGTTAATATTTTAACACGGGAAAAAAAATAAAAAAAATCAGATTTAAATAAAAAAAAAAATCAGATTTTTTTTATTTTTTTTAAAAAAATCATGATTTTTTTTACACCCTAATCAGAAGTAACATGATAAACAAGTGGGTAAGTGTGATTGCACAGATGGTTTCATTTTCCATTTTATTCACAATTAGCCGAATTTTCAGCGGTGTAACTTTATATAAAGCTAAAAGTTTTAGTGTATGTTTTTTAAGAATATGCATGGGGAGGCGGTTTTGTGTGTGTGTAGGTTTTTATTTTTGGGGCCCATTTTGTGAAAAGTGAGTTATTTTTGTGATAAATAACATTTTGTAATGAAAGTTGAATTCATGTTACTCAAATTTAAATGAAGACTTTCACAAAACTTCTTTAAATCCCCTTGGTAAAGTTTGTTTTCAGTGAGCTGGTTTTATTTACAATTTACACATTTTAAAACAGTTTGTGTGAAAAAGAATGTTACAAAGGGGCCTATTTTATTAGATTTTTGTGAAAGGGCCCTAAATTTTGCTTGGAACGACCCCTTATATATATATTCATATTTAGAATAAATTTAATTTTTAAAGTTTCATCCCCCCCCCCCGCCCAATTATTGTTTAAAAAGATATGTTTGTATACATTTTGAAAATGGTGACAAAGGTGAATGTTCAACAATATTTTAAGAAGTTGCTTAAGACTTTAAGAATTTATTTATATTTACTTTAATCTAAAAAGTAATATTTTAAAAGATTCATAATCCTTTGCATTACAATTATTGCTATTTAACTTAATTTCAATATTTTCTTTTAACACAGGAGAATAGTGACCTCATGGAGGAATGCAATTCCGCTGCGAGGAGTGGAATTCAACAACCCTATCGAATCTCTCAAGGATCTTCAGCAGAGAATAATACATATTTTCTTGTCTTGACAAGAAAATTTTAAATAAAAATATTTACATGTCCAGTTAAAGGTGTTGTCAAAACACTCCATCTGTTGTTAAAATTGCTATCAATGCTACATTTGTTTTTTCTTTTTGTTCAATAAAATTGTTAGTAAATAATGTTGTTTCTTTCCCCAACGATATTCTAAATTCCATATTTGGCTCCTGCTTTTGGCATAAAAAGCTACAATCTTATGCCATTTTAAAGTTTTACATTTCTTTAAAAGTTAGTAGATTTAAGAAACATTGGATAAAATCAATGGTCAATTGCAACAAAACAAGATTAAAAAAGAATAACTGCAAGATAGTACCTAATAGGTTGGTATTTATCCAATCAAGACATTGTTCCTTCTAACCCAGTAGCTAAATTTTAAAGTTATACTTGAACATAATTTCAAGTTTCAACAAATGTTTTAAATGATATAAAGAATTAAGTTGATCCATTTCTAAAGTTATTTTGGTGCATAATTTATTTGTAAATATATGAACTGCTTTAAATTGACATTTAGCAAGTGCTAATTAATTAGCATAAAAAAGCTTAACAATTAATATTTCTTTAAAAGTTAGTCAATTTAAGAAGTAGTGTGAATTAAATCAAGGGATAATTACAACAAAGTATATAATGGGTTAGTGTTTATCTTTTTTGAAATATTTTGTTTTACTTATTACAGCCTAACAATAGCAGTGTGACAACACTTGTGATAATGTTAGTTCCACGGGGAAGTTATTTTCAAATATCTTGCTTGGATTTTAATATTTGTACAGGCTTCTTTTTGCATATGATAGCTGAAGACAATCTATATGCTGGCTAGTTTTTACTTTTTTAACTTAGGTTTTATATTTTATTTTAAATACTTTAATTTTTGGAACCGATTCTAAAATTGATATCTTAATACAGTAAATGCTCGATGGGACTCATATGTGTTCATAAAGTCAAAAGTTCGAAAATGGGAGTAACATTAGTTCAGCGAGATGCTGGGCGGGACCAGTACACCAGTTCGTAAAATCGTCTACTGTATTAAAAAACTAACCAAAATTGCAAAATTAAAAATAAGCCTGCATAAAGATCCTATGCCTGCCCCCCCCCCCCAAAAAAAAAAAAATTATATGTATATATATATATATATAAATCCAAACAATGTATTTGAAAATAACTTCTCCATAGGATTAACACCATCATTTCTGGGCGATTCCATGGAGAGTGTCACACACATAACGCAGGCTTTAATTTGCATTTATTCAATTATTTATTATTTATTAAAT
This sequence comes from Maratus speciosus, assembly GCA_963932465.1. NCBI lineage: Eukaryota > Metazoa > Arthropoda > Arachnida > Araneae > Salticidae > Maratus > Maratus speciosus. Next base: position 607,171,586 of record OZ010787.1, read on the forward strand.
TTTAATGTTAATTCTGATTTTAAGTGGTATGGTAAATAAGTTATATTTTTAAATTTAAATGTGTGGCAATAAACCTCACAGAAGTATATTATTTAATTACATTACTCAAAATGTGCTTTTTTCCTACTTCGGAAAAAAGCACATTTTGCGTAATGAAATTTAATGATATATTTCTGGGAGTTTTATTTCCACACATTTAAACTAAAAAATATGGTTATAACTTATTTACCATACCACTTAAAATCAGAATTAGCATTAAAATTTGATAAATAAATGAAAATTAAAGTCCTCATTACATGTGACTCTCTGCACGGAATCGCCCTTCTATACTTTTTCAGCGACTAGTGTAGGATCTTAAGGCTGTTCTTAATGGCTCTGCTCAACAAGCACAAAACGTTTTGATACATTTACAAATTCATTTTTTAATGGAAAGATATAAAATTGGAAAGCCTGGTTATGAAAGCTATTTGGAATTGAATTTTCCATTTTTTTTAAATCAATAAATTACCTATTGAGTTATAAACGATTTTGTTCACGTGACAAACACGTTTTCGCCCGCTCTTGAGTGTTTTTTCTCCTTTCATGCAGAAATTAAGTTTAAAACATCCACTTTGACACTATTTTCTGAAAGATGTATTGCGTTTGCAAAAAAATGAAAAAAGCAGCTTGATTACATAGTTTCTGAACACCCAGCTAGTTTCATGCATTTTCGATCAAAAATAAATTAAAACTTATGTCAGAAAGTTGCCCTTTTGGATTTGAGAAGTCAGCTTTTAAAAGTTGTCATTGGGATTTTTCCTTTCCTTGGTGATTTCAAGTTTACATTTAGATATTTTTTCATTTTTTTTTTACGTTAAATACTTAAGATTGGTTTAATTGTAATTTTTAGTTATAAATCATATTTTTTTTTTCAATCAAAAAGTAATACAATTATATAAACCAGTATGAAGGAATATAAAATTAGTTATTTATTATTTTAATTTGAAAATGTGGCAAGAATTCTGTGTTCTTTTGAACTTCATTGATAAAAATCAATCACAGGTTACTGAATTTCATTTAAAATGACATGATTTTATTTAATCAGTTAATTAGAAATCACTCAAGGTTTTTTTTGTAATTTTGAGCGAGTTCTTATGAATGAGTTTATTAAAAATCACTCGGGATTTTGCATTTTAAGAACATCATTTAAGAGTTCATTGCATGAACTCTTAAATGAGTTGATTTAATCCATGTATGAATTGTTACAAATTGCCCAAGAACTACTGGATTAAATCTGAAATGACCTCATTTCACTCAAGTTTGAATTGATTATAAATCACAAGTGATACTGGATTTAGGCTTAAATTATTTCATGTCACTCAAATATGAGTTGGCTACAGATCACACAAGTGTTACTGAATTTAGTCTCAAAGGGATTCCATTTCACTCAAGTACGACCAGATTTAGTCTTAAATGACTTAATTTCACTCAAGTGTGAGTTGGTTACAAATTACTCAAGTGCTACCTGATTTATTCTTAAATTTAACTTCATTTCACTCAAGTATGAGTTGATTACAAATCAGTCAAGTGCGACTGAATTTAGTCTTAAATGACTCAATTTCACTCAAGTATGAGTTGGTTACAAATCACTCAAGTGCTACTGGATTTTACCTTCATTGAGTTGATTTCACTCAAGTATGAGTAAAATAGAGATCACTCAATCATGAGTTGCTTAAAAACAACTCATTCACTCGAGTTGTTTCAACTCTTTATGAGAAGCTGACTTTCAAGTCATGAGATGAGTGGATTTCGGCTCAACTTGAGTTATTTTGGCTCTTTCGTTTTAAGAGTGTATACAGCTTCAAAAGTTATCATGTTTTTAACCCTCCTTTTTTTTCTAAACTACATTAATTTTTTAATGAAACCCTATTTGAATGTTGAAACATCTAAGACTCTAAGCTAGGGGTGCACAACATTTTTCATAGAAGGGCACTTACAAAAATTTCTGAGTTGTCGAGGGCCACATCGACACGGATAGAATCTATTTTGGGGAGGTGATCTGTGGCCTATAACCAGATAAAAAATATGGTTTCAGGGGGGAGGGGCAGAGTTTTATACCTATAGATTCCTCTACCTAGTCATCATATACAATTCAGTTGGTAAGGATATATCAACAGTATACGTTTGTATATATATATATATATAACAGAAATATAACAAGGATTATTGAGAAGGAGTTATAATATTCCTTGACTTTATTCGGGGGAGTAAATTTTGTTTTATTAAAAGTGCTAAAAAACAAACATAGGCATGAAAGTGGCTAGTGCCGAAAAAAAATGTGAACTTTATGAACGAAAGCGGGTGGAGGAGACGATCAACGAGATTTCGATTTTTCTGCACTTGATCAATGAAATTCCCAATTTTCCGCTCCCGATTAACGAAATTTGTGCTTTTTCGCGCCTGATCGACGAAATTCGTGATTTTCCGTGCCTGATCGACAACATTCGCGATTTTTCCGTGCCCGAATAACAAAATTTGCGATTTTTCGGAGCTTGTTCGATAAAACATGCGATTTTTCTGCGCCCTATAGAAGAAATTTGTGATTTTCCCGCCCCTGATCGTCGAAATTCGCGATTTTTCTGCGCCCGATCAACGAAATTTGCGATTTTTAACTGACTGAGGAAATTTGCATTTTTTTCCCGCATCAATTTGACGAAATTCGTGATATTTTTTGGTGATAAACTGATAAAACTCGCGATTTTTCCGCAACCAATTAAAGACATTTTTAATTTTTCCGCGCAACATAGAGAAAATTCGTGATTTCACGTTACCTGATTAACGAAATTAGCGATTTTTCCGCGCCTGATCGACAACATTCTCGATTTTTTCGTATCCGACCAACGAAATTTTCGATTCTTAACTGACTCGGACGAAATTTTCAATTTTTTCCGCGGCAAATTGACGAAGTTTAACGATAAACAGACGAAAAACACCATTTTTCAACGAAAATTGATTTCAATCAACTTGAATTTTCAATCAACGAAATTTGAGATTTTCCCGCTTCTAATAGACAAAATTTGCGATTTTTTCCGTACCCAATCGACGAAATTCTTGATTTTTAACTGACTGACAGAATTTGCAAATTTTATTGCCGCTGCAAATTAACGAAATTCGCAATTTGTTTCTCACGACTGACGAAACTCATGATTTTTCCACAACCGATCAACAAAATTTGCAATTTTTTCACGCATCATCAACAAAATTGACTTTTTTTCGTGTCTGACCAACGAAATTCACGATTTTTCCGAGCACGATCACAAGACTCGCGATTTTAGGTACTCGATCGGCGATGTTAGCAATTTTTTCCTCATCTTACAAAATTCGCGATTTTTTCGTGCTTGATCAACAAAATTTGCAATTTTTCCGCACCTGATCGAAAAAATTGGCGATTTTTTTGTGTCTGATCAACCAAATTTGCGATTTTTCTGATTCTCATCGGGAAAATTCGCCGTTTTTCTGCACCCGATCAACGAAATTCTCAATTCTTAACTGACTGATGAAATTTTCAATTTTCCAAATTGACGAAATTACTGATTTTTTCCTGCGATCTATGGACAAAAATTGCAATTTTTTCCAGAATTGACGAGATTCGCGGGCCACACGTTAACCCATCGCGGGCCACTTTTGGCCCGCGGGCCACAGGTTGTGCATCCCTACTCTAAGCTAAGTAATCATTAACGTTGCTATTGTGTATTTTCTTTCTTGCGAACACACAGTAATTTTAAAATATACTGTAAAATTATCCATAAATATGTATGCAGTATTCTTTAAAAGAATCTTAATTTTATGTTAAGAAGAATCTGAATTCTTTATAGAAATTAAGTCGGGCTGGATCTGGCCTGATTTGATTGATTTTTCACGGGCCGGACCGGGCCTGTTTTCACTGATTTTTATACGGGCCGGGCCAGGTTCGGGCGATCTTTTAATTATTTAATCTGCCCAGGCTTGGAAATTTCGGCCCGTACAGACCTCTACCATGACTCACAAGGTCTTGGAAATCAACTGCTCTTCTTCATGAGTAAAGATTGTAGGACCACCCAACAGACTTGATAATGCTGCGGCAGCTAGTTTTTTTACTCATGCCACACAGTAAAAAATTTTGGTCAAAAATTACGGTACATATACTGGCAACTTTGTGACCAGTACATGTACCGTAATTTAACTGGACGGTATATGTACCGTAAAATATTTAAAGTATATGTACCGCAAAAAAACTTTCATACAGCATATATACCGTATGTTAAATATACAGTATATATACCGTAAAAACCATTTATACAGCATATATACCATAGATTAAATATACAGTATATGTACCGTAAAAAATATTTATCCAGTATATATACCATAAATTAAATGTGTGGTATATGTACCGTAAAAGTGTTTGTAATCAGTATATGTACCATAAATGAAATTTATGGTATATATACCGTAAAAGTACAGGATGACCAAAAAGGACTGCAGAGAGAAACTTGTTTGTTCAAAAATATACAATAGGTATGACGAGAGTTTAAAATGACAATCTTTCAGAAATGGTGTCTGGTAAGTGTTGTCCATTGCGAGCAATACACAATTAAAAACAATGTCTGAAATCTATCACCACTGATGCTTCGTCTTGTGGAATAGCTGCCACTTCTACCTGAATATTAGTCTCTTGGGATCAGAAAGAGCATAGGTTTTATGCCTCAAGAGTAATTCAAGCAGAGGTAGCAGCTTCTGCAAGACATGATATGTCAGATGATGATAGATTTCAGACATCGTCTTGAATTGTATATTGTTCGCAATGGACAACACTACCAAACATAATTTCTAAAACACAGTCATTTTAAACTCTTGTCATACCCATTGTATATTTTAAAACAAACAAGTTTCTCTCTCCAATCCTTTTAGTTTTATATTATCCTGTCAAATGTGGGTGATTCTTATGGGTTATTCTGTAGTCAGAATCATATATACAGGGAAAGTACAAAGTCTTACCCTTATTTTTTTATCAACCTGTACATTGATGCAGCCAAAACATAAAATTTTTACTTCTCTTTTTGAGGGATTCTGTAGTGAATAAGTTATCAAATTTTTGTCCCTTTTATTATTGGACTAATTATAATTATAAAAACTAAACATCTACATATGTCGCCAATGGCGTGAAGAGGATAAAAATTACATTTTCAACGAATAAAGAAAAATTAGTAATTGGCCAAAATTTTATAATTTCTTCCGAGATTCTTGTTACGTACTTAGAAATTAGAATTTTTATTTATTTTTTCCTCAACATACAAATCTAAATTTTCTTTCTTTCAGTTAAATGTTTAAAACTGCCACTGTCCAGCAAATCGCCACTTATATGATTTTTTTTAAATGGAAAAATGGGTGTTTAATTATTCTTGCAAAACTTAATATACAGTTTAAAATTTAGAATATTAATAATAGGTTTTAGCATAAGTTTTTAGCTGAATGAGTTATTAATATTTAGATTTCTGGTTGATATAGAAAAATACACAAATTATATCAAGATTTTTTAAACAAAGCTCTATCCGATAAAAAATTTCTAAATACCTACAAATTCAAAAACTCTGTGTTATTTGTTTCTTTTAACAAACAATACATCTGTATAAAAATTAAACAATTTCTAAATATTCACATCTTATTCTATAAATGACACAATTAGTTGTAGCACAACCATCTATTATTTAAAAACTAATCAAATTCTGCTGTTTTTAATAGCTTTTCCCTCCTGAAATTTTGCAATCAATCTACTGAAAACCCTAAAAGTAATGTTACTTTAAATTTAAAAAAGTAATTTGTAAGAAAAAAATGTCAAAAGTGTATTGGATAATATTTAATCCATAGGAAAATGAAAGATGTAATAAGTATATCTTAAATATTTTGGATTTCTATAAGTTAAGCTTTAAATATTTATTTAAAAAAATTAAGTTTTAGAAATTTAAGAAATATTTAATTTTTGTTTCTGCATTTTTGTTGAGAATGAAACATCGATGTTCTTTAATGCAGGTGCCCATAACTTCTGCAATATCAATTTATTATCTATCTGAATTTTTTTTTAATCCTTTGTACTTCTATGTCGAGTCTGACTCGACATGATCTTTTTAAGCTAAATAATGCTATAAAAAGTGATAAAATATCTTTATTTAGATTGACGAACGTTTCATCGCACAAATGGTAACATTTTCAAAATCATTCATGATAGAAATATTTTCACAAAATTTAAAACAATAACTTGGTAAACAATGTCATGAGACATCATGCATATGTAAACATAAAATTAAATTAAATAGGATTATTTTATGTTTGCACTGATTTTCATTATGCATGATGTCTCTTGACATTGTTAACCAAGTTATTGTTTTTAAATTTTGTGAAAATATTTCTATCATGAATGATTTTGAAAATGAGAGGGGGAGTTTTAAAGGTCACAAACTGTTAAATAAAATACAATTTTCTATAGCAAAAATAAAAATTCATATTTCTTAAAATCACCAAAGAATATTTCTTTTCTTAAAAAAGCAGTAAAAATATCATTGCATATGGTATTTAGAAAAAAAAAAAAAAACATTTAAAGCTGTCGTTAAATTCAAAGGAGCTAATTTCTGACATTTTTTTTTTTTTTTATCAATCTTCGTTCAGAAATGCATGAAATTTGCAATGTATAATTTTTTAATTCAGAAACTATAATTGAAAGATATCTTTTTTTTTTTTTTGTAAATGCATAACATCTTTCAGAAAATACTATTAAAACCTTTCAGCCGAATTCTCCACGCAGGTCAAGAAAAGTGAAGAAAATTGGTTGTCCTGAGCAAAATCGCTTTTAAGTCAAAAGGTAATTTATCAAAAAATGGAAAATTTATTTTCATTCCAAATCACCAAATAGTCAGGGCAGCAAACTTTATACCTTCATGTTTAAAAATGAGTTTAAAATTGTGTCAAAGTTTTACGTTGTTAGGCAGGGTATTTGAGAACCATATTAAAGTTCAAGCATAAATATTTTAGAACATTTAGAAATAAATTGATTTCATTATGATTTACAAATATTTAAAACAAGCAATTAAAATATAAAAAGATATTTATTACAACAATTAAATTACATTAATATACACAGTTCTAATATTTATGTATACAATGTTTTCTTTTCAATTTACTAATATATACAAATTCCAGAAGTTTTGGCCATCTTACAGCACTACCTCTGCCAATTGATTTGCTCTGTAGTTTATTCCACACACAGGGTTGATCAACTTAAGTACCTTAAAGAAAAAGAGTGGTTCAGTCAACATGGATATAAGCACTAAAATTTTCGAAGAAAATACAAAAGTGACTTGTAGAGAAGGTTACATAAAATCATCCTAAAAGGATATTTCAGTCACACCAAGAAAAAGAAGGTTAATGTTAATCTTACGGGGCATTATTTTCAAATTTCTCACTTTGATTTTAATATTTCTCAATGATTTTATTTATTTATTTATTTAGTATAGATGAGGGTGATCTACAACTGTGCTAGCTTTTATTTTTCTGATTTTGGTTATAGTTTTATTAATATTAGGATAATTTCAAATTTAGAAGCGGTTTCGAAAGTAAAAATAATAATAAAAAAAAAAATACCGAAAAAGTAAAAATTAGCCCAGTTGTAGATAGTCTTCAGCTATCCTATGCAAAAAAATCATTTAAAAATATCAAAATTCAAACAAGATATTTGAAAATAATGCTCCCATAGACTTAACATTAGCGTTTTCATTTTTCCCTGTGACTAGTGTGAACAAGAGCCTACGCTAGTCACGCGGATAAATGCAAACATTAATGTTAAACCTATGGGAAAAGTCTTTACAGATTTCTCACTTGTATTTGAATACTTTTATATTACTTTTTTTGCATGCAATACCTGAAGTCGATACCTGTTGTTGTGTGTATGTACTTTTTTCAACTTTTGTAACAATTTCTGTATACGAGAATAGTTTCCCTTTCAAAACCACTTCCAAAAGTAGAAGTATCCGCATATCAAAAAACTGTAAAAAACATTGAAAAAGCAGAAATGCACAATAAATGTTAACCTCAGGTACCCTGTGTCCCCCTCCCCTCCCCCCCCCCCAAAAAAAAAGAAAAAGAGAGAATCATTTAAAAATATTAAAATAGGAATAAGAAATCTGTAAGGAACGCTGCCATAGGATTAACATTAGTTCGAACATTTCTTAGTTTAGGCTCTTAAGGCTTCATTATTTTGCATGCGATACCTGAAGTTAATACCTATTGTTGTGTGTATGTACTTTTTCAAATTTCGTAGCAATTTCTGTATATGAGAATAGTTTCACTTGCAGAACCACTTCCAAAAGTAGAAGTATCCGCATATAAAAAAACTGTAACAAACATCGAAAAAGTAGAAATGCACAATAAACGTTAACCTCAGGTACCCTGTGCCCCCCCCCCCCCCAAACACAGAAAAAAAGAAAAAGAGAGAATCATTTAAAAGCATTAAAATGGGAACAAGAAATCTGTAAAGATTGCTGCCATAGCATTAACATTAGCTTGAACATTTCTTTCTGTGCCTAGTTTAAGCTCTTAAGGCTATGTGTTTAAACAAAAATGGAAATGTCAGAGCTGAAATCATTAATTTTATACATTCTCTCAACAAAGCTCACTTATTTTTACTATTGATACAACTTTTACAGAGTAATTTCAAATCATTGCAACAGTTAAGGATTTCTTTTTCACTCGCTTCATCTTATCTTATAATTTATAAATGGACCTGTTTAAACTGTACATCACCTTCATATTTAATGGAGTTTCTGAAGTATGTTAAAGATGCAGAGAAGACCTTTTAATCCCATGCAAGTATGTTTAGGAATATTAATTGGCCTACATTCTTTGCTAACAGGTGACAATGTGCAGCTTTCAGCATATCTGTTATCAAATTACTTTGAAATAAATACTATTAATTGAATGCATTGTCCATCATACTCACAAGATTAAATGTAACCGAGCTTGTACAGTCGAACCTCGTTAGCATGAACCTCAAGGGGAATCAAAAATTTGTTCACGTTAACAGTAATTCATGTTATCAGTATCAAATCTTTGTATTCGTTTTTATAGGGGACTGTGAGAATAATTTATGTTAAAAGTAATTCATGTTAAGCGTGTTCATGTTAGCGAGGTTCAACTGTATAGATTACATTAGGTCACAAAAATATAGAATGCTAACTGCCCCTGGCTGTCACAAAACATATGCAATAATGGGATACAAACTTTGTATATAACTTTGAGAAAACAGATTTTTATAAATTATCGATCAGATTTTCTAATAAACTCTAGGCCATTTTATTTACTACATGGGAATTAGTCTAAACTTTTGTCAATACAAACTTTTATAAGTCAGCCTGTTAAAGGTTTTCTTTCTAGTGAGCTCATTTTATTTACAAATTACACATTTCAAATAATACAGTGAAACAAAAAATAAGGAATTTACTTATTATAGAATATAATTATAAGATTATTTAATAAATGGAATCTTGTGAAAGCTCTCTTTTAACTCTTTGAAGGTTGGTGAGATACTTTGCTAAAAAGGTCAATTAAAATTGCATTTACAAATCTATATTGCACATGCAGATCTGAAAATTTGGAAGAAGACCAATGAAAGCAGTTCTGATGCATAAAACTCAGATTTTCAATTTTTTTTTTTCAAAATTCACTGAGATACAAGTTAAAAACCATAATGATTATTAAAAGATGGTACACTGCCTTAGCTGGCTGGTCCAAAACAGCATTTCAGAGTTTCTTTAAGGCTCTTTTTCAAATCTAACAGAGCTTATTTCTGATGTACTCTTGTAATTCTTTTTTTTTTTTTTCCAGAAATGCATGAAACTGGCAGGTGTTTTTATTCAAAAGCTATGCGATCAAAAGATGTTTTCCCTTTTTTGGTAAAGGCAGAAAATAATTCAGAAATACTGTCAAAGTTGCCTTTTGAGGAGAATTTCTAAGCTTGGTATTGCAAGAGAGAAAAAAGAAAAAGCAGTTGTCACACAACTAAAATTGCTTATAACTGGATAAGTAATTTGTTTATAAAAAATGGAAAACTCATTTCAATTCCAAATCACTCCAATAGTCAAGCCTGCTAATTTTATACCTTTATGCTTAAAAATGAACTACAAAATGTGTCGGAAAGTTTTGTGTTGTTGAGCAGGAACCGAAAGCAAAAGGAAAAGAAGCTCGGGAAAACATTCTGTATTTTGAAGCAGCCATATCAGATTTTAAAATATACATATAAGGACAAAAATACTCATTTACTTTGGGTACTTTCCTGGTCCTAGTTGGGTTATTTGTTTTAAAAGTATTAATATTTATTATTTCAAAGAAATGTACTGTGAATGCTGATTTTGAGGGTCCTTCCCAGCAGGGTTGGCAGGTTTTTGACACATGTCAGTTTTTGACGGTTTAAACTGCAGTTTAAACCGTCATGTCAAAAACCTCAAATACTTACAGTGATCTGTAAAATTTCACATTAAATGTCACACATTAGATGTAATATTTAAGATTCACTATTACTGTAATTGTATAATTAGTATATAGTATTAGTAATAATTACAGGTTTGGCAGGTTTTTGACATGTATCAGTTTATGTCGGGTTTAAACCATAGTTTAAACCGTCATGTCAAAAACCTCAAATACTAAATTGATCTGTAAAAATTCAAATTAAATGTCACACATGACAACATTACATGTAATATTTTAAATTAACTCTTACTGTATATCAGTAATTAGTACATAGTAAAGTATTATTGTTAAGTACAACTTTTTAACAGGGTAAAATTTAATTTTTTTTTTTGTAAAATTGTGTTTTTTTTTAAAGTAGACATTAAGCTCACCTGAGCTGTGCATTTTTTCTCTTACTTAAAATCGTTTTAATTTCGCTTACTTTTGAGAGCTTAAAGCATTAGCTAGCTTTTTTTATGGAAAAAAAAAAAAAACTTAGAAAAGTGTAGATTTTTTTGTATATATAGCAAGATAATGTGCATCAACTTTATTCTAGTCTAGGCAATAACCATTCCATTCAAAATTGAAATTGGATTATTAATTTTAAACATTTACAAAATAAGAGAAGTAATTAAAAAAAAAAAAAAGGCTTAAAGTCAATCTTTTTAAAACACGCTTTCTTTCAATATATAAAAATGTTTTCGATTTTAAAACTGAACAAAATTGGCTTGGTCATCTAAAAGAAAATTACTGTAAGCCCATATTGAAAAAGTGCATAATAGAAGGGATCAAATCATGAAACGATACCACTGTTTGGCTTATACTTTGCATCCCAAACATCAGGGGCAAGGGTTGACTGCTGTATCAGTTGATTCAGCTCACACTTGAGCTACGGAGAGAGTTTATGGATGCTTACCCATACTGATTGTGTATGAAGCTAAAGAATCACCTTTCCAGTCTTCTTATTTCAGTGCTATAGGGAGGACTCCATTGTTTGGTGGAAAGGTATCATTAAATGCAACAGCTTTTTGAGCCTGCTTCAAAACTTGCTTATCTAGCAATGCTTTTGCTATCAAGTCCTACTAGCTCAGCATCAATTAAGAGACAGACTATTTTCTAACGTTTCATACACTCTAAACTCAAAAATCTTTTGGGTGTAAATAAATGTGCTAAACACGTGGTGTGCTGCAGCATGCTGCGGGGTAAAATTGATCCGGATTATTTAATTGTACAAAATTATTTTCTTCTGGTTGAAAAATCCAAAAAAAAAAAAATTATTGCAAATAATATATTTTTTAAATTATTAAATTTCAATAAAAGATCACATGAGTCATTGACTTATTTAATGTTTATCAATTGTTAAAATGTTTTAGCGTGTTGCATGTATTTGGCAGTTTTCGACGGTTTAAACCAGTTTTCGACAGTTTAAACCACTTTATGACAGTTTAAACCAGTTTTTGACGCTTGTCATGTCAAAAACCCAACCCTGCTTCCCAGAAGTCTGCATCCATGTTCTCCACTTGAAAATTTAAAAAATTATCCTGTTATTCCTGAAGTGTTTTTCCATTTCCAGTGATATCCAGAGCTAAATATATTTACTATTTAAAATATATATATATATATATATATATTATTCTAGAAGCCCTCTGGCAAATTAAACAGATTCCCCCCTCCCTCAGTACAATTTCAGATGTAATTTTGTGTTGAATTACAAACACCTTGAAAACTTTTAATCTTTGATTAATTGATGCCTCAGTACCAGAAAGTTCAAGACAGGAGGAGACAATCATCGCAGATTTTTTCTTTCCTTTTTTGCAGATTTTTTTTCCACTGAACATTTTGCTTTATATTATGCTTTATTACTTAATGCACAAAAACTTAAAATTATTACTAATAAAAATGAATAAGTGCATAAAGACATTACAGGTAAGTGATTGATTAACACTTCAGTTGTAAAATATTTCACACGCAGATTAATTTCTGCCCTTGAAGTACCTGTTGCAGACATTAATTATTTCAAAACTAACATAAATATTTTATAAATTGATTGAAGAATAGTTATACCATTAATTTTTCAACTGAGTTGATGAATTAATTTTGAAAAGTAATTAAAAAATATTACAAAAATTCCCAGTTAATATATTTATAGATCTCCAACATCCCGGTAGCAGAAAGTGTGCGACGCGCGTCGCAGATTTGTTTTGGACCTTGCAGATAAATTTGCCAACTTGGAAAAAAAAAAAAAGTATTTCCTCTTATATATATATATATATCTTTAACTAACTTCATTATCTATAATAATTATATATTGCAAGATAATACTTTATATTTACAGCATGTCGGTATACCACAAGGCGGTTGTACTTCCAGTTTACTCTCAGACTTATACTTATCTCATTATGAACGTAATTTTACTAATAATAATCTACATTTATATCGTTATATTGATGACATCATTTTAATTGATACTGATCAATCTGCAATTACTCGATTTCCAGTTGATTATCCCACTAATTTGGAATTAACGGAAAACCTTTTATCTAACAATACAATTAACTTCTTAGATCTTAAAATTACAATAAAAGACAATAAAACAATCACAGATTTATATGACAAACGTAAAGAATTTAAATTCACAGTTAGTACATTTACAAATTTTAAATCTTGTCTACATCATTCTGTATTTCGTAATATAATACTTAATCATTTATATAGAATAAAATGTTTATGTTCTTCTCCTCTAATTAACAATAATATTAAAAAACTAATTTATGATGCATTAAATCATGGTTTTCCAAAAAAATTCATATATTCATTAATATACAATTAGTACTTTTCTTACATGATCTATAAACACAAATTAACACATGCGTAAACAAAATTACAAAAAAATTATAAAATAAAAAAAAATATCTATAAAAAATTAAAAATTGTAAAATAATATATATAAAAAAAATATATATATTATAGGTTGGTTGGGTGGGCAGATGTTAGAGTACGGAGGAGGGTGGTGTTGTCTGGATAATACGCAATGGTTAATTATTTATAAAATAAAAAAAAAAAAAAAAAAGCGGGGCTCTTGTATTATTACTATATTTTTGTTATGTATTTTATGTGGATGTTGATTTGATATTTTATATGTAAATTGGAGATTTTCATTAATATTATAATTAGCTTAATTATTCATTAATCTAATTTACAATTATTTGTTATTAAATTTTAATTTACTAAGGACAATATCATATTAATTACTAATAGTATGCCACTCTTATTGTGAATAATATACATATAAGTATAAATATAGTTATACTGTATGCATTAAAATTGGGTAATTATTTTTATTATTATTCCTCTATTCTTTTTAATATTTATTATCGGTTTAATGTTTTTGAATGTCCCACATTCATACTCTATGGATTTTTATGGATGTCTGAAAATAATCCACATTCTATATTTGTACTTTTTAAGTAATGGGATTTTAAGTATTATTTAACCTTCTATACAGGGTGATTCAGCTCGTCGGTGACAAACTTTAAGGATCGATAGAGCACACCTAGACGAACATTTTTGAATCGGGAATGTAGGGTCCCTGACGCGATGGTAAGGCGCTAGGCGCTTTCGAAAATTTGGGTGCCGAAATTCGAAACGTCATAAAAACTAGGGAAATGGTTAGATTTTCTTGCTTGTTGCGTCGAAATGATTCTGTTTGTTTAGACTTTCTTCAGTACCAATTTGATAAGCGTATCTCTTAAAACATGGATAGGGGGCGCTGCAGACTTTGGAGAGCTAGACAACAACTTTAAGCCCGTTATTTTGATAATTTAACACATGCTCGCCAAAGTTTATACTCTAACTTAAAGTTTGAACCCAAAAGTAGAGCCCTGCAAAAAGCGTAAGAGCCGTAATAAAATGTCAAAGTACAGGGTGGTCGAAACTCGAAGGCTCCTAAGAGATAAACAAACAGATTTCTTGACTTATGGCATGCATTTTCATGATTCTGTTTGCTGGGGCTCTCTGAAACTCAGTTGAACGGTACAAAAAGAAACATCGATAGGGGGCGCTTTGGGCAAAAAACATAATTCGTTGACATTTCGGACGCTAACTGGAAACGGGGCGCTACGATCAGTTAGAAACAAAACAAGAGAGTAATTTACTTATCATAAGAAGCTATTAAAACTGCAGTTTGTTTGTTTTTTTTAAACAAACATAGCTGGTTTCAATCATGCACAATGCGCGCAATAAAATTTACATAAGGTGCTTTTTGCTGATTTATGCAAAAGATATCGTACCATATCGATATGCAAAAGATACGTAATGCGTAGACGACAACGCGAGATGACGTAGTTGTATGCGCAGACACGTCTTTTGAACGTGCGGTACCTACTTAAGCTTCGGGTTACTTGTCTGCAGATCGGTAGTAGGATGGAACGGTACACAAACTCTGAATTGGCTGACATGCATTTGGCGTATAGCGCTGCTGGTTGTAATGGACGAGCCGCTCAGCGGTTGTACGCCGAGCGTTACCCCAACAGGCAAATCCCCTGCCATGCCTTCTTCGCTCGAGTACACCAGAGGTTGTCCACAACGGGATCTTTCGACGGAGGCAGGCCTGAACGGGAGCGATCAGTGAGCACCCCCGACAACGAAGAGGCTGTGCTTAACCTGGTTGAGGACAACCCAGGTCTTAGCACGAGAGATATCGCCAGACATGTTGGCATTTCGCAAGCAACTGCGTGGCGCATCTTACGTTCCCGGAATCTGCACCCCTACCACATCCAGCGGGTGCAGTTGCTCAGAGAGCAGGATTTTGGCCCTCGAGTGGAATTCTCAAGATGGTACTTGGCGATGAGATCCAGGGATCCCCGTTTTGTAAACAGCATTTTGTTTACGGACGAGTCCACCTTCAGCCGGGAGGGAATGTGGAACGCCCACAACAGTCATGTGTGGTGTGATGAAAATCCACATGAAACCAGAAGCCGAGCAGCCCAGGAGCGTTTCTCAGTAAATGTGTGGGCCGGCATTCTGGGGGATTGCCTCATTGGCCCTTATTTGTTACCTGAACGGCTGACAGGTGGAAATTACCTGATTTTCCTGGATCAAGTGCTGCCGCAGCTTCTGGATGAGGCGCACGTACCCGAAGGTTCGCGTCGCCAGATGTGGTTCCAGCACGATGGAGCTCCGGCCCATTACACGAACGACGTGCGTCTCCATCTAAACGCAAGGTATGGCCAGCGGTGGATCGGGCGTGGGGGTCCAGTTCACTGGCCTGCCCGATCACCAGACCTCACCTGCTTGGATTTCTTCCTTTGGGGTTACCTGAAGGCCGAGGTATACCATACACATGTCAGCAGTGCTGAAGAACTTGTGGCGCGCATTGTGGCAGCTGCAGGGCAGATCAGAGATACTCCTGGCATTGTTGGAAACACACACTCCTCAATGCGACGGAGGTACGAAGCCTGCATCATGGCCCAAGGTCGAAATTTCGAGCATCTTCTGTAGTGTTATTTTTTGTAAATAAATTTCCAGTATAATTGATGTTTTTGGTCTAAATTTATTCAGAAGTGTTGAGCAGAGGTAGAAAATGTGTTTTCATTATTACTAACTGATCGTAGCGCCCCGTTTCCAGTTAGCGTCCGAAATGTCAACGAATTATGTTTTTTGCCCAAAGCGCCCCCTATCGATGTTTCTTTTTGTACCGTTCAACTGAGTTTCAGAGAGCCCCAGCAAACAGAATCATGAAAATGCATGCCATAAGTCAAGAAATCTGTTTGTTTATCTCTTAGGAGCCTTCGAGTTTCGACCACCCTGTACTTTGACATTTTATTCCGGCTCTTACGCTTTTTGCAGGGCTCTACTTTTGGGTTCAAACTTTAAGTTAGAGTATAAACTTTGGCGAGCATGTGTTAAATTATCAAAATAACGGGCTTAAAGTTGTTGTCTAGCTCTCCAAAGTCTGCAGCGCCCCCTATCCATGTTTTAAGAGATACGCTTATCAAATTGGTACTGAAGAAAGTCTAAACAAACAGAATCATTTCGACGCAACAAGCAAGAAAATCTAACCATTTCCCTAGTTTTTATGACGTTTCGAATTTCGGCACCCAAATTTTCGAAAGCGCCTAGCGCCTTACCATCGCGTCAGGGACCCTACATTCCCTATTCAAAAATGTTCGTCTAGGTGTGCTCTATCGATCCTTAAAGTTTGTCACCGACGAGCTGAATCACCCTGTATACTTCCACATGTTTTTTATTTCCTGTTCATTTTATAAATATCTTATATATAATTCATTAAAAAATAATTTTTATATTAATTTTAATAATTATTTATATTAATTATTACTGAATTTATTTTGTTTTATAGCATATAGCTATATGCTATATATTATCAATGTTCTAGCATTATTTAAACTCTTAGTTTAGTTTAAATAAGTTAGCTAATAGAATATATTGTATGCTTTTAAATTTTATTAACAATAGTTTTAAATACATTGTGTGATTTATATTAGGTTTATAATTCTCTATATATAAGGATTTGTTTGGTTTTGCTGTTTAAACAGTTATTTACATTCAAAAGCTTACAAATTTTTATCTTGCGATAGATGTTTAATATAATTAATAATAGATGGCAGCACCAAATTTGTCTCTTTCAGATTGCTCTAATTTTTAATTTTTCTAGCTCCATTTCAGTTATAATTTATACACCAGGGGGTATTTTGAGCCAAATTTTGACGATATTGTTAAACTGTTATCTATTAATTTAATAGTGCATTTTAAATAATGTAATTAATATCTATTTATTTTATATTAGATTAAATTTGTTTTACAAGGTATTTCAAATTTTATTTCAAAATGTATTAACTGCATCCTTTGGTATCATTTACTGTGATTTCTTAACTGTTTTATTCACCTTAATCTTTTTGATATACTGGTAGACATGTGCACATGGATTTTTGTAAAATACTGAAATATTAATCGGTATGGTGTTTATTATTTATATTTTATATCCTATAAATATTTAAATACGTTTTATTGATTCTTCCATTTCATATTATTTGTTTCTATTCTGCTTTCATTTTTAATCAATTCACTTGATTTTAGTGGTTGTTCGGGCACAGGGGAAAATTAATTTTAGCTTTAGCTTATTTTTCCCACAGAAAACAACCATTTTGCTTATATCATTGAATTCTGTGCCCTTGATAACGTAATTCAATGTATAAGCTTTTCAATTTTTGTCGGTGTCCACTTTTTTCTTTTTTCTTCCATAATAATTCTTATAATATTTTTTTTTTTTAATACTTACAGCTTTAATTCATAATAATTGACGGTGGTAGGTTATGTTTAATTAATGGTAATATATATATATATAAAGAAAAATACGAAAACTCTGACAAAAAAAAATCACGAATTTGACAAATGGTCGCCGAAAAATATCAGTTTCGACAATAGTTCGCATAAAAAATCGGTAATTTATAGCTAAAGGGTCGTTATGAAACCGCGAGTTTCGTCAAAAGAGCCCGGAAAAAAACATGAATTTCGTCAAAGGGCTGTGGAAAAAAATGCAAATTTCTGTCACAGGATCCAGGAAAAAACACAAATTTCGTCAAAGGATCGCGGAAAGAATGCGAATTTACTAAAAGGATAGCGAAAAAATTCAAATTTAGTCAAAACGATCGCGAAAAAAAAACGCAAATTTATGTCAAAGGATTGCGGAAAGAACGGGGAATTTCGTCAAAAGATCTCGAAAAACGTAAATTTCTGCCAAACGATCGCTGTACAAACTTGAATTTTTATCCAAAAATACTGAAAACTAATTTCGTTCCAGGGGCGCGAGAAAAACGCAAATTTCTGTCACAAAATCGCGGTAGAAACTTGAATTGGATCGAGGGAAAAACACGAATTTAGTCAGACAATCGCGGAAAAAATGCAAATTTCTGCAAAACGATCGCGAAAAAATGCAAATTTCTGTAAAACGATCGCGAAAAAACCCGCAAAGTTCTGTCAAAGGATCGCGAAAACGCAGAACACGAAAAAAAGAAAATTTATGTCAAAAGATCGGAATTAAATTTGTGGAATTTCGTCAAAAGTTCGCGAAAAACGCAAATTTCTGCCAAAGGATCGCTGTAAAAACGCAAATTTCATCAAAACATCCCTGGAAAATCGTGAATTTCGTTCCAGGGGTGCCGAAAAACACAAATTTCTGTCACAGAATCGCGGAAAAAACACGAAGTTCGTCAAAGAATTGAGAAGAAAACTTAAATTTCATAAAGGATCTCGAAAAAAAAAAAACAAAAAAAAAAACTCATTTTTGTCAAAGGATCGTGAAAAAACGGCATATTTGGTCAAAAGATCACGAAAAAACACAAATTTCGTCAAAAGCATGCGATGAAAAACACATAATTAGTGCCGGTAGTTGATTTTCGCCCCCCCCCCCCCCCTGTTGTAACCTTTCGGAAAATTCGCTGCGAATTTTTTTTTTTTTTACTCAGAATGTCTCCTGGTATTAATCAGTAAGAATGCTGTTTATTTTAACACTCAATGTTTGTACATAAGAAAGTGTAACACGCTACTCAAGCAGACAATTTTCATCTCACTAAATTGCTGTCGCGGACACAACCATAACTTTCTTCTACTGGGTCCAACATTAAAAATTAGTAAGAGTGAGATTTAGTCAAAAAATTCTTTAATAGAAGAAGTGGCCTATTAGCTTGTTAAATGATTAAGAATTAGCAAAATCCTTAATACCCTTTAAAGGAAACTGACTATCGAATTGGTTAGCATAAAAGTTATTGGTTTTATGATTACCTAGTAATATTTTAAAATTTTGCACAAATTTGAACAAAAGAAAGGGGGGAGGGTATTTTATTTAGTTCAAAATATACTGTAAATTCTGATTTTTTTTAACTGCATCTGCCTGTTGGTTTATATTTCCAGACTCTGATTAAAATACATCAGAACGAGTTATATTTAACCTAGGCAGTTATCCTTATAGTAGCAGAAACTCTCTCTTTTTACTAATAACTCAAAAATGTGCATATATTTTTTAGCTTAAATTAACCATTTTTAACTGAGAACATAATTTTAAGATGAAACATTGGAATAAAAAACTTCCCCCTCCCATACAATACACAGTACTAAAATATGCAATACTTATTACAACATATTTTGACCAAATTAAAAAAAAAAATTATATAAAAAAAACAAATCAGCAAGAACTTTGTAAAAAAAAAAAAAATCAAGTTATTTAAATCATGTTGCTAAAAACACAAAGCTAAACACACTTTTAGCAAAATTTCAAACGCTAATAAAGTGGAAAATATATTACAAATTGACAACACTATTGATGAGAAAAAAAAGCCATATGTCATCTTGTGAATTAATTGCCTTCTGATATCCCCCTCCTCCTTCCGCAGAGAAAGGTGGATTTCTCTAAGGAAGGGAACACCACCAAAGGCCTATGAAAAAAGCAATTATATAATCCATTCTCTAATATCTGTATCCAGTTGTACTGGGATTTTATAAATTACTATTAAAGATAATTCAAACAACTCAAACAGCTAAAGTCCTATGAGGAATATAGGTGCAGATTCCCAAAATCACTAAGGCACTAGTGGCTGCTAAAAAAAAAATCCAGTGGCCACATTGTGAAACAAACAAATAAAAACAGCATTTATATACAGAAAACTAAACAAAAAAAAAAAACTAAGGAATTAAAAAAATGAAAAATAATTGAACACACGTACAATAACACACAGACTGATTACTTCAAATGTGTATATTTAATTAAGCATAAAATTCTTGAAATTTGTATATTAAGTATAATATAAATCTTAAACTATATACTGTCAGAAGATAAAGTTGAGCGAGATATGTAGAAAATAAGCAAAAATGACAGTGGGAAATATCAGGAAAAGAATATTTCTTAATTGAAATATTGTCATACAAAAAATTGAGAATGTGTCCCATTATTTTACACTATAAAAATCAAAATAGACTTCAGTCATTTGTTTTGCTATAAGGAGAGATTATCTTAAAAAATAAAATAAAATAAAATAAAAATAAATATATATGGCGACTTATAAAGTGCAAAATTAACACTAGCCACCAGCCCACTAAATGAGAAAAAAGTGACTTAAAAAATGTTTGTCACTGGCCACCTTATGATCACTTTCCTACAAGGACAGACTAAAATTTTTTTGCATTTTATTAAGGATTGTACTTTTTTGTTTGCATTATGTTTATATAAACATATTAATATGGGCTATTTAATTTTAGCTTAATACTAATAAAAATTTTAACAAAAGTTTACTTCTTAGTACTTTTATATAAAAAAGTGGCCACTTATAAAACTCGTATTACTGGCCACTAATAAAATTTCAATTTCTCAGTTCTGCCCTTTAACGACTTAGACGGTGAAAGTTAGTGGTCACAGCAAACAATTTAGTCGCCTTGTGGCATCTGGTGACAGTGAATCTGCACTTATAATGAGGAGCAGGGAATCATGATTTTTCTTCTTTATATATATATATATATATATATATATATAAAGGATTATTCATGGGGGAGGGGTTAAAAAGTTTTTTAACAATTTCTAACTGGAAATAAAAAGTACATTTAACAATGATAATAATGAGCCCCTTATTTTATCTAAATTATATGTGAATTAAATGCATCTACAGATAAAATTATACTATTAGTATTTAGTAATAAGCAAAAGCCATTTATTTTATTATTAGCATTATGGTGTTTGAAATATTACACAGAATACATCAAGCTGTTAATTAAAAAAAAGTGATAAAATATCAATTTTAATTTGTGTTAATTTTATTTATTTATGAAATTTAAAAAAAAAGAAATTATGATCAGTATATGTGTAATTAAAATATATATATATATATTCAGTGAAATCCACTATTCGTTAAAATCACTATTTATATAACCATGTAGCGAGTTCGGTAGCAAAAAGTTCAAGAATGGAGTGGAGACTAGCATCACAGATTTTCTTTTCTCTTTTGCAGATTATTTTTCCATCAAACCATTATTTTGCTTTGTATTATATTTAACTTACTTAATGCAAAAACTTAAGTTTCTCTTTAATAAATGTGAATAAAACACATAAAAACGTTACAGGTAAGTGTTTAATTAACGCTGCAATTGCAAAACATTTACCTGCAGATTATTTTCTGTCTCTGTAGTAACTCCAGCAGACACTTTGAGAATTTTCTGCAACTGTGGCAGCGAGTGCATATGATAGTTCAGGTCTACTCCATCACCATACTTCAAAGATGAAATTGGGTAGCCATATTCCTCCTCCATTCCAAATTTTCTGTTATTGGAAATTAAATACATATTATTCTTAAGGACTGAAATATACCAAATGAAAAAAAAAAAAAGTCTTTATACAAGCATACTTGGACATTTTCAAAAAACTGATTTCAGACAGAAAACCCTGCACCCTTGACTACATTCTGGATATTTTTATTTATTGGATATTTTCCATTAAACCAATGCCATTATCGCCAAGCAATATAGTTGGTACCAATCGGAAAGTTTGAAAAAAAAAAAAAAAAAACTAACGTTGTTAAGGTAATAGTGATCACTTAAACATAACATTTGAAAATTATACACTTTCACAAACTGTTTTATTATATCAATCAAAATTATACACTTTCAAAACAAAAGAACAAATAAACATTATACAAAAATTAAAAATAAAGCACATATAAAAATCAAGAATTAAACTATAAATTTCTCTTAACATTGAAGTAAACATTTAATTTTTGGAATAAAAACATCTCCATATTGCTGTGATAAGATTGTAAATAATGATTAATTGTGCTTTTAGTATACACCATTTTTTGATACCCCCATAATCTCTAAACAGAAACTATCTAACATAATCTCCAGTTTGGGGTCAATAAAATTATACAGTAAAACCTCCACTCAATGATTCCTTAAAAAAAAAAAAATAATCTGATATACTGACTCATAACTTACTTTAAAAATTTGTCTGCACAATGTAAATAATTCTGCGTATTATTTTTTTAATAACCTAATTTTATTATCTGATTTTCTATACTTAGATGCTAAATTTAATTGAAGCTTACTTTTGCAATTTTAAAAAAAAATAAATTCACATTAAAAAAAAACTAAATAAATTCATATAAGCAGCATAAAAATTCATCATGTTTGTCAGTACCATGCAGGGTTGGCATGATTTAAACCAAATGGCTTTTTTAGAACAAATCTAATGTAATATTTAATGGTGTTTTTTAGTTTGCCTGTGTTTTAAATTATTTATAGAAATAATTTCTACTTTTAATATTTTATCTAAGCAGTCTACATGAGACATAATGAGTTTAGGTCATGTTTGTGTGGATGAAGGATGAAAATTAGAATGTGTTGATGCACCGAGAGAGTTATCATGAAATATGTCAAAATTAACAGGGATAAAACATTCAGTATTTAGCATAAAATATTATCAATTAAAAAATACAGATTATTTACGGCAGTTAATTACATAATACAATGACCTTTAAGATTTTGGCCAAGTAGTAAAAGAAAATTTTCTCAATTGGGGAAATTATCCTTTAAGAATTTAAAAAAGAATTTCAAGATATGAAGTTGAATGAGACGACATGCAAAAATTATATGTCAGTTATAGCATTCAATAATATCAATCTTTTCAGTTACAGAATTTAATGGCCAAAAATGTTAAAACAAAATAACCAGAAGTATTCGAATACATATATAAAAAAAATTCTTTAGCAACCACAGATACTGATATTTATATAAAAGTTAACCATTTGAAGATACTATCTTCAAAATATTTTTTTATAGTTAAATTAATGATTAGGTCAAGAAGAAAATATTAAAATGTTCAGTGAACTAGTTTTGACTTCAAAAAGATTTTTAATACAGTCGAACCTCGTTAATGCGAACACTCAAGGGGAAAATTTTTTTGTTCGTGTTATCAGAACTTAACGAGTACGTCGCATACAACTGGACGAGGCAATCAGAAACCGTTCGTGCTAAAAGTAATTCGCGTTAAGTGTGTTAACGAGGTTTGACTGTATCAAGGTAGAAAAAAAAGTTCATAAATATTATATATCTATAATTAATCAAAAATATTGTCTTAAGATTTTCAAGATATCAAAGTTACACTGTGTAGAGCAGTTTATTTTTTCAACATAAGACATAGGTTACTAATGTTTAAATTAGAAATGAATTCAATTTTCTACATAACAGACTAATTATTTAATCAGGATATTTTAAAATGAAGTTATATTACTTAATATATAACAATGTTTATTTTTATCAACAAATGTACATCTACATACATTAGGAAATGATATTTAAAAAAAAAAAAATCCCGGTTTAAACCAAATAAACCATTTTCTTTTTTTTTTTATTTAAAAAAAAAACCTTGGTTTTTTTTTTTTGCCAACCCTGCTTATGTGTTGTCCTGGCAAGGTAATATTCACTGCACCAACGATATTAATTACAATAACTTTTTTTGTGTGTATGTGTGTGTATGTGTATGAGTGTGGGGGGGGGGGGTCTGCTTTCTGCATTTTAACCACACAAAGTTAATGTTATATAGTTGCCATATTAAAGTTAATACCAAAGTATTTTTATAAGCATACCTATATAATCAATTTCATCATTTTTTTATGATGTTTTATTTTGTTGTTATTTTGTTTTATCATTTTTTAGCAATATTATGTATTTATTAAATGTATATTATATTACAATTTTGAACATGATTGACAATTGACAACGATAAACAAAAGTGGCAATTGAGAATCATTTTTGGCGATCTATCTACCCGGATAATATGAAAGTACTTATTTGTTTCCATAGCTGTTTATAGTTTATTTCTAAAATACGGCGGCAATCAATAAAAATTACAAAAAGCCTCCCATTTAATAAATAGTGAATCACAATATTTGATACTGATTCCAATAAAAACCTTTGCATTAAGGCTGAAATAAATCAATGGCACATTAGGATATACATATCGGTATAATGGGAAAATATCACATATTGCATTTGTCTCGTACAATACATACCATGCTTTTGCTTGCAACAGTTCCACTCTACCGCTATAATAGACTCGTAGTTCTGGCTATAGGTCAAAACTGGAAAATTTCATTAAGGCCACTGGCCGGTAGAACTAGTTTTTTAAATGGCCACTTTTTTATTTAAAAATACTAAACAGTAAAATTTTTATAAGTATTCATCTAAAAGTGAATAGCCCAAATAAATACGTTAATATAAATATATTAGAACCAAAAAAAGTAGAATCTTCTATGAAATGCAAGAAAATTTTACTCTCCCCTTGTAACAAAGTGGCTGCCGATAGACAATTTTTCACTAGCCACTGTTTCCCACTTACTAAACCAGTGGCCGGTGGTTAGTGCTAATTTTGACCTTTAGATCTGGCCATAGGTCAAAGAAAAAAATTAAAATATATAATAATTTTGCTTTGATATACTCAAATATATTTTGAAGGAAAAAATGTTCTTATGTATTATCCATGCCAGCTCATATTCATTGTGGTAACAATGGCACAGATAATATTAAATACAATAGCTAACCTTTATTTTATTTTTTGCTTTCCTCATTTAAGTGCACAGTATTAATATCATATAGTTGCCATATGATAGCTGCAGAAGTATTTATACATATATAACTATAAAAACTAATATATAACACAATATAATTTTCCCTTTACATGAATATATTGTTTTTTTAAAAAAGAACATATAAAAGACAACTTTTAAAAGTTTATCATTTCAACCTCAGAATTTTGACAGTAACTTAATTGAGCATTAGCATTTTTTAAATTATCAGTAGAGTTAATTTAAAAAATAATAAAAGAATCTTAAGTTTCAAGCAATATCACTACAGTTTGAAAGTAATTTTAAACTGTAGTGTACATCCCATCTACAAAGTACTGTTTTTCAAATACTATATACATAATGTCAGTTTAAAATAAACAAACTGTAGTAATCCTAGCATTAAACTGGCATTTTACAATATTACATCTCCCCCATCCCCCTTAAAAGTATAATATTCATTTTCTGTGTATTTATAGTTTTGGTACAGCTTTTCAGTGTAAACCCAGCTATGTTTAAGATTATTAATATTGAAAGTGGTAATTTTTTTTTATGAAAGTTTTAAAACAGGTGGATTTTTTCATGTGTTTAAAAATTGTTTTCAACTAAGTTTTTCACAGGAAATTGGCTTACATTTTCTTTGCAAAGTTTGTTTGCATGAATTTATATTTTTAAAAATACAGTTAGACAACTCTAAGAATCTATATTTTAGGGGGGGGGGGGGGGAGAAAAGAATAAATAATTTCAACTGCATATTATTATGAAAAGAATTTTTCCTAATAATAGCGATAAATTACAGCTATGCGAATAAAAATAAATGTATGTTTCAAATTTTATATTAAATTCCCACCTTACCATTTTTATTAATTGGTATTTCTATTGAAATAATTTTGGAATGAATTTTCATTTTTAAGAAGAGAATTTGCATTTAATTATTTTCCCAGTGATTTGCTTGGATTTCTTTTTTTTTTTTTTTTTTTTTTTTTTTTTTTTTTTTTCACACGATCCTGATTTTGCGAAATTGTGAATATTTGTAGATACTTGTAAAAAATGCAATCACAATTTTGTGAATTAGAAATGGCATTTCAGTTCTTATTTAGACATTGAGAAGGTCTTTTGTACATATATACAGCTAAATAATAGATTCATTGATGATTTCAACTATTATGCAGCAGGTTTTTTTTAAATTCTAAAATCATTACATTTGTGAAGGACTCAATTTCTAGATGAAAAATTTTCTGAAATATCTATTTTTAAGAGAAAGAATTTTGTAAGGCTGCTCAAATCCAAAAGGGCAACTTTCTGACGTAAGTTTAAATTTATTTTTGGTCGGAAATGCATGAAACTAGCTGGCATTTTTTTTTGTTTACAAACTATGTAATCAAGCTGTTTTTTTTTCTGTTTTTTTTTTTTTTTTTTTTTTTTTTTTTCAAACGCAATAGATCTTTCAGAAAATAGAATCAAAGTTGACGTTTTGGACCTAAGTTCCTGAAAAAAGCAGAAAAACCAGTCAGCGAAGGGAGAAAACATCTTTGTCACGTGATCAAAATTGCTTATAACCCCCAATAGGTAATTTATGGATAAAAAAATGGAAAACACAGTTCGATTCTAAATCGCTTCGATAGTCAGGCCTTCCAATTTTATATCTTTGTTTTAAAAAATAAATCTGTAAATGTGTCAAAACGTTTTCCGCTTGTTGAGAAGAAACATTTGAGAACAGCCTTAAGGGTCCTATGTTTTAAGGAGAAAAAATTGTAAATAATCCTGTAAGGGACTCGAGTTCTTTCTAAACAGATCCCTGCTTACAGATAAGATTTTACACGTTAATGTTTTCATGTAGGACATTAAACATGAAAAAGTATAAATAAAAGTATCAGAATGTAGCTATTATAAAATACATTTTATAAATGAAATTTTAATTTTTCCAATTTGGAAAAATAGGCCTTCGGAAGAAAACTGGTTTATTTCCCAAAACTTCCTGACATTTTCCCAATTGTTCCCTTATTTGTTACATAATTGTAAAAATAACACTAATGTTGCTTCTTGCCACGCAAACATTTAGGAGAAAAATAAATACCTTTGAATAATGCTAGTGTTAAGTAGGTGGTATAGTAATTGTTCGGTTGGAGTCTCATACTCTTAGTTTCAGATTTCTCTTATGTGCTACCAGATACTTGGGGCAATGACGAGTTGGTCCAAGCTGGGAGACCAGATCTCTGTCTCTATCTATAATTTTAAATAAAAATAAGAAATATATACAACAAAAGAAAGTTTTGTATAGAATAGAACTTGGTGCCATGTTTAAATTGCGACAATTGGAAAGTTTCAAAATGTGGCTAATAAATATTTAAAAAATATATTTCTATAGCCAGCAGTTTTTTAAAGACAAAACTAAAAATTCAGTCACCCTGTCAAAATTTCGGCAGTAGATAGTGGAAGTAGAATTATGTAATTCACCACCCCTGTAACGCATAGGTACCTATATATTGAAAACAAAACATTGCTGAAATCATTTGAAGGTTATATTCAAGCAGATTGCACTTTCTAAATTATTTAAAAAATTAATTTGAGAGACTGGGAGATTATTTCAAATGTTGGGTACCTTCCATTATAGAAAAAAAAATGATAATTTGAAGGATATGTCAACTAAACTACAATAAAAAATTCACTATTTTAATTCTAAACAAAAAATAGAAAATTGCGGCACAAACAACTATTAATACTATTGAAACAATCTAGCACCACTTCAAATGCTTTTTTGTTGTTATACGATCGGCAAAATAATTTTGACTTATATTCTGAGTCTGCATTTGGATTAACTCCCCCCACCACCACAGCCAACTTTTTTATATCAATCAGTATGCATTCTGATTGTAATTTAATTTTTCTAACGTGTTTCTTCTACACCCTATATATATAAATGTGACACATGTACACCTATATAGAAATTAAATCCTAACCCCACCCCTTAGAATCAAATTTTCAGTTTTTACTCTTTTTTTGGTAACACAAATTCCAAGAAATCCTCTTCAAAAAATAAGTATTATTTTTTTTTATCAAACGAATTTTACAATTTGATTTTTTATATTTAAAAGTTAAATTTATTAGAAATAACAGGAGTTCATGGGGCAGACACCCCCCCCCCCCCCCACGCAACAAATAAAAAAAAAAAATCAAACTTTTGTTTATAAATATTTTTTTAGTTAATTTTCAATTGTTTCTGTAAGATAATGTGCTTAAAAATGAATTTTTGAAATTGATCGCAATTCTCAATCAACAAAGAAATTGCATTTTCCTATTAGTCCAGGCAATAGGGGATTTTACCAGGCAAAATTAATGGAAGTTTTGGAAATCGGCTTACTTTATGTTTTTTGGGTCGCTGAATCCGAATTTTTAACTTCCCACCAAAATTTCCTCCGGCAACCCCCCCAAATTTTGGTAAAATGCCCCCCAAAAAGGTTTTTATTAAAAAAAAGTCAATTTTTTTATTGTTTTAGGGAAAAAGTATCTAGAAATTCAGAAAGTATACAAAATTTGTAACAAATTAGATATATGACATTATGACTTAGGATGAAGGGAGATCTGCCTCGGAACATGCGCCACGGTGCTGCGTGGACAAAGTTGCGCAATTCCACTTAACCACTCACACGTTTACATTTGCCCTCCCATCTCCCTTCCGAACTTTCTCTATAAGGTTTCCTTTAAGTTTTTTGGGTCGCTGAATCTGAAAATTTTTAACTTACCCCCAAAATTCTCCCCCCCCCAACAAAATAGTTGTTTTTAACTTTAATTTCTTATTGTTTTAGGGGGAAAGCATTACGAAATTCAGAAACTAGACAAAATTTGCAACAAATAGGATATCAGAGTTTCCCCTAGACAGTTTCAGGAGGGTGCTGCAACCTGCCTGCCCTTAGGTTTACAAAATAGCACCCCTCTTGCCCATGATGGAAAACATTAGCACCCTTGTTGCCCCCAGCTGAAAAAAGTGCCTTTACTCCTTTGTTTATTAAAAAAATTTCTTGCATAGTAAAAATTGACTCATTGCTGTCTTTAAAATAGTGTCCTGTCTATTAAATATTAAAAGTAATTTTAAAAATCAAAAAGATACCTTTAAAAATTAAAAAAAAGCGCCCTTAAAAATCCAAAACTGCTCTTTTCCTACAAGAAACACCCTGCCCCTTTTTAAACCTGGGTGAAACTCTGAGGATATATGAGATTATGACATAGGATAAAGGGGAGAGAGGGGGCTGCCTCGGAACATTTCTCGCGCGCTTTTCTCAAAAATCAAATGTTTTCAAAAAATCAATTTTTTTTTTTTTGGGGGGGGGGGGTGTTGTCATGTGAAATTTTGGTGGGAAGTTACAAATTCGGATTCAGCGACCCAAAAAACAAAGTGAGCCGAAATCCAGAACTAGTATTAATTTTACCTGGTAAAATCCCTTATTGCCTGGACTTCATAACTTAGTGCATGGAGCGCCACAGTGAATGTTCCGATGCAGCCCCCTCTCTCTCCGTTTATCCTGCGTCATAATGTCATACATCCGATTTGTTGCAAATTTTGTCTAGTTTCTGAATTTTGTAATGCTTTTCCCCTAAAACAATAAGAAATTTAAGTTAAAAGCAACTATTCTGGAGGTTTTCGGAAAGGGGGGGGGGGATTTTGGGAGTGAGTTAAAAATTCGGATTCAGCGACCCCAAAAAACTTAAAGTAAACCTTATAGAGAAAGTTCAGAGGGGAGATGGGAGGGCGAATGCAAACGTGTGAGTGGTTAAGTGGAATTGCGCCAGGGGCCTCGCTAAGGGAGGGAGCCCCCCCCCCCAAACATTCGTGAATGTTATTATCCTTGCCAAATTTACAAACTTAGTTGGCAAATTTGTTTAAAACCTTGATAAAAACTATAATATATTTCCTATTTCTGTAGACTTGGCAAAAATTACAAAACTAATTGGGAATATTATTAAACTTTTAACAAATAAAAACTATATTACATTTTCTAACTGCAGGAAGTTGGCAAAATTATAAAACGAGTTTTCAAATACTGAAATTTGACTTGGCAATTTAAGGTTCTCTCCCCCACCAATAAAAAGTCTTAGTGATGGCGCTGAATTGCGCAACTTATGCCACGCAGCACCGCAACGCATGTTCCGAGGCAGATCCCCCCTTCCCCTTCATCCTAAGTCATAGTGTCTTGTATCTAATTTGTTGCAAATTTTGTCTACTTTCTAAATTTCTAGATATTTTTTCCCTAAAACAATAAAAAAAATTGATTTTTTAAATAAAAACCTTTTTGGGGGGCATTTAACCAAATTTGGGAGAGGGGGGGTTGCCGGGAGAAATTTTGGTGGGAAGTTACAAATTCGGATTCAGCGACCCAAAAAACATATAGTAAGCCTTTTTCCAGAACTTCCATTAATTTTGCTAGGTAGAGCCCCTATACAGTCTCTATTGCCTGGACGATAATGTGGCGTGATCACTTTCAAAACTTGAAAGCATTAACATACTTCACATTGCATGTCAAATCATTTTTTTTATATGTATATTTTTAAAACAAAATATTTGTATATAAAATGCATTTAATCATGATGAACAGTGGATTATGGCATAAAAAATCTTAATTTAAATTTTATCTTAAACATAAAAAAGAAAAACAATGATTTTAGAGAGTTGCACGGTTTGAATACCCCTACAATAAACATTTGTTATAGATCTGAGAACTCAAGCATTACTTGCCCATGGCAACTAAACGAAAAAATATTTGTCGTCTGCTAAGTAAAATATAACCAGTTTATAGGGTAGATGTGCCAGTAATGGACACCCTTAAGGAATTTCTTTAAAAATTATTTTTTTATTAATAGTTACACTTATATTCCAGTTTTTTCAATATTATATTAACCTATCAACAATATTTAACCATTCTTATAGTCTCATTTCTCAATATGAATCGAAATTTAATTTTAAATAACAGAAATATATCAAAACACCCAAAAGCCCAGTACTAGACACCCTCTGGCCCAATAATGGACACCAGGGCTGAAACTAGCCTTTTTTGCCCCCGGGGCAAACATGGATTTTGGCACACCCCCCCCCCCCCTCTCTTCTCTTCCGCAAAGTATATTTACAAAGAGAATTTTACAAATTTTCTAATAGCCAAATTATTTTAAAATTTAAAATATGTAATATTGAACTACGTAATCTACAATGGCAGATCCAAGGGAGAGGTCACGATGGTCGTGACTCCCCTCTGAACACCAACAAAAATATTCTAAAAATCATTTTTTAAATGAAATATACAGTAGAGTCCCGCTTATCCGAGTTTCCTCGTTAACCGAGCTTCCGCTTTAACCGAGTTATTTTCTTCTGATGGACTGATGACTTCCATTATTATCAAACATTCATTATAAATGAAGTGTTAGATGAAGATGAAAGAGCAGCCGTAAAAAGTTAGAACTCTGATTTTCGGGTCAGAATAGGAAAAAAAAATGGCCAAAAAAATTATGGCCATTTTTTTTTTCCCATTTTGACCCGAAAATCAGACTTCAAACTTTTTACGACTGTTCTTTCATCTTCATCTAACACTTCATTTATAATGAATGTTTCATAATAATGGAAGCTATCAGTCCATCAGAAGAAAAGGATCCATTCCAAAGGCATAATCCTTCATTTGGTGCCCCTTCGTTCTGGCGCCCGGGGCACATGCTCCCTCTACCCCCCCCCCCCCTCAGTTTTGGCCCTGATGGACACCCCCATAAAAAGTAATAAATATAATTGTTTTTATTAGTGTATCTAGAACCAGAATTTAATGAATACATACTAATGAAACAAAATAGTTATTTTCAAATAAATTTAACAATTAGGATACCAGTAACTAATAAAATATTTGTGATAATCATTTACTGTTTGAATCAATTATTATAATTATCAGAAAATCGATGTTTTAATTATTTTAGATGGATAGTTTAAAATACTAAATATCAGGCAATTATAGCTATCAAATTATTGAAACAGTGGGGGATTTAAAAGGTAATTAAAAAAAATAGTTTTGGAATATTAGTGTTTAGTTTTTTCTCACTATTTTTAACAATTAATCTTCTAGAGACTACTTGATGTATCATTTATAATATAATATTACAAATATGAAAGAAATGACATTGTAGAGGTGAATAAGGAAACATTTAAGACAGAAAATAGATTTTTAATAGCTTCTGTAACTTAATTTTTTTTTATTTAAACGGAGAGGGATAAGTCTTATGAGTATATCCTTTGACTGTGACTCCCAATATTCTTTGACTGTACTCTTAAACAATATTTTCTGTTTCCAGGCTGGTTTGATTGCCAGATTATAAAATATGAAATGTATATATATATTGAATTAAAAAATATATATTAATCACATAAAGTAACTTAAACAGCAGCTATTTATAAAAGTTTTGGTGTTATTACATTTTGGTAAGTAGGGGAGAGGGGGGTACCTTTGAACATTTTTTAAAAAAATCCACATATTTCTTACTAGAATTATATTTATTGAATTTTAAATATTTTATGAGAGAAAGAATGTAATTCTACATCATATGAAATAAAAATTTACAATTTTTCATATAAATTAAATATGTTCTGAGGCTTTAAAAAGCTGAACGTTTTCTGTTCAAACCTGCCCCATGTAAGGGTTTGAACAAGCTAGGTGCACCTTTGAACAAATAAACAAAATATGAAATATTGACAGTTTTTATTAAAAATTGCATATCTTTCCAAAATATAAAATAATAAGAATAAAATTACACAATTAGATTTGACTGAAATTACTATTTTTTTGTTATTTAACCAAATTTGCATCCCATCAAAGCACATTGAGACAGAACGGCTAATCCTTCCAATTATGTTTAATTGTGGCAACTTTTTTATGTAATATCCTTAAAATCCACCAAATTGATATCTGATGCCTACTCTGGAAAATATATCGCATGTTCTTTTTTACGAAAAAACCTGACATTAAGCAATTTAATCTGACCAATGTAATGAAGAGCTTTTTTTGCATGAAACTGAACCAAAATGAAATCATTTACATTCAAATTGTTATAGGAAATGGATAAAACCCATTTTTATGAAATCCAGAAATAATGTTTACCATTGTGAATGAAATAGTATAGGGTTTGTTAGACAAACCTGCTAAATCATGAATTATTGTTGTGTCCCCTGAATTTGCCTATAGTTGAAGCCCTGCATCAGTACAACTTCCATATAAAGTATAATAACACTTAATATCTTAATTTTCATATTTAAAATAAAATTTCAACAATAATAATATTTAGATACATCTATAACTCTTTACTTCATAGTTTTAATTGTTCAATGGTGCCCCATCACATAGAGTTTAGCATTACAACTACCGTATTTTATGGAAGAAACGCCGCACCCGTCGTAAACGCCGCACTCCTCAAATTGGCCAGAATAAGCTTAAAAATATCGTAATCGCCGCATCCGTCGGAACGCTACTTTTGTCAACAGCGTCACATTGACCTAACTTTAATCAAAATTTTCTGAGCAGTGTAGGATGCCTCGTTTTTAATATCTTAAGATGTCTGAAGTTTTATTTAAAATATTTAAATCCGATTTTAAATATTTTTATGAATTTTTAAATTAAGGAAATCAGCTGGTATTTTAAAAAATTGTAAACGCCGCACTTGGAAAGAATTAACTTTTAAACTCGTAAACGCCGCGGCGTTTCTTCCATAAAATATGGTATTTACTCAATTAGGTTTGAGAATTTAAATAAAACAAATCTTATAAGTTAAAGCTAACATCTTTATTTAGGTATTAAATAGTGAATTGTAATTTTAGGGATACAAGATTATCAACAAAAAGCTTACAACTTTATTTTCTTGAGTTTAGATTCAAGCAAGCAAAATATGCATATCTTGCTTAGACGGTAGTGTGCAAGCAAAATAGTAAAGCTTTGTATTCTTGTTACATTGAAGCAGTACTGTGCTGCCGTATATATTATATAATTTATTTAGAGGAAAATATTTACACTGTTCAAAGCTGCCCCCAGTTCAAAGGTACCCCCCCCCCCCTCTCCCCTATCATTTAAAAATTAAATTTGATTATTTAGGTTTTCAGTTAAGTCAAAATATTTTATGCACTATAAAATAAACATTACTGAAATTGCATTTTTAGCAATGTCTACATGGGGTGTCCATTACTGGAAAATGACTAATTAACCAATCCCAGTAATGGACACCCCCTCATAAAACCTTAAAAATAAATAAAATTTTATAAATGACCGTTAGTATATAAAATTCTAAGATTTCTATTGCTACTCAAACAAAAGCATTCAAATTTTGCAAGAAAATAAATAATATATAAATTAAATAAACGAATCTCTTAGCCTCTTTATTAAGATTTTTGCAGAAAAACAGCGAAACTTTGAAACATTTTCTGCTTTCTGTTTGGTTTGATTGAAAGTGTCAACAATAACCCAGTTTTATAAAACATGCAAGGGGAAAATTACAAAATAAAATTGAAAAACTTACCTCTTTTCTGTATATAAAATTCATAGCAATAACAATCTTGATAGGTAAAAAGAGACACGTGTTGCATGTTTAAACAAATCAAGGTCGTTTAAACTCTCGAAAACAGACTTCTATTATTCTCGACCTCGGCGCGTCTTGCCTGCCGTAGCAGGCATATTTTTTTTCCCAACGGAGATTTGCCATCTCGTAACCTGATTGGTCAGAGCTTCCTGTGTCAAAGTGACTTTTCTTGGCCGGAAGGAATTGTGCTTGCGACCATGAAAGTAGAGAATTTTAATAGGATGGGCGCGGGGAAAGGGATGCATTTCAATAAACTTCTGTTTTTTTTGTTTTTTTTTTTGTTTTTTTTTTTTAATTTGTTTAAAGTAGAGGTCGGTGGTAAAAATGATTTTTAGAGAAAGAAGATAATTTCCATTACCTAATGACAAAGGGGGCAAAACGGAAATTTTCAGATAAATAAAGGAAAATTCACAGAATAACACCTGTTAATTTCAGGACATATTTTTATAGTGTACGAATGTCATAATTCTTGAATAAAGATTAAAGATCGTTTTGACATAATTCAACATGATAGACTGGAAATTCCCAGTGCCTGATTTATGGCAGGGCATTCGGGGCACGGGCCCAGGGCTCCTGAAAATCAGGGGCTCCCAAATGTTGCTGGAGGATTTTAAATTATTGTCCAAAATCTGATGTAGTTTTAGCATCTAATGGAATTTTAGATTTCCTTCTACATTCTATTGTGTTTATATTGTATTTTTATAACATTGTATATTTTGTCTGAAATAACCATATTTAATTGCTTTATTGTAGTGAATTTTTTCTTTTATCTTTATCACTTTAAAATATATTGCGTTTTTAATTCTTTTTTAATACTGTTCTTGTTCTCATCAGATTATTT
This sequence comes from Maratus speciosus, assembly GCA_963932465.1. Lineage (NCBI taxonomy): Eukaryota > Metazoa > Arthropoda > Arachnida > Araneae > Salticidae > Maratus > Maratus speciosus. The sequence continues at coordinate 607,207,142 of OZ010787.1, forward strand.
GGGGCTTGTTGAGCGTAGGTTGTGTAGGAGGCTGAGTCCCCTAATGTTTTAAAAAATTGTAGCTTGATATTACAGAAAATTTATTATTAGTGGTTGCATACTTTATCATTCTAGATATATATACTTGCATAGGAAAAGATAATCAGCACCACGCAATCTATTATAGAACGTCTACTCATTTCAGTTTCATAATTGTGTAATAATTATTTAAAAGAAAATTTATGATTATCAAATTAAATTTTTTCACGGATATTTTAAAGTAATTATTAAAATCATTAGAGTGGTTATCTTATTAAGTACCTTTTTCAATACTTTTTTTACTCCATCTGCCTGTAAGAATGGGTGAAGAGTCCTACGCGGATCGGGTTTTACCCGACCCGAACCCGCAACTTCCATTTTAAGTCAACCCGCAACCCGACCCGAACCCGCAAAAATAATTTTCGGCAACCCGCAACCCGACCCGAACCCGCAAAAATAATTTCAGGCAACCCGCAAACCGACCCGAACCCGAAGTATATCAACCCGCACTCGACCCGAACCCGCAATATTTCAATCCGCAACCCGACCCGAGCCCGCAATGTAAGAAAAGCAAATCATGTTTTAATACCGTTGTTCCCACCGATAGCTCTTTCTCAAATAATCACTGCTCACAACTCACCATAAATAAAACTAGCGGACTGTATTACTAATTAAATTTTAATTCACAAACAATAAATTGATCGAGAGCCGATATTTACACTACTCCTCTGATCGGCGTCTCGAACCCAACTCACAAGTTTCAAAACAAACCACATAGATGGCGCTTCTAGCGGCAACATACCGCCGGGCCTTGAATGTTTCAAACATTGAATACTATAAATATGATATCAATTTAAATTACAATCTCAATAATACATTTTTTTTCAGCATATACACTAAATGAAATGTTAAATTTACAAATATAAACACAAAAATATAATAATACACTACACTGCAAAAATTTTGCTTAATTAAAATAAAATGTATGAATTCAAGTAGTTAATGTGGTTTCATTCACATGAGGCAAAACAACAATTTTGGCCACTGGCCTTTTATATGTGCCATTTTTATCCCTTAAGGTTACAACTCTAACTATACCATCTTGGCCTGGATGGATTTTAACAATTCTTGCCAAATGCCATTTTAAAGGGCTATAATTATCAGGATTTTTTACCAAAACTAAATCTCCCTCTTTTATCTCTACTCTTCCTTTATGCCATTTGGGCCTATTTAAGAGCTTATTTAGATAGTCTGATGACCATTTTTTCCAAAGATATTGTGTCAATTTTTGAACTAATTGCCACCTGCTCAACCTATTCATAGGGATTTCAGTATAATTCGGTTCAGGTAAGGTCATTAAAGATGAGCCAATAAGAAAATGAGCAGGTGTCAAAGCTTCAACATCATTTGGATCATTTGAAAGAGGGCAGAGGGGACGAGAATTAAGAACAGCTTCGATTTGAATAATGAGGGTCAAGAGTTCCTCATAACTTAAAATAGTTTTACCTACAACACGCTTTAAATGATATTTAAGTGATTTAACACTTGCCTCCCATAAACCTCCAAAGTGAGGTGTTGAAGGGGGATTAAAATGCCACTTGATTCCTTCATTAGCTAAATAATTTTGAATTTCCTCCTCACTTTTATCCTTAAATAAAGATCTGAGAATTGCTCTTAATTCTTTATTGGCACCAACAAAATTTCGACCATTATCACTAAAGATATCAGAAAGTTTGCCTCGCCTCGCAATAAAGCGTTTAAGTGCTGCTAAAAACGCTGCACTTGTTAAATCATGGACAATTTCAAAGTGCAAGGCCTTTGTAGTAAAACACACAAAAATACAAATAAAAACCTTTTTTACCTATTTACTCCTACCTGTAGAATTTTTTATTTCAAAAGGACCGCAGTAGTCTAATCCAGTGCGCGTAAATACTCTGGATACCGTTACTCTTGCTGCTGGCAAATCAGCCATCTGTTGCTGCGAAATTTTAGAATTAATTTTCTTACAAATAATACAATTAAAAATAATTTTTCTAACTACATTTCTGCCAGCTAAAATCCAAAATTCAGTTCGGATGAGAGACATTGTGGTTTCTGAACCTGCATGAAAATATAAAACATGAAAATAATTAATAACACAAAATGTAAAATTATGTTTTGCAGGAATAATCATAGGAAATTTTTGGGGATCGGATAAGTTACTGTTTTTCAGTCTACCACCAACACGAATGCAGCCATTACTGTCTAAAAATGGACACAAGTTTATCAGTTTGCTATTATTAGGGATAGCAGTACCCCTTTCTAAACACTGGATTTCTTTCACGAATGAAGTCCTTTGAATGTTCTTTACAATGCACAATAAGGACTGAGAGAGTTCACTGCTAGATAAAGTTCCAGCTGTAGGATATAAAGGGTTTCTACAGTTATATATGAATCGTTTACACCATGCTACTACTCCTTGTAGTTTGATGAACGAAGAACAGTTATTAATTATGTCTAAAGGTTCAAGAGTGTTAACTAAGGCAAATACTTGAGTCACTGATGGTGATTTCAATTCACGCAAAAACAGCTCATTGGTTTCAGCAGGATTGCTATCGGGACACTCGACCACCTCAGGCTGTTGTAGGAATGCTGGACCGAACCACCACAGTTCACACTGTTGAATCTTGATGGGATCTATACCTCTAGAAATAAGGTCAGCAGGATTTTTCTTTGAAGGTACGTAATTCCACTGTTCAACCGAAGTTAAACTTTGTATAATTGATATCCTGTTTGCTACGAATGTCTTAAGATCATTGGATTCTTTTTTTAACCATGCAAGTACAATGGTGCTGTCTGTCCAAAAATAAGTTTTAGAAACTTCTAGTTTTAAGGCACTTAACACCTTCTTCATTAACTTAGATAGCAGGACTGCAGCCGAAAGTTCAAGACGCGGAATAGTGACATGCTTTAGAGGAGCTACTCTGGACTTACTAGTGAGTAGCTTAACAGCAGAATCACCACAAAAATTAGTAGATTTCACGTAAATGACCGCTCCATAAGCAATTTCAGATGCATCAGAAAATCCATGTAGTTCTACACAAATAGACTGATCAATAAGAATACATCTAGGGATACTGATCAGATTTACACATTTTAAGGACGTAAGAAATTCATTCCACTCCTTATTTTCTTTCACTGGGAGATAATTACACCAATCTATTTTCAGCAACCATAATTTTTGCAGAAACACCTTGGCCCTTGTAATTATTGGACCTATCAAACCCAAAGGGTCAAATATTCTAGCAATTTGTGATAAGACTGATCGTTTAGTGTATAATTCACATTGCTCGATAATTAAGTTAAACCCAAAACAATCTGGTTGAGGCTTCCACAATATTCCCAAACTTTTTGTCTCATTAGAAAAAGAATATTCAGATTCTGAAGTATTACATAAAAGAGCAAAATTATTTACTGCCCATTTATGGAGATCCATGCCTGCTCTATTTAACAAAGATATCAGTTGTTGCTGAATCTCCTTCGCTGTGTCTAAATCATCTGCTCCTGTTAGGATGTCATCCATGTACACATCCTGCAACAACACATTCGCAGATAAAGGAAATTCATTTCCTTCGTCTCTGGATAATTGCATTAAGGTTCTTGTAGCTAAAAAATGAGCACTAGTTGTGCCATAAGTAACAGTACATAACCTGTACACTTTTACTGGCTCATTCACCCCAGGTTTAAATACTATTCGTAATAAATCACGTTGACTCGGATGTATTAATATCATACGATAAATTTTTTTAATATCAGCTACAAAAACAAACTGATGCTTTCGAAATCGCAACATTATAGAAAATAACTCATCCTGGATTGTTCCTCCGTTAAACTGCAAACTGTTTAATGATTTCCCTGTAGAAGTTAAGGAACTGGCATTATACACGACTCGTAATGGTGTACTACTTGATTCTGTACAGAATACGCAATGATGTGGAATATAATAAGTGACTTCTGGCTCTTTAGATTCTATCACTTCTTCCATGTGACCCATACTTAGATATTCTTCCATAAATGCTTTATAAAGATCATTAACTTTAGGTTCTCTAACTAAGCGCTTCCATAATGAATTTAAAATATTCATTGCCTTTTGTTTTGATTCGCCAAGACAAGATGGATCTTCATTTAGCGGCATTTTCACCATATATTGTCCATTTTCAGTTCTAGAATAATTTTTCCGAAAATGTTCTTCACAAATTTCTGCTTCCTTAGTTTTAGAAATCTCAGACTCTCTCTCTATGTTTTCTATTTCCCAAAACTCTTTAATTACTTTTTCTAATTCCAAATTATCTGTAATTAACCCACAATGTATACTACTTTCACCCCTAGCCGGAAGACTTCCACTGACAATATACCCGAATACACTGTTTTGTAACACAATTTTAGTATTTAATGTTTGCGGATAAATTTGACCTGGTCTTAAAAATTTATAGCAATTTTCTGCACCTAAAAGCAAATCAATCGGGCCTGGGACATTAAATTTTTCATCGGCTAATTTGATGTTAATTAATAATGGGATAGAAGTCTCAAGCGGCCTAGACGGCGTAAATTCTGTAATTTTCGGAACGACTAAAAAGTCTAATTTTAAATGAAAATCCTTATCTCTATTTGAAACAATTGTGTTAACCCTAGATCTAACATTCAACGATAAATTATTTATGCCTGAAATAGAAATGTTAGTCTTTTCCCTTTTCAAATTAAGTTTATCTACTAATCTTTTACTCATAAAGTTAGAGTTTGCTCCAACGTCTAATAAACCTCGTACTTCATGAAAATTACCCAATTCATCTTTTATTAAACAAACAAATGTACTAAGTAACACAGCTTTCAACTCATTAGCCAAATTACATGTCGTTGAAAATAAACTGTTTTGATTATTAGCTGGGAAAGGCTGAAATACTGGAGCCGAAACATCCAAATTAGATTTATTACCTCCTTTGTTTATATGACTCATTTCCTGTGAAATTACCTCTTGGTTTTCAACTTTATTTATTTTTTGTTCACGAGGAAAATGCAAAGTTACATTGTGCCTTTTCCGACAAATAATACACGAGAATTTAGATTTACAATCGACTACTTTATGATTCATAAGACAGTTAAAACAAAGATTTTTTGCCTTTACCAGCTCAACTCTATCACTCACTGACATATTTTTATAAACAGGACATTTATGCAAAGGATGATTTTCATTACATGACAAAATACATTTAGAATTTTTTACATCAGTTAGAAAAACTTTAGAAACTGGCCTATAATAATAATTTTTATTATTCGACCTAGAATTATCAACCACAGGTTTTCCCTTTGATGTGTAATATAAATCTATCTCCCTAGATAACTCAATTGGGTGAAACCAAGAATCCCCTTGTGTAACATTTATAAAACAAGTAACATCCTTATCAAGCGTCTGACAAATTTTTATCAGAAATCACTAACTTTTTTAAAGTTTCAAAATCGGTCACATTTCTCAATTTTAAATAATAATCCCAACTCGTTGTTAATCGGGATGCAAATTGTACATACGTTTCATTGGGTTGACGTTGTGCTTTTCTGAAATGTTCTAAACAAGTTTGGGGAGTTGGCTCAAATTCTCTAAGTACTATAGCTTTCACCTTTGAATAATCTTCTAATTCCCCATCCTTAATGTATGTAATAACATTTGTTGCCCTTTCCCCTAACAGATTTAGAAGAATTTCAGATTTATACTTTTCTGGGACATTTTTTGAAATGAAGGCCCTTTCTAAAGACGAGAAAAAATACCCCCAACCTTCCGGTCTAGACGGTATTTTGATTGTAAGCGTTCTTATGCTTTTAATGAGAGAGTCTAAAGATTCTATGCTTTCTCCCTTCTCGAAATCATTTAATTTTTCACTTTTGGTTTCTACACGGGCCTTGGCCAACTCAAGCTCTAATTTTGTACGTTCAATTTTTAATTTTTCAAGTTCTAATACCTTCGCTTCCTCATTTTTTCTCTCCTCTATAATATTATTGGCCATTTCTTCAACCAATTTAGAATCTGCTTTATATTTATCACTTTCCTTTATTAAATTCATTAAATCATAATTAGTTAATTTTGTGTCAGAAATATCAATCCCTAATTCAAAAGCTACCCTTTGGTAATCTTCTTTTTTCGCGCTTTTGAACATTTTAATAAATATAGTTCACAATAAATAAATAAATAAATCTCACATACCTCCAAAAATAAAGATGAATCACTTTTACCAAACTGCTGAGTTACGGCAGAAAAAATATTTCGTTTCTTTTATTTATTTCATTTGTCTTCTCAAAATCAGCATTTCAAAATAACTCCGTTTATTTTCTTCATTAAATGATCACTTACAATTGCGCAACTCTGCACTGAAAGAACATTATTATTTTTGTTCTTGAATCAAAACAACTGCTTGACTTAAACTCTTCGTAATAAAGTATATATATTTTTAACACCACACTATTAAAGCAATATTATAATAACGTATTAAAATGCACAAATTCTCATAAAAAGGAAAACACTTAATTCGAATCGGTACATTTATACTCGTTGACTCTAAAATCGAAACACTTTAAATAACTAATTAAACGCTTGTTCTTTATTCCGGTGAGGGGGACTAAAAAAAGGTGTTCCCGCCGATAGCTCTTTCTCAAATAATCACTGCTCACAACTCACCATAAAAAAAACTAGCGGACTGTATTACTAATTAAATTTTAATTCACAAACAATAAATTGATCGAGAGCCGATATTTACACTACTCCTCTGATCGGCGTCTCGTACCCAACTCACAAGTTTCAAAACAAACCACATAGATGGCGCTTCTAGCGGCAACAACCGTTATGAAAAATTATCTACCTGTCTCTAATAGAGGTCTGCACTGGTCCGGCCCTCGGGCCGCGGCGGGTCAGCAAAATTTCAAACTGCCCAGGCCGCTTTATTAGGACAGTTTTTTAAACGGGCCGGACTGATGCTTCTTTGCATCTCTGAATAAGGTTTTTTTTTCCAAGATTTTTTTTTCTGATTTCCTGAAACTACTTCCAATACTCTCTCTCATATTTGTGACATTTATCGGCGAGCTTCGAAGCCTCTTTCATTTCATCCCATTCATCCATAAGTTTTTCTTTTACTTCAAAAGGAACGCGTTTTTTTACTTGCTCAGTGAACATGAGTTCTTTTAAAGACTCTAAATCCTTTATTTCTGATGATTCCAACCAATTATCCAAATAACCCCTCAATTCATATACCAAGTCTACCCATAACACTCCAGGTTTCCTTTGATGATTTTCAAACTTCTGTTTTAAAGCACATGTTCCCAATCTAAAACGATTTAATAAAACTTTTTTTACATGTTGGAAATCATCTCCTAATTCTGCTGGCTGTTTCACTAGAATTTCCGCGATATCTGATGGCAATAAGGGAATTGGCTAACCATACCCTCTTGCGAAATTTTAGCTTTTTCCGCCTGTTTTTCAAAGATCATAAAGAAAAGAGTGATGTCAATTAATTTAGAATCAAAGCGTGGAACTAATTCTTTCAAATTAATTTTTGGATTCCTATGTGAACCTACATTCATATCACTAGACGAAAGACTAACAGTTTCCGAAGAATTTTGAATTCTTAATTTTTCTAAATCAAATTGTCTTGTTTTTTCACGTCCTTCGTTTTCTTTACGTTCTGCATCCTCTTTAAGAATACATTCCAAATTCGATTTAGCAAAACTCTCATTATAATCCGATGCTTCTAAAATAGCCTGAATTATAGTTTTTTTCTTATCAGTTGCCGACACGTTGGTCTCAAATTCCTCTGCCAGCAAAAGCAAGATATTTTTAGTATATTTCCCTAGAAATTCTTCCATGATTTTCCCCCAAAATATACTGATCACAAAAATACAAAAATATATGCAATTTGTAAAACACCAAAAACCAAAAAAAAAAAAAAAAAAAACAATAAGGAATAGGATTTTATCCTTTAGATATATTTCAATGCATAAAACAATAATACAATTTTCTTACCGAAATTTTTCATGCACTTATTATATCCTTTAAAACTGAGTAAATCCTCAAAATTATTTTGATACTCACAGTACTATATAAATACAATTTTTATATAAACAATTAATCCGCTTTTTCCTACAGCATTCCCATAAAATTTCAAATAACTTTATTGCTGTAATAAATTAAAGCTGTATATGCCCCAACTTTATAACTAAAAGTTATATCCACACCACAACTATGACTAATTTTAATGATTAATATTCTTTTATTAATCAACCGTAATTTACTATCCCCAAGTAAATTATGAAATACATAAATATTAAATTTTCAAAACCAAATGATCTACCGTACAGATTTTAAGAAACCCGTTTAATATAAAAATTCTAACTAAAAATTTCAATCCCAAATTAATAGCTACCCTAGACTTTTTATCTATTAAACATATACAAATTACCAAGAACAGACATATACAATATTAAATCCTAACAGACCTCTCTGGAAATTTTCATAAAAGGGCTTACCTTCAAATGTAGACATTTCTCTACACTGCTCCAAGGCTTTCCTGAACTTTTTTTTTTCCTTTCAGGTACTGTCGTATTTCCGGATTTAACTTGATTTCCGCCGGGAAATTTACACACAGGCTGTCTCCATGGATTCCTAAGGGCGATCGATGAATAGTCTTCTATCCACTGCACTGGACGTTTACTGAAGAAATTTTCTATATCGTTGGATCCTTAGTCCTTGTTACATACCAGCTAACATATTCGACACTCCAGATTTCACAGTTCCTCACCGGATACACTTGAAAATCTTTCTCGTCAAACAAAGATTTCATCACCGACTGTCCTTGTTTCTAACACAGTTTCCTTCTGTACATCAAGTTCACGGGGGTCCAGTCTAATTTATGCTAGACCTAATTAATCCGTAAGCTGCCACCATTTATAATTCTATAGCTATGATGTAATGGGTCAGAGCTTTTTGTTTCACTAAGCTCTTGTGAGATGATCGTTGACAAATAATACATATTTTTTACCAAAGTTCTTTATTAGAACAACTAAAATGGATTTGAAAAATGTAATAACAAACTTTTCCATTCATAGGTAGACACTCTCACTTTTTATTAGCAGTTCTATGCTTCTCATAGCCAACCTGAGTAAACGATTTTTACTCGCATCTCTTCCGTTGGTAAAAAACCACCTGACTTCATCAGTGTCTCCAGTCTACTCTTTAGACTCCTCACTAGCTCCTGCCTGAGCCTTTTCTTTCTTTCACTTTTGGGACGAGCTGCCACACATTGTCCAATCCTCCCTATTTCTTGGAAACGTGGAAATACTCTGTTGAGCAGATCCCAAGGGCAGAGGTATGCCAGCTATTTCCCCTGCATGCCTTTACACAAAGACTATTGTCCTCCACGGAAATGCCTGTTGCTTCCCCCGTCGAAAATTTGTGGTGAAGGTACGATATCACAATATCTCTATATAATAAAAGCCAGTGTAACGCTGGGCGCGGCGAATCCACCAATCTTACCAGTTTCCCAGGAAGAGACTCAAGGGAAAAAGGATCCATTCTCCCATTGGTTGACAAGAAACAAGAATCACGCGATTACTTCTCAAGGTTACAAGTCCTGATAATTGAGCACTTCTTCTTAACAAATCAGTGCAAGGCACATCGCATTACACCACCAAAATAAATCGCCAAGTGTCACTTGAGATTATTTCAAGTATTAAGTTGCAATCATATTAAATTTTCTTTGCGACATGTAAGGAATTTTAATTTCTTTCTAATATAAAGTGATTCACGGAAAACAATGATATGGTATTATTAAAAATATCCTTTTTTTTTTCCTGCAAAAAATTGATAAAACTGACTTTCTTTTAAAAAAGTAATCAATTTAAATATTTTAGGCTTATTATTTTGTAACTTATTTTTAAATTACATATTACTTATATTTTTCTATATACAGGTGTATGTAAATTTAAACTTAAAAAAAATCAAACATATTCCATATTTTAAAAGTAAAAAATTAATATTTATACGAAAAGTAAAAATAATAATTTTTGATTTATAGCTTTGCATCAGGAGGACAGAAGCTTAGGGGATTAGACGGTTGGGATTCAACCCGAGATACTTACTTATTAATCAATATACATATTAAAAAAAATTTGGAGGGGGGAAGGAAGGGGGGAGGGGTAAACGATAAAATACAATTTCAAAGTGTTATTAAAAATATAGTATTATTTCAATAGTTGCAGCAGACTGTTTTAATTACGCACTTTTATTGCATATTTATTAAATTTTTGTTTTATTAAGAAATCTTAATTTTGTTATAGTAGTAGCATATTAGCCGGAAAACCTGGTTTACCCAGAAATATTGTAAATGCTAATTGTGTGTTTATTAGAACACAAACTAGCCGAACTTTGCTCATCTAAACGCTTCCATATTGTCAATTATTTTTTTTATCAGTTTTTCAAGTTCTAAGTGAAAAACACAATTTTTACCCACCGTCCTAGGACGGGCATTTACGCTAGTATATATATATATAGTGCTATATAAGCTTCCGGCTACAAACTTCCATTTGATCTATTATTTTTTTACAATACGTCTTTTAATGGTTCAACATTATTTTGCTGGTTTTTTGTTTCTTATGTCTTCAATAGATTATTTTTTCAAAATTTGGTGGTTTATCATATGTTAATATGGATTAATCGTATGCAATGTGCTAGTCAAATAGTGGGTTTTGCTTAATTTGTATTGCTTGTATAGGGTTCCATCTGTATTTTGTATAACGTTACAGTTATAATTAAATGCTAAATTTATTAATTTATTGAATTAATTTTAATAATTGGAAATATAATGATTTGTAATTATATTATGGTTATATATATATATATATATATATATATATATATATATATATATATATATTGACGTCCACCGTCCCCTTAATGAAATGTGTTTTTGCTCATTTTTGTACAATTCTGGAATAAAATGATCACTCCTACTAATTATCTTACAAGTAACCAAATAAAAGAACACAGGCACCAATCGACAGAGAATAACATCTACTTTTAAATTTGATTCTTAAACTTTACTTCGACGATTGTCCAGATATTATAAGTAATGCGAATTTGTATTTTTCTAAAAGCAACACCCACTTTTGACACCATACAAAAACAGCCCAGAAAAAGATATAATTTTGTACTTTTTAAAAAATGTTAATAGACAATAAAATAAATTTTTTTACGAGTCTATCCAAAAAGTTTGAAAATAAAATTGAAATCTTAGGTTAAAATGTACCAAAAACACTGAATAAGTCATCAGTAAAATTATACTTGAAGTTTAAATAACAAATTTATATTATACACACACACACACACACACACACACACACACACACACACACACACAAAGAAAAAAAAAATCCTTTAAAATAATTCTGGTACGCTTTTAAGATTTATTTATTTATTTTATTGTGTTTTTGTGAATGAATCTTTGAATTATAAAATTGGTCACTTATAAAGTCGAAAAGTAAAATTTCTATGTAGGATGACGCCACTAGTAGTTGATGGTAGACGGAAAAAAGCGCACCATTTACAAATCACATATTAAATAAGTCTGATGATAATAATACACAATGGTTAACCTCAGAATATAAACACGAAATTGAGATGATCCTTTGAAATCTGGCGTCCTTGCTCTCTCGGGACGGAGAGAGAGGGGGGTTGGGGGGGTACCTCAAAACCTGCATTGCCTCAATGATAAAATTTACTTTATTTAAGAAAAAAGAGAATTCTTTAAGAGAATTTCTTTATTTAAGGAAATTATAAAGATTTCTTTATTTATTTCATTGTGTGTGTGTGAGTGAATCATTTTATTATAAAATAGGGTGGTCACTTAGAAAGTCTAAAAGTAAATTTTCTATGTAGGGTGACCCTGCCAGTAGTTGATACCCTTCCAGTTGTTGATCAAATTTTTTTAAATATTGTGCCATTTCAGGGGGAAATGAGTTTTACACGTGGCACTAGATATAATATTTTTGTTTGCATTTTGATGCACCTGTTGTCACATTGTTGTCAGTTGCCTACTGTAAGAGAAGACATTTTATGATTTTTTTTTTTTTTTTTTTTTTTTTTTTTTAATTAGAAAATGTAAAAATTTAGTTTTAGTTTTATATGCATTATTTTTAATCACAGCTTAAGCATGATATTTTAAAGATTAATTTTTGAATTTTCGACTGATTTCTTGGATGGATCAACTACTGGGAAAATGGCAATTAAAGAAATTATTTACACATATAATTTTGTTGCTATTTAATTTCAGCAGATTTTATTTTTGCCCATAATGGGACATTCATTAAGGGTTGTAGAAATTATGTTAGTTTACTTCTAAAACTTAAAAGGAAGAAAAAAAAAAAAAAAAAAAAACCCGTAGCACCGACTTTATTTGATCAACTAATGTGTGGATCACCCTCTCTGGAAAACTTTCGAATGAGCTGTAAACTTACACACCCATTTTTTTTTCATGATTTTGAATCATTTTATGTAAAAATTAATGCAGGTCATATTTCATAATTTTTTTAGCATAAATGTATTAATACTTTTCAAAAAAAAAAAGAATTGAATGAAAAAATAAATATTGAGTCTGTGTGGGTCTATTAATTGCATTTCATTAAAAAAACAAAAAATAAATTTTCACTCGAATAATTTTTTAGTCAAATATAAATTAAGGTCTGTCTCCTAGATTTAAAGTTAGGATCGTCAAACTTGGAACCTTTCTAACCGTATGAAAATTTAACATAAGGTATATAAACTGTGCCTTTACCGGTTCGCCTCGACCTTAGGAATTCAAATATGTTGTCACAAATGTGTGCTCTTATTTGAAAATTGAAAGTTGGCACAATTTGTAGTGTATTATGTAGACGGTTTTCTTTAATTAAAGTATAATTTATGCATAACAGTAATTAGTAGACATTATTCCCAGTCGATTAGTATCCACAGATTCTCTTTAGCGGAATCAGCAAGGGGTGATCGTTTTTTTTCCAAGACTGCACTTAAATTAACATATTTTTTTTTTTCATCTGCTTTAATCTTACACTAAAAATAAATATATCCCAGATTTATTAATGTGTCTTATGTATATGCTACTGTGTAATGATGTATTTATCGGAATTTCGAATAAATTATACAGAGGATTTATTTTTGCTATCTTCATTTTTTTATAATGTCTTATTTCTTTGCAATATTCCTAAGCTCATCAGATTTTTTTTCTTTTTTAAATATGCTTATTTTTAAAGCATTTTATTCAGTTTCGGACAGCGAAAATCAGAATACATTAATTTGAATTAGAATAAGCTGACGAAGTAGTCAGATTATCGTATTTTATTTTTTTTAAGCAAAATAAAAAGGTTTAGAAGGAAATGTGTCTTTTAGAAAAGAAATGTTTATGTGAAATTATATCTCATAATTATTTTATGAAAACTATTTACATTTTTTTTTTCATATCCGAAATTTTATTTTTGAAAACTCAACAAAATTTATGTTTCTAAACTTCAGATTAAATCCTTAAGACTATTCTCAAATCCAAAAGAGAAAATTTATGACATAAGTTTTAATTTCTTTTTGTTCGGAAATGCATGAAACTAGCAGGTGTTGTTGTTCAGAAACTATGCAATCGAGCTTTTTTTTTTTTTTAACACAATAGTTCTTTCAGAAAATATCGTCAAAGTGGGCTTTTTGAACCGAATTTCCGCGTGAAAGAAGAATAACCACTCAAGGAAGAATGAAAACGTCTTTGTCAAGTGATCAAAATCGCTTATAACTCAATAGATAATTTATTTACCAAAAAAATGGAAAATAAAGTTCGATTCCAAAATCGCTTCCATAGTCAGGCCTACCAATTTTATTATTTTAGTTAAAAAATGAATTTGTAAATGTGTCAGAACGTTTTTAAGATTGTTGAGTAAAGCAGTTTTTGACACATTTACAAATTCATTTTTTAAAAGATGTAAAATTAGAAAGCCTGTCCATGGAAGCCATTTGGAATCGAACTGTGTTTTCCATTTTTTGATCAATCATTTACCTATTGAGTTATAAGCGATTTTGATCACGTGACACGACATTTTTCTTTTCTTACTGACTGGATTTTCTTCTTTCGCTCGGAAGTTCTGTTCAAAATGCCAATTTTGACAGTATTTTCTGAAATATCTATTGCGTTTACAAGAAAACGGAAAAAACAGTTCAATGACATAGTTTCTTAATAACAACACCTTCTAATTTCATGAGTTTCCGAACAAAAATGAATTAAAACTTATGTCAGAAATTTGACCCTTTGGATTTGGGAACAGTCTTAAGGAATTATAATTTTTTTATGCTTAATGATTATAAGAAAATGTAATTTTTTTTTAACATGTTTTTAATCATTTTTAAGACAGCCTTGCAAGATTAATCTCATTCGTAATAAATAAAATACTAATTACCTCTCTTTGTTCAAATAAAAATCCATTGCTACTATGCTGCACTGAGACTGAGTGTCTACTAAAACACTTACAGAAGAAGTAAAGGAGTAAAAGGAAAATACAACAAATTTTTCAATTTTTGGACCATTTGCTTCAAAAATTACCCGCTGCATGGCACTTTTCTTGGAAAATATCATCAACCGTATAAATCTAACAAATAAAATAACTTTTTTTGCAGAATAAAAGGAAATAATGCCATTACAGGATAAATCTGTTTTACTATTTCTTTTATTTCAACATGTGAAAAAACTGCCTATTATATTTTCCCCTCTAACTCTTGACTGTACTGTCTTGGGTAATTATTTTGTAACGCATATTCAGATTTAGCTAATATAGATTTTAAATTTGCCTAAAAATACTGGGTAAAGCATTTATTTTTACTTACTACGGCCTTTTTTTTTTTCTTTTTTTTTTTTGTGAAAAAATAATATTTATTTTTTTAAACTACACGACCATTAAAAGCGGCCATGAATTTTATTTTTATCAGTCTCATTCTCTAAATGCCTAAATTTGAAACTTGATGCAGCTAACGATTTATAGTATGTATTTTTTATTACTTGAATTTTATTTTACATTTTTATACATTTTTAAAATCTTAAAGCATGGATATCAAGGTAATTTCTTTTATACTTCTTATATGAATATTTTTCTTTCTTTCTGTATTCTTTTTGCGCAAAAAATAGCAATTTTTTCTTTCTCACGCACACACACTCACATGATGATAATTCTTAATGGTCAGCAAATATAACAAATATTGCTGATCAGCTCAATTACGTCATTATTGACAATTTGCTTAAAAAATTACCCACTGGATGGCACTTTTCGTGGAAAATATCATCAACCGTATAAATCTAACAAAAAAATTTTCTTTTCCGCAGAATAAAAGAAAATCAGGCCACTATAGGATATTTTTGTTTTACTATTTCTTTTATTTCAACATGTTAAAACACAGCCTTTTATTATTTTCCCCTCTAACTCTTGACTACAGTGTTTTGCCTGTGGGCTACTTTTTAAAATTCAGATTTCCTGATTGGCACCACTTTTCCGAAATAGTAAAATTCCCCTTGTTTTCGCCTTAATTAATACATATATCATTAAATAAGGCGAATTTTGCTATCTCAAAAAAGTGATACCAATCAAGAAATCTGAATTTTAAAAAAGTAGCCCGTTGGCAACTCTGCTTGACTGTACTGTCTTCGGTAATTATTTTGCAGCGGATATTTAGATTTAGATAATTTCGGTTGGAAATTTAACTAAAAATGCTGGATAAAGCATTTATTTTTACTTACTAAGGATTTTTTTTTTTTTTTTTTTTTTTTTTTTTTTTTTTTTAACTACACGACCATTAAAAGCGGCCATGACATTTATTTTTATCAGTCTCATTCTCCAAAACCCTAAATTTGAAACTTGATGCAACTAACGATTTATAACACATATTTTTATCACTTGAATTTTGTTTTACATTTTTATACATTTTTTTAAAACCTGGAACCATGGATATCAAGGTAATTTCTTTTATAGTTCTTACATGAAAAATTTTCTTTCTTTCCGTTTTCCTTTTTTACGGAAAAGAGTGGCAAACTTTTCTTTCTGACACACACATAATGATAATTCTTGATAATGGTCAGCAAATATAACAAAAATTGTAGATCAGCTCAATTATGTCATTACTGAGATGAATTATCGACAAAAATATTAGAGAAATCATTTTGCCGGGCTTGGGCTCGAACCTTCGTCCTTTACAAAACTTAAGAGCTTTAACCCATATTGGACCGCTGTCCTATAAATAGGACAACTAATAAAACATTTTTTTAATAAAATTGGTAAGGATTTTTTGGATGCATTTTGTTATGACGTCTTTAAAATGTATAAAAGTACAACATATAAACAAACAAACAAAAAAAAAACAAGTAACCAATTAAAATTTAATTGAAAAAAATCTATTTAAAAAATTCTTTAAGAATTGTGATCTTATAATCTAGAATTTTACCGTTATTATTATCTTTTTAATGGTGAAATCATAGAGTATTTTTGTGCAACAGAAACAGTATTTTTAAAGTAATATTTGCTATAAAGTAAATAAAATATTTGCTCATAAAATTAGTTTTTGTATGCATTTTATATGTCCTTACTATGAGTCCTACTAATATGACCTGTTTATAGGACAACTAGTTACTTAAAAAATTCAAAACTTTTTTTCAAAATTTTGCTAGTACCTACTTAATTACACCATGTTAATGATATAATTGAAGTTTTAAAATTTTTCAAAAATATTTAATCGGTGTGGTCCAATATGGGTTAAACTTGCTACGCTGGCAGTAACGCGTTCTACTGTCTTCTAAATTGAAGAGGTTCAAAATACAGTTGACGCATGCACAATTGTGTCGAATTTGTTCTGATCTGATTTTACAGAAATAGCTTTACGTTTTAATGCAGGGTGTCAGCAAATTAGTAGGGCAAAAAGAATGATTTATTGAATGGAATCGACAGGGAAAAAAATTAAAGCACCTATTGTTGTAAGATAGAAAAATAGTTCAAGTTTACCATTATCACAAATGTGACATGCACACAGCAGAATGAGTTTCATGAAACCAAAAACAGCATTTCATTTTTTCAGCACCGTTGTACGTTTCCGTTATAGTAATGCCGAACAAGAATGATTACCGCTCGCTAAGCGATGGCGTCAGTTATGACCAGGGCTGCGGAGTCGGAGTCGGATCTGTTAAAATTTCGATTTTTGAGCAAATGAGTCGGAGTCGGATCTGTTAAAATTCCCGGAGTCGAAGTCGGAGTCATCCATTTTTCTCACAGACTCCGCAGCCCTGGTTATGACACCTAAGACCATCTATGAATAAACTTTGGCAATATTACTAGTAGTCTGACTTTAGACTTCTTAATTTCATTTAATATTTCGGAAGTTCTTAACTTACGAAATTGTCCAACTAATTTGTAGACACTCTGTATATATGATAATTTTATTTTTTTTTTTACTCGTCTGCAATCAACGCTGCTATCTCCTTTAATATATATATATTAAAGGAGTTTATATATATATATATATAAACTCGGTTTATGGTGTCAGATGCCGCCATCCGAAGAATCTACAAAGTCTTTTTCCATTTCTTCCGGTCAAGGGTCCATTCCTCTTCCAGACCTATTTCCCCCATTGCCTTTGAAATATCATCCATCCAGTTCTTACGTGGTCTTTTCCGTTTCCTTTTTTTGTTTGTTTCATAATTGAATGTTAATTTGGGTAGTCTTTCCTCATTCATTCTTTTGACATGATCATACCAGATTAATTGCTTTTTTTTTTTTTTTTGATATCATCTAATATGGTTCCCTTTATTTTCATCATTTCCTTGATTCTGTCATTTCTTATTTTTTCTATTCTTGATATCCTGCATGATCTTCTTAGGGCGTCCATTTCTACTGCCGTTAATTTCTTTCGTTCTGTCTCCATAATTCTCGATCCTTCTGCTCCGTATAACAATATGCTCTTTACAATAGAGTTGTATATATTATACTTTCTTTTCCTAGAGATCTCCTTACTCCACCAAATAGAGTTTAATAGTTTTACAGTCTTTCTCCCCAGACAAATTCTGTATTTAACTTCCTGTGAGTCAATTCCTTCTCTATTAATGCCTACACCTAAATATCTATAATGCTCACAGCTTTCAATTTTTATGTTATTAGTTAGATTTAGGTCTGTCTCATTTCCTCCTATACATAGGTAAATGAGATGCATACAAATGAGGTATACATAGGTAAATCATTATAGCTAATATTATTTTAAAGTAAGAGACCCGTGCCCTATATTAAAGAATGGCAATTAGGGGTTTTTTGTTTCATATACAATATAATCAAACTTGGTGGTAAAGAAAAGTAAAACTGAAATTTTAGACATATCCCTTAGAAACTTCGCCATAATAAAAATATAATGGAGGAGATGCCCAAAGAAAAAAAAATCCTAGCTCAACAACGTGGAACGTTCTGGGAAATTTTTTGGCTTATTTTTAAACATAAATGCATAATACTTGCAGGCATTATAATTAAAGTGATTTGAAATCGAAAAATTTTTCATTTTCCAATAAAATAAATATATCTTCAGTTATAAGCAAAATTTGTCTCGAAAACCTTCTGTATTACAAAGTTTCTTAAGGTTCTCAAATCCAAAGGGTCAACTTTCTGACATAAGTTTTAATTCAGTTTTGTTCGGAAACGCAAGAAACTAGAAGGTATTGTTATTCGGAAACTATATGTCATCGAACTGTTTTTTCCGTTTCCTTGTAAGCACAATAGATCTTTCAGAAAATACTGTCAAAGTTGACATTTTGAACCGAACTTCCGAACGAAAGAAGAAAATCCAGTCAATAAGAGGAGAAAAATGTCGTGTCACGTGATCAAAATCACTTATAACTCAATAGGTAATTTATTAATCAATAAACGGAAAACACAGTTCAATTCCAAAACGCTTCCATGGTCAGGCTTTCCATTTTTATATCTTTCCGTTAAAAAAAATGAACTTGTAAATGTGTCAAAACGTTTTGTGCTTGTGCAGGAGAGCAGTTGAGGACAGCCTTAAGCTCACCATTTTCCTTAATATTATTCATAACATTGCATAAGCACGAACAGTAATTTTAAAAATATCACAAGAGACAGCATGGCCTCTAAAAAATTATATCTTTAGAATTTATCACAATAAATAATTTTATTTTGACCTATATATTTCAACTATCTTTCAAAATAAACTTCAATAACAAAATAATTATTCTATGTAGAGATGTAAAATACATTTGACCCAAGAGTTTTTTTTATATCTGGAAATGTAAACAAAGAATCAACATACTGATGAGAATGAAAGCCACTATAGATTCGCAAGATAAAGAATGCGTTTCTCTAGTTGAGTATATGCCATCAGAATTATCCATTGCTATCTTGTTTTGATAGCTGACGACCTTCATCTCATCACATTTTAGGGATAGCTTTTTGCATGAGAAACTCCTGTTGCTTGCGCTGGAGGGTTTATCCTCGGTACCTCTGATGTTTATACAGGAATGGGTCATGGGTCATTTTTTGCCCACACTCCCTTGGCACTGCAGTTTTGTAGATGATTCAATCGTCTGTAGAGCCATGCAGAGTTGCATAAATGACCTCTATAGACTGATTTATGTAAGTCAAGTACTTTTCTCTCTCATTCGGGAAAAGGGTATCAGATATCATGGCAGTTGGGCTCACAACAAGATATAAATCTGGAAAGTTTATTACTGGTATAGTCCACACCTTTTAACCTCTGTCCATGTCAACAGAAAAGGAATTTTTTTAATTGGTCAAATTCATATGAAAACGCTATAGTTATTTCCATTTCCTGCTTGCTTGCATTCTGCGAAATCCTGTTGTTAAAATGTAGAATAGAAGAAAATACCAGAAGTAGCATGGTAATTAAGCTTAATGTTCATACATCTGGTAGATATTTCCTGTTTCACTTTTCTTGTACAACAAGAGCTCTTACAACCACAAAAATCATCCTAGCTTGTAATCCAAAGAGGCTATTTTCTGACATATTTCTGCATTCAGTTTTATTCAGAAACGCATTTAATTGGCAGGTGTGCTTATTCAGAAACTATGTAATCGAATAGTGTTTTCCTTTTTTGGTAAAGGCAGGAGATCTTTATTTATTTATTTATTTTATTATTATTTTTTTTTGCCAAAGTGGGCATTTTGAATTAAATTCCTGACGCGGCAATGCGAGAAAGGGGAAAGACTTGTCGTCACGTGACAAGAATTGCTTTTAAATCGATAAGTATTTTTTTTAATTACAAAATAATGGAAAACTTTATTAGATTCCAAATCTCTTTAACAGTTAGGCCAGCTAATTTTATGCCTTTACGTTTAAAAATGAGTTAGAAAATGTGTCAGAAAATTTCGCGTTTTTGAGCAGGAAATTTGAGAACCCGCTTTTAAAATGCGCACTATTAAAGGCACTTCCAATGAACGCTAGAAAAAAAGGATAGTGGGGGAAAATAACATTTGTGGACTGCGTTTTACAAAAGAAATGCGGAAATTCAAAAATTTCATTTTACTGAGGGAAACAATGGGTAGATTGATTTGTGTTTGACAGATGACAGTCATGATATATTTGACAGCCGCATACGTGTTTTCTTCCCTCGTATGGGGGGGGGGGATGCATGAAAGGAAAAGTTCATGAACACTTGGGATCCAATAATAAATCCGTTCTGTAAACAAGTCACTCTCGAAATTAAAAGAATATAAGAATATATTATCTGTCCTTATCAAAATACAATGGCATGGAGAATGGGGTAATGAATATAAATATCAAGTAATATAAGCAAGACATTCTTTGAACTCGATACGTTTGTACATGTATTGGATAACTAAATGTACACAAAGCTGCTTATATGTAATTTTTAACTTTTAACAAGAGCAGCCTTTTGAAAGAAATGTTTGTGTATTGCGAGGAAAGGTCCGGTAAAGGCAAGAATAATAATAATAATAATAAACATTATATGCAAATATTTTTAAGGAAATAAAGAATAAGACGAACAATCGAGAAAAAGAAAATGTAATTTTATTAATTCGCCCCTCCCCCTTCTTACCCTCTCAAATAGCAAGGTCCTTTTCCTCGTGAATGAATAAAGCATTTTTAAATCCCCTCCCCCCAGAAAACTGTCAGAAAGGTGTGTTCATTTTGAGAATCTTAATCTTACATTAATCGTAGAATTTTTTTATATATATAAAAGATAATTGATTTCATTCAAAAGTCACATACTAGAGATAAACCTGTGATGGTAATCAAGATCACAAGCCTCATAAAAACACCGCAGATTCTGATGCTTTAAAAGGTAAAATTTTGGCAAGATATTTTTTAAGGTTATAAGCAGATTAGATTTTTTTTCTGCTCACACCTAAGTATATATATATAAGATGCAAGTCAAAATAACATTTACGGTAAAATTGGTAGAACACTCGCTTTATAAAGTTTTATGCAAATATGCAAAACGTAAAAGAATAATATGAGTGGATTATTTGTAATATCGGTCTCTTTAAAAATTTTACAAGTTCTATATCGGTACAAAATTCGAACTAAAACATTAAGAAAAAAACGCAGGTTCCACCTTTTTTAATTTTTATTTCGTTTTCACTTCATTTTTCCTTTCGCATTTAGCATACCATGTGGCATTACTCATAAAGTGGCAACTGTTGTATGAAGAAACAGAATCAATATAAAATGCAGTAAAACCACTGACACACTGGATGATCATGGAATTTGTCCGCACTATTTGGAGGAGTTTGTTTTAACCATATAACTTATATAAGTGTTCGGATTGAAAAAAAAATTCTGGTAATTTTAGTCGGATCACATATTGTGATCCACCTCAACAGCACATGCAGATTCGCCGCAATGCGGGACATATATTTAAAATGAAGTCTGTTCTCAACTGCTCTGCTCAACAAGCGCAAAACGTTTTGACACATTTACAAATTCATTTCTAATGCAAAGATATAAAATTGGAAGGCCTGACTCTGGAAACGATTTGGAATCGAATTGTGTTTTTCATTTTTTGATAAATAAATTACCTATTGAGTTATAAGCTATTGTGATCACGTGGCAAAAACTTTTTTCACCCTTCTTTGTGTGATTATTCTTCTTTCGTGCTGAAATTTGGTTCAGAATGCTCACTTTGACACTATTTTCTGAAAGATCTATTGCGTTTGCAATAAAAAAAAAAAGGAAAATACAGTTCGATTACATAGTTTCTGAACAACAACACCTGCTAGTTGCATGCATTTCCGAGCAAAATTAAACTAAATCTTACGTCATAAAGGTCATCTTACGTCATAATGTTACGTCATCCTTTTGGATTTGAGAACAGCCTTAAAAAGTCATCAGGCAGCTAGAATCATAATTTTAAAACAATTTAAAGATAAATATCTTGTATTATATATGCATGTTTCTTATATCCTTTTCTCTAGGGGTTTTCATAAAAAATATTTTTCTCCGCTCAAGGTGAAACATTCTGGCACATTTACGGACGGATTTTGAAACGTAAAATTATAATGCTTGCAGTCATGACTGTTGAAATAATTTGGAACTGAATAATTTTCTTGTAATTTTTCAATAAATGACATCTTATCTTATAAGGCATACTTAATAACCATGGCCGGGGCAACGTCGCGCGGGGCCCTGGTTTAGCAGTTAATGCGACCCATAACGTATTTTGGACTAATAAAATTTATTTTTAAATTGTATATAGAATAATATAATAATATAGATAATAAAATACATAAAAAATACAACTATCACATTTAATATGCGTAATTATTTTTAATTTCGTAAAAACTGCTATATCCTTTACAATATCTTAAATATTTATTTTTTGTGTTCAGGGTTACTTTCAGGAACATCAAATCTATACATTCCACGGCAATTATATAAACTGTGCCATTAAGAAATAAAGTTAATTCAGCCTTAATAAAAATGAGCCAATGTTTAAAAATAAACTTCTTTCGATTCATTTGGTATAAACACGATGGCAAGAGGGCTGGTCACGCGGCTTCCGATTTCTCCTCACACTAATGTAAAGTCTATGGGCATTGGATGCATTCGTCTACTTAAAATATCTCCTTCGGAAATTAATATTTTTAACTTCGATTTTTTGTGTACACTTCCTAAAAGAGGTCTCTTTTTTCTTAGTTCTCGAATTATTTCTAAAGTATTAGACTTAATTTTATAGGAAGTGTTAACATCTTACTCACAGTTCGCCAGCTTTTAACACATGAAATAATAAATTTAGCATAGATTTTAGAAATATTTTGAAAACTAAGAAAACAAGAAACATCCTTTAAGAAGAGTACACAGAAAAAAAGATGTTAAAAGTATGAATTTCTCGAGAAGATATTTTAAATATTAGAATGCATCAAAAGTCCATAGACTTAATATTACGGAAGAGAATTCCGAAGCTGGGTGACCAGTCACCTGAACGCGAATACTCACGGGGATTTTTTTTGTTGTTGTTGTTCGTCTCAAAAGTAGCTCGCGCTAACCATGCTTTAAAAATATTATACATTCCATGTAACAAGCATAAATATGCATACGCATATTCAAAATCTACTGTGTTGCTGGCGTTTTGTTTCCTAAGGGGCATCCCACACTAAGGCGACAAGCGACATGTAGCCGCAACTTGTAGCGCAAAAACCGGTCGAAACAACGAACTAAGTTGTTTCAAACCTGTTTTTCCAACGAATCCCACACTAAGGGGTATCCCACACTAAGGCGACACATAAGACATGTCGCTTGAATTCGCTGGAAAAACTGGTTTAAAACAGGTTTGAAACAACTTAGTTCTTTGTTTCGACCGGTTTTTGCGCTACATGTCGCTTGTCGCCTTAGTGTGGGATGCCCCTAAGATCGATCCGTCACGAATACAGACCTACACGTGGGATTTCTCTCGGTAGAAGTCTTTTCAAGGAGAACAGGCCGGTATTTACGTTACATCCGACGATATCCACCAAAGAGAATTGAATGCTTACTCTGCCCTTTCATCCCATGGCGCAGTATTTTTGTCTTTCCTTTAGTTAGCTCAATACTACCGTCGTGAAACAACAATCGCCTATAATTCAAGGTGTAATTCATTTATCGAAAAATGAGGAAAAATGATGGATTAAAAATAAGTAAAAAACATTGATAAACACTGTAAACTATCAGAAAAAAAAATTAGATTTTTTTAAAGTTTCAAACTGATATTCCCACCTCTCTTAACATATATCGGTATCTGTTAATGCTCTTCTCAAATCCAAAAGGGCAAATTTATGACATACATTTTAATTTATTTTTGTTCGGAATTTTTGTGAAACTAGCAGGTGTTGTTGTACAGAAACTATGTAATACAGCTGTGTTTCCCGTTTTCTTTTTCTTCTTTTTTTTTATGCAATAGATCTTTCAGAAAATAGTGTCAAAGTGGGCGTTTTGAACCGAATTTACGCTCGAAAGAAGAATAATCACTCAAGGAAGGGCGAAAAACATCTTTGTCACTTGATCAAAATCGCTTATACCTCGATAGGTAATTCATTTATAAAAAATGGAAAACACAGTTCGATTCCAACTCGCTTCCATATTCAGGCCTTCCAATTTTATATATTTCCATTAAAATAGGAATTTGTAAATGTGTCAAAATGTTTTGCGCTGGTTGAGAAAAGCCTACTGTGTTTTCCATTTTTTTAAATAAATAAATTACCTATTGAGTTATAAGCGATATTCATCACGTCACAAAAACGCTTTTCACCCTTTCTTGAGTCGTTATCCTAATTTCGCGCGGAAATTTGGTTCAAAATGCCCACTTTGACACTATTTTCTGAAAGATCTATTGCGTTTTCAAAAAACCAGAAAAACAGTTCGATTACATAGTTTCTGAACAACAACACCTGCTATTTTCATGCACTTCCAAACAAAAATAAATTAAAACTTATGTTATAAAGTTGCCCTTTTGGATTTGAAAACAGTCTTAAATACAGTAAAGCACCGATTATACGTCTTTCAGGAGCCTGTTCTAAAACGGCGTATATCTGAGAAAGACGTACAATCGAAATTGTAATTGCCTATGGTGTAAAATCTTTGACTGTAGAAATATAATGCTGAAATCACATAAATTTAATTTTGCTACCATTTTCGATTGTTTAAGATGCACTATATATTGAAAAAAATATATTAAATAATCATTTTTAAAATTGAAAAATAAAAGTGTGAATTATAAAACCTTATATCAGTTGCACACCTTGAATAACACATTTTATTCCATTATCGAACATAAAAACAGATTTTAATTAAACAAATCTTTGTACATATTTACTTTGAGACTTAAGAAGAGTATTATGTATTGAGTTAAGTTCCTGGAAAGTTTCTCACTGGTATTGTGAGAAACAATAAATATTCTAAGTGCGTTAATGTTAATGCAGTTCGCTCAATCCGTGCAATTTGTTCTCCTCCTCCCACCCCCTCCACAAGTTCCACAAACTTAAAAGAACTCATGTAGAAGTCACACATGTTCTTTGTATTTCATCTTTTCCTAAATATTGCCAGCAGAAAAGAAAAAAAGAACAACGCCGGGAGAAAACATTCTGAGAAAATCAGTTACATCATGAAAGAAACGACGTATAACCGACATTATGTTTCGTATAAACGAAACCTTACAACATTCAAATATATAGGGATGAATCGGGACCATACTGACACGACGTATAAATGTAAAATGCGTATAAAAGAGATACGTATAAACGGTGCTTTATTGTATTTAATTTTTATGTTCATGGTTACTTTCAGGAAAATCAAATATATATAGTCACCGACATTTATATCAAAAGAATAAATTTAATACTCACTTTCTTCTCACGAAGAAACATTTAAAAACAAGTCTAGATTTGAAATATTATTTTATATTAGGGCAAACGTTATTTCGAATTGTAGAAAGATATCCGGGGCCCTTGGCGCGCGGCCCTGGGTTGCCTCCCCATTTTCCCGCCGGGCCTGCTCATAACGACCTTTATCGGACTCGGATTGTCGAAACTGGAAATCCAGTTCAAAACGCCAACTTTGAACTCATTTTCTAAAAAAAAAAAAAAAAAAAAAAAAAAAAAAAAAAAAAAAAAAAAATCTGCTTTTATCGATGAATTACGAAACCATATGATTTCTAGATTTCTAAATAAGGTCACTGACCAACCTCATGCGTTTATGAATAAATGTGAATTAGGAAATGTGTCAACTGTAGGAATAGTCAGTTCGGATTTGAAAATAGCTTTAAACTGAACTAAAAATGCGAATACTTTAGAGTTCTTTACTTTTTATGTAAAAACAGAGTATTAAAAAAAAAGAAAAATCAGTGCTGGAATGCTCACAATTTCGATAATTTTCATTTAAATTCTTACATTTTGATGAATTTAAGTATTTGATATCGGAAATATGCATAGAAATTTAAAATAATTGCCTTTTGAAGATTTAAGGGGTCTCAGGACTCTAAAAGCTTTAAAATTTTCGAAATTTTAATTTTTTTAGATGTTAAACACCTATTTTTTCTGAACATTTTGACATAATTGTTTCCCTGAAATTCCTATTAGAACTGAAGTTATGGCTTTTACATTTATACACGTTCAATAGCTGAAGCGTCGTTTCGGAAACTCTGAAGCCATTTTTCTCCAAATGACGTTTTTGGTCATAACGCCCACGATATCTCAAAAACTTATGAATATTTTTTCATAAAATTTTCAAAACATATGTTTCATGTTAGTCTGTATATACTGAACCTAAAATTTCCTTTTCAATGTTTAAAACAATATTTTTTTAGGTGATTATACTGTTGAAATGTTCTTAATTTTGCATTAGATAAATACAACTTTCTATAAAAAATATAAAAAGCTTTAAATACAAATTTATTTAGGTTCAAGGTAATTATTATAATCTGAAGTATAAGTAGGCATCAAAATTTTTATTCTAATTGCAATACTTATTTTGTAATCGTGCGCGTCAGGTGTTATGCCGATTTTTTGCGCGTCAAATGTCTAACAGTTTGGAGCCCCCTGTAAATGCTAATTCTGCATCTTATATTTTTTTAAATACATGAAATGAAAGAACATACTTATATATTTTATTCCAATTAAAATTGTGTCTTAAAATCGAATACATTTTAAGATATTAAATATTGAAAATGGTCTTTTTTTTTTTTTTCATTTTTTCCAATTTTAAGAGTTCTGAGACCCCTTAAAATGATCATGAGTTGTAAATCCAAAACCTATGAATAAAAAAGAAAGAAAAAAATCATGCGTCAAGCATAGTTTATGAAACACTTTCCAACACATTCAGAATAACGATACAAAACTGCACCGTTTAATAAATTAGAATATTATGTCTAATTCAACCATATGGAAACGCATAACAAATTTGAAAACACAAATTCAGCTTTTACTATCGACATCCGGAAAATTATCCGAATTCTTTGAACAGTCCTGCATATTTTGTATTTCTCTATTGTATAGTAATCATCTTGTAGTGAAATTCAGTGATTTATATCAATTCCAATACATTTGGAATAGCGTGATATTTCATTAAAATACAGTAAACTCTGTCTAAGGCGGAATCGATCGGGACTGAGAAAATTATCCGTGGTAGACAATATTCCGGCTTATGCAAAAAAGCTCACCCCCCCCCCCCCTCTCCCAAAAAAAAATCCCTTGAATTTGATGATTTTTTATTCATTTTCCTGTCTCAAAAATCGGTTGAAAACTTAAATTTGGAAAGATCTTTTGTCTTTATAGATAAATGAGAAACGATATTCAATTTCTTAGTACTGCTATAATACATGTGAATTGGAAGTTTACACACACACGCAAAAATAAACCTAACAACGCCCCCCCCCCCCTCCATTAAACTTCGAGAATGAGACAGACAACTATAACTTTGAATTCGAGTACATCCTTAAAGTATAATATATAGTGCGCTTTCGAAAATATATATTTTGATAAATGCTCATTCTACTTGAAATATTAACTTATAAATATATTTTTGCATATGAAAAAATGGCACAAGCATAAATTCCTTAAAATTAAAACAGTTTCTGTCCTTTTGATTTAACTTTTTCAAAGTGTTACGGAATTTAACTAACATGCACGTCATTGAGTATTTGACTTATCAGTTTTAAAGTTTAATAAACAAAATGCCTTTCATTTTTAAATTATCCTTTTTTCCGCCTTATGCAAAATTTTGATTTCGGTGGGACCTTCAAATACTTTCCGTTTCCGTGTTAGACAGATTCCACCTTATGCAGCATGAATTAATGTAATTGTCTATGGGTTCGCCGGGACTTGAAAAATTTTCCGCGGTAGATAGATTTCCGGCTTATACAGAGTCCGCCTTAGACACAATTTACTGTACACTGCAAACGATTTTGCTCCATTGACTATAATATAACAGAATTCTTTTGAGTGCCCCTGTAAATCAACTATTAATCCCACATACTTCCTATACAATACCAAACATGCTTTGGTGACCCTAAATAAGTTTATCAATTGCATGAAAATCCGAGTCTATTTACGATAGTTAGAGCGTCGACAGACGGACAGACAAACCGACAGCATAAACACTTCTCAACTTTGTTGGAAAGTGTTAAAAAGAATTAACGTAAAAGTCCATGCTTCACCGAAGAAATAATTTTACAACTCTAGCTATAAAAAAAAAAAAGTTTATTTTCGCTATTGTTTTATACATAATACTAAAAATTACTCAAGTTTCACAGATTTTCTAACTCATTTTGAAACGTAAATGCATAGAATTGGCAGGCCTGAAGATTGAAGTGGTTTGAAATCGAGCAACTTTCTCAATTTTTTGATAAATAGATCATTTATCGAGTTTTAAGCAATTCTTTCGAAGTTAGGACAAGCTTTTCCTCTTTCTGGCACTGCCACGTCGGTATTCGGTTCAGAACGCTAATTCGACTGTATTTTTTGAAAGATCTTCTTCCTTAACCAAAAAATGGAAAACGCCATTCGATTACATAGTTTGTGAATAAGAAAATTTAACAATTCACGTGTTTCCGAACAAAAATTAATTATAAAATGTGTCAGAAAGCATCTCTTTTGAATTTGGGAACAACCTTAAGTTAAATTAAGAGATAGTACATTAAAACATCCACAATGGATACTCAGGAATAGCGGATACCATTCTTTAGCAAACACTTCTTCGATTACCAACATTACAGATTATATACATTTTTTAACCTCTCAATTACGGACAGATTCGAATAAGGGTTAAATTTGGAGGTCGAGATGTGTCCGCTAATAGAAGTTTTACTGTATTATTAAATTTAAGATATATTTGAATTTGGGAACAGCCTGAAGTTAGATTAAGGCTGTTCTTAACTGCTCTGCTCAACAAGCGCAAAACGTTTTGACACATTTACAAATTCATTTTTTAACAGAAAGTTTGTCAAATTGGTAGGTCTGACTATGGAACCGATTTGGAATCGAACTGTGTTTTCCATTTTTTGATAAATAAATTACCTACTGAGTTATAAGTGATTTTAATCACATGACAAATACGTTTTTCACCCTTCCCTGAGTCGTTATTCTTTTTTCGCGCGAAAACTCGGTTCAAAACACCCACCTTGACAGTATTTTCTGAAAGATCAAGGCTGTTCTCAAATTCAAAAAAACAACTTTATGACATAAGTTTTAATTCATATTTGTTCGGAAATGCGTGAAACTAGCAGGTGTTCTTGTTCAGAAACTATGTCATTGAACCATTTTTTTTTATCTTTCAGAAAATACTGTCAAATTGGGCGTTTTGTACCGATTTTCCGGATGAAATTAAAAAACCCAGCCAGAGAAGGGAGAAAAATGTTTTGTCACGTGATCATAATCGCTTATAACTCAATAGGTAATTTATTTATCAAAAAAGGGAAAACACAGTTCGATTCCAAATCACTTCCCTAGCCAGGGCTTCCAGTTGTATATGTTTCAGTTAAAAAAATAATTTGTAAATGTGTCAAAACGTTTTGCACTTGTTGAGCAGAGCAGTTGAGCAGCCTTAAACAAAGAAAAGAAAAGTCCACTAATATATGAAAGTTCAATTGCGTTTGTGAAGAAATGAGGTGAAAAAGTGCCTATATAGTGCATTAAAATATCCATAACGGATACTCAGGAATGTCGGATACCATTCTTTAGCAAACACTTCTTCGATTACCGACATTACAGATTAAATACATTTTTTAACCTCTCAATTGCGGACAGATTCGAATAAGGGTTAAATTTGGAGGTCCAGATGTGATCGCTATTCGAAGTTTTAACGTGTTATTAAATTAAGGGTATAACGGGGAGCTCAATGTAACAGACGCCCCCGATATACAGCGAAACTTGGATAATTCGAACTTGTTTATTCGAAATTCAGGATAATTTGATTTTTTTCCTCGGTCCCTAGAATTCTGTATTAAAATAATGTAAAAAAATCGTGGATATTTCGAATTTTATTTTGAATATTTCGAATTTTATTTTGGATATTTCGAATTTTTCGTATACGATTAGTCTTAAAATTTTGCGGTAAAAATTATACTTGAGATTTTTTCAGCTAAAATGCAAAATATTTTTAAAGTTTATTTTAACGATCTTTCTAAGGAAAACAAAAGCGATGGTTTGTCACTATTTGGCGATTTCCAGGGAATTTTTGAACCAAACAAAATCCCAAGACTTTGGCACCACCCGTTCAGCAGGAGAATCTATTGAAGAAGATCTAAGTTGTCTAATGTAGAAGATTCTATTTTTGTTACAATTGATAGGTTGGAATCTTATGCTATGACTCAAAAATTGCATTCAAAGAAACATTCAAAAATATCTGACTTTTTTCTTAAAAATAATGAATAGTTAAGCTAGTAAAAAATGTTAGATTTAATAAAAAAAATTTAGTAGTATTCTTAAATAAAGTTTATGTGTTAAATCTTTCATTGTGGAGTTAATCTTTTTAATTTATCTCTTCTATTTGTGAGAATGTATTTAATTCGAATTTATTGATATTTCGAACTTTTTTCTGGTCCCTTCAACTTCGAATTATCCAAGTTTAACTCTACTAAAAAATGTATCTGAAAATTATATCCTTTAGAGCTGAGAATAACCTTAAAATCGAAATTTTATCTGCATTAATATATGAGCAAATGACATTATATATTCTTTCTTCTAAGAAAATCGGCATATCTCTCGCAATTCTGTCAGCAGTATACTTTCTGCTTCCTTTCATCAATTTTTGGCATATGTACAGTCGTCTCCGTTTAAACGAATATTGGCGGTTCCGGAAATAATATTTTATTAAGCGGGGTATTTTATAAAACAGGGAATCATAACTGTAATATTTAATGCGTAACAAAAAGGAAAAATAACCATCTACGGTAGTTAATTAACAACATAATAAATCGTTAATAGAATAACATAAACTAAACTAAATGCAAATGCTAATATATAGTAAATGCGTATTAATTTAATGTCAGTACATACATTTATATAATTTACATCACACTTAATGGGGCTCCTTTGAGTTTGGTCAAAACTTTGCTACTTCTAATTTACGTTACTTACACTGTAAACTGAAATGCCAGAAATTCAGACATTTAAGTGTCTGAAACGCAGTGTTCAATTTTAAGACGTTTTAAAATGTCTTAAAATTTTCAGACACTTCTTGTGTCTGAATTTCAGACACTTAAGTGTCTGAAACAAGAGTGTTCAATTTTAAGACGTTTTAAAATGTCTTAAATTTTTCAGACACTTCTTACGTCTGAATTTCAGACATTTCAAATGTCTTAATTGCGGCCATCTTTGAGCCTTCTTTTGGTCAATATGAAGCCATCTTTGACCAGTTTTATTTCTAAGCCATATATGCAGCCATGTTTGACCATATTGAATCATTTTTTATAAATGGGAATAATTTGTTACCATAAAGCAGAACTGATTGCAGCGTGGGAAAAATGGAATGCTTCTCTGCCCCCTTATTTCAATGTACCCCAGATTGGGTATGAAATTTTCATAAAGCTGAAATTTTAAATCAGTTTTGACCTTATGAGGATTGTAATCAGTATTTTGTAGTTTTAGAATAGGATAATATATGTATACATATATATTCACATAAATATATATTTATGTGATGTCATATATGCCCTACGGCATCAAAAATGTTTATTACTTTTAGTGAGAACTTAAAATTAATTCTAGTTCAAAGATCTAGAATTCATTCGCCCCCTCCCCCCACTGCCTTCATATACTCTCACAAAAAAATTAAGCCTGTTGGATGCCGTCAAATACATATTTGGATAAATATGTCATTTTCTTTAGCCTAATCATGTTCCAAAAGTACAAAATCCTATAAGTAAAATAAGTATAAGATCAAAACAAATGTAAAATATCAGCTTTATGGAAATTTCATACCAAATTTAGGGGCTAAAGGCCGTAAAGCTAAAGGCCCATAGAAACAGCCCAGTTTGTGCACGCTGCAATCAGCTGTGCTTTATTACAAGAAATTATTCCCATTTATATAAAATGATTCACTCCTTCAGAAAAAACCCATCCCTGCTTTGTTGTATAATATTTTTCTATTTATTTTTTATTTATTTTTTTATTTTCTTTTATTTTTTGACAGTATAGGAAATGTGGTTCAAATAAGTTCCATTACCAGCGGCTTACATTCATTGGCGCCCCTCCCCCCTACTACATATCAGGGTGTAAAAAAATCCTATTTTTTTTTTATTTAAATGGGATTTTTATGATTTTTTTTCCCAGCATTCAAATACTGAATAGCTACCAAGAGTTTTTGGTTTCCAAAACAATTAACCCTCTAATTGCTAACATGATCTATGTTTTTGCACTTTAATTAATAAAATTATAATTATTAGTTAGTAATTACAAAAATTATAAAAACTGCAAATTAGTAGTTTCATTAGTTAATGTCATACAATAATGTTATATACATTAATATTTTAATAATTATGTAAAACTTTATTAAACATGAATGATATTTAACATTTATTAAAATTATTAATAACTGAATTTAATATTAAATAGTTAACACTACTTCAAATTAATAATTATTAAACAATTAACTCTCTAATTAGTAACACATTATACATTTTAAAGCTTTAATTATTAAAATGATAATTAATAATGTAGTATTCAGTTTAGAATGAAAAAGAGGCACTCATGAGGAAGTAATTGATATTAGTAATTTGTTTAATAATGATATAAGAAAAAAAAAGAATTAATTTTTAGTGTGATAAATAAAGTGTCCTTAATTTTTAATAATTTTATGAATCACAAATTGGAAAATACAATTAAATAACAACATGTTTTAATAATATTGTGTTTTTTCTAAAGAAATAAAGTTCTATTATTTTTGCAAGATCTTGGGCACATGAATTTAGAAATACTGTTGAATGGGAAGTCTTTTACAAGAAATCTCTGGCTACAACTGCAGGTGAATTTTAAAAAATGGCCCAGAAGAAACAGAAAGTAATTACAGAATTAATAAAAACTGCAAATATGTAATTTCATTAGTTAGTCGCACAAATAAATAACAAAACTAAAAAACATTATTTGCAGCTCGTTTTGCGTTTGTAGTTATAGAAAAACTACTGCTAATCACCAAAATCTAAACTTACACACATGTATGTGTATGCTAACGAAAAAATTATGAAAATGAGTTAAACCCATTCATACACACATACAGAATAAATACAAGGATAACCAGTTATATCTGAAATCCTCAAAATATTCATATAGCAGCATTATTACATGTCAGTGGGGTTTATTAGCTTTCAATGGTTCAATTTTTTTTCTTTTTAAGAAAAGTTTTGCTGTCTTTTCAATTCTTATTTATTATTATTTTTTTTAGTATGTATATATAAATTTAAAAGTAAAAAAAATATATTCAACCTATATTGAAGAAGCTCTTGCTGTGCTTAACATTTTTATACCAATTAGTTCTTTTTCTCTTATGCATTCATTTACAATTTAGCTGTTGAGCAGATGCCACTCTTTCATTCTTCTTTGACTCGAGATTGCTATTAATTTATTATTACAAAAGTAGAATGGGAAACTAAGACACTGACTATTTATTATTTTATCTGCAGAAATTTAATACACTTGCTATATTTATTTTATATAAAATAATGCATAAATTGATTACCTAAAGGAAATTATGACATTGTAAATTACATTAGATTTAAATATCATTTTTAAATGAAACCGTTTTATGTTGGATAAAAAAACATGCTTTTCACAAACTTAACTGCTTTTAATTTCTTACAATACTCAGGAATTAAGCTTAGAAATAGTTATGTAATGCTTTTTTTTTGTTGTTTGTTTATTCATAAGTCAAAATACCTGTAGAAACTTTCAAATTATGTTAATCTTAGATTTAAAACTTTTTCTTTGACATTTTAAATATTTAAAAATAATTTTATTTTAATCAATGATTTTTTTTTAATCGGTTGATTAAAATCACGGTTTAATCGCTGATTTAAATCAACTGATTAAGATCGTTGACACCCTACTACATATACAGTAACAAAAAATTAAACGTATTGATGACAATATATATATATATATGAACATGTGATTATATGTTTGGATGAATATATCCTTTGCCTTTAACTTCATCCTACACTAAAAGTATGCAATATGATATATAATCAGTACAATCAATTATTTTGCGAAAATGGATGCATTCTTCGATGATAGTAAAAATAATCCTCTAAAAAAAATCAGAAAAATTTTGACGTTGAAAATTTTCAGAAAATTTCTGTCTTAAAATTTAAATATGTTATACAGATGAAACACAGGAAATACATATAAGTGTAGTTTTTATATTTTGAACAAGTTTTCATAGTCTAAAAAAAAATTATTTCATCGTGCAATTAAATACTGCAGAAATTTCGAACTTTTTAATAAAGCTTTACTTCACATAGGAACAATTTCAAATGTATTTATAAAACATTAAAAATTTCACCATAACTTCAATTCTAATGCTTTTATAATTATTTTTCACGTTTTATGTCCACCATCTGAAGCAAAAATGTCCATAGCATATACAAAACTTAAATATAATTTTAAGCAATAAAGCAAAGTAAATAATGATTTATTTCCATACTTATTTTATAGAAAATCATTAAGCTATTATTATTATAGAAAAGTATTTTTAATAAAATTAACTATTAAAAAATAGAACATTTGAATTTTATTACTTATAATCATAAAGTCACAATAATTTGTTTGATTTATCCATCATACACATAGTTTAGAAGACATAAATTGGATAGTACAAAACAATTAAAAATTACTTTCAAAACAAATAATGTTATGTGGATTTTTTCTAAGATTTTTTTAAGTTGGCATTTCCGAATTAAGGGAAAAACATGTCTTACTTCATAAGTTATTTCACTTTGAAAACTTATTTCACAAAAATTAGTTTTGAAAAGTTTTTAATTTAATAATCCCCACCCCCTCCATAAAAGCACATATCTTATTCTAAAATACAAAAAATGAATCACAACAAGTGTTTGATTATTTTAAAATTTTCCTATAATATTAAATGTTGAGTGAAATACATGTTCTACACAGCGAAAAGACAACTTAATTAAAATTCGGGTAAATAAAATAGAGTTTTAACCGCGAAAGAAAATATTATGAGGAATTTAATATATTGATAAAACCCGTTGATTAAATTGGTGGAATTATTTTACATATCAATTAAATTTATTAACAGACCAAAGTGAAAAAAAGGCTACTAAACCAAAGCTGAGTATTTCTTTTTCAGCAAATGATTCAACAATTTTTTCGATTTTGCTGTATTTTTTATATGGATTATAAACTAATCAAGTTTTTATATAATATTTACTGACATTTTTACAGACAAATTAATAGTTTATACTCACATAAAAAAATATATAATACTGCAACTTTCTTTTTCAAAATTATAATGCAAAAAATGGTGACGGATTTGGGTGTTAATACACAAGCAACAAAAGCAATACTGTGCTTCTATTGCTTATGTCAATTAAAGGTCAGATTATTTTCCATAAGAAACTTTTGTTTATAAAGTGGAGAATAAAAGAATTATAAACAATTTTAATAATCCTGAAAATGATATAAATTTAGTTTAAAAACATAAAAAAAAATTCACATCTTGTAAAAATACTAAAAAATATTTATTGGACTTAAGATACAAATTTGATAAATACATATTGTTCTTATTCGTAATTTAAATAATTAATATAATGTTCGAGATATCTTCACAATAATGTTCGAGAAAAGTTCTATTTCGACATGAAAATTATATATATCCTTAAATGTGAAATGTAAATCCACTTTTAATACAACGACCGAAAATGAACACACTTTATTCTTTTTTTCTTTGCTTTATATATTCAGATAGATTAATGTTGTGAATTGACTAATAAAGTAAATTATTTAAATATAATCATTCCAGGAATTCAATACAGTTGTACTTCATAACTACTTTCTTATTAATCTTCGGAAGCACAAATAACGATTAATTTTTATACATAGTGACTGCAGGAAATTTGAAGCACAAAAATATAGATCAAATCCCCCCTAAAGTAAATATAACTTTATAGCTGCGTATTTCACGCATTGAACTGGCACAAGCACAAAACACAAATATGAATAATTACGGAGTTTTTTTATATAAAAATATCAGGATTCGGGACCGACTTCTTCAATCAAGGAAATTAATGAAAGTACATTCCGTTTTAACGCGCCAAACGCCAGTGGACTTTGAACAAAGGGAAATAGGCGAAGTCAGCGCTTTAACCCAGTGCTTTGTCCCAGTCTAGGGTTTACTCTAAGATCAGATCATTAAAACTTTTTATCAGCCAGAAAGAGAACAGTGAATAAGAAGAAATCAGAAGTATTTTTTTTTCTTTATTTAGTATTTTTTCATAATGCGTTGCCTTTATCAATTAATATACTTATTACACTTTTTGTATTTTCAGCCATACAGGAAACATACTTTAAATAAAGATTTTGTTGTAGCACTTGCAAAAATCATATCGAAATTTGATAAAACACAAGCACTGGCAAGGAAGGTGTCGGAGAGATGAATTATCCCTGCCCGTATTTTTAAATTAAATTAATTATATTTTCTTTATGTCTGATTATTAAAAAAATGATTTTTTTTCTTTGAATGGGTATATAATAATTAAACGCTAAGATAAAATGTTATTAAGAATTTTCCTTCAGAGAAGCTCCAACCTCCCACCCCTGAACCCTTCGCAGAATATTTTAATTCTGTTCTTTTCGTGTTTATATATTTTATGTTAAACGGGGAGGGGAGTTCAAATGGGAAAAGTCCCCTGAAATAAAGAAAATATATAATAATTAAAAGAAAAGCTGTTCTCCGTTTTGAAAAATGCCATTAGAAACATACTTTTGAACTATTAATATTTCTTAACTGTTACATATTTATATTTCTTTTTATATTGATATCTTTAACAATTGTCTTGCACGATGAGTTCTTGGCAAGAGATTCATAGTTTAGTCTACTTCATGTTTATGTTCTGCGTTTAGAAAAACGGATTAAACTATAGACCGCAGGGACATGTGTTACAAAATCTTGCCCTTCCCTACATTTCTTTCTGCTGGTAATCATATCACTTAGTATTTAGTTGTGCGGTCCCTCCTTCGACGTTCTTTCGAACGCCAATGATAGCAAATAATTTTTGAAAATCTTTGTATTTTGTGATAAGCAATTATTTAATTATTTGTTGGGCCAAAAATAACCAAGTTTCAATATTTAGTAGTAGAACTTATACAATTTTCTCAGACGTCCCATGACTTAATAAAATTACTTCTTTCATAAAGTTATACCAAATTTAGAACATGGAAAAGTCTTTGAAAAATCGTTCTTCCATTCGAAAAAAATTCTGATGATGCTGACATACATTTGTGCATAAAGTCATCAGAGATCTTATACAATTGTGCTGCATTCAGACACTTAAGTGCCTGAATTTCTAAATGTCTTAATTTAAGACATATCACTATTATTCAGACATCTTTTTGTATTTATTTATATCATTATCATATTAAGACACCTATGTGCCTTAAATTTAGACATGTATGATGTCTTAAATTTCATATTTAGACACTGAAGTGTCTGAATTACTGTTTCAGTCACATAGGTGTCTGAATTTAAGACGCCTCTATTTGCAGTGTATACTGCCTTAAAACAATCGTTTAAGGTGGTATGTTTAAGTGGAATTTTAAAGGAGTAAATATCGAGTTATTTTTCGAATGAGTGCAAAATATCACAACTACCATCTCAACCCTGGAAGTGACGGTGCATTGCCATTAAAGCCTTGGTTAACAGCAAGAAGTGATGGTGGGGAGGTCATTTGACCGTGCATTCATTATACACATAACGGCCGAAATCATTGCAGGAAGAAATGAAAAATTGTTTTCAGCATAAAGGAACCAAAAATGACAAAAGGTTAAAGGAAATTCCAAATGAAACGTGCTTTTCGTGCCTATTTTCAAACATCGGTCACACAGTTGTTATTCGATTAAGCGGGGAGGTTCGTAAAAGATATTAACGGAGAAAAATAGCATACTACCAATAGGAATAAATTCGGTACTGGAGGATTCTATTCGAATAAGCGGGGTATTCGATTATCCGTGACCCGATTAAGTGGGGAGGACTGTATAGGTTTTTTCTATGGTATGTTTTACTGGGAAAAAACCCAGTAAAACATACCATAGATTTGTTGTTGTTGTTGTTAATTTCGAAGCTTTAGCTGCTTTTAACACTCTTTGTGGAGCTCCCGGATGTAAAAATTCTCT
Source organism: Maratus speciosus (assembly GCA_963932465.1). Lineage (NCBI taxonomy): Eukaryota > Metazoa > Arthropoda > Arachnida > Araneae > Salticidae > Maratus > Maratus speciosus. The sequence continues at coordinate 607,246,085 of OZ010787.1, forward strand.
GTGTTGTAAATTTCATTGTGCTATCTCGTCCCTGTATATCGACGATGACTTATAAGCGGGCCTTGTTGTCAAGCACACAAGTCTGATGTATGTGTCCAATAAAACAAACAAACAAACAGCTGCTTTTAATAAAGCAAAAAAATCGGTTTATATCTTGCATGTCAACACTTTAAATTTGGAAGCAAAAGAATGTACTTTTTCACAAGACATAACATGTATTCGAGCACCTGTGTTTAAACATATGGTAAAGGGAAAACCCAGAAAGTTTTTAACACTTTGTACAGCATTATAAATGACCCACTAAGTAGCTAACCGCCCATATGGTTATTATTCCCCCACGATGTATCAGGTAGAATGGATTATCGGAACCCTTTTTACCACAATACGACCGCCGAATTTCAAGCAAAGAACACATTACTCCCATCTAACAGATGACATTTGCTATGTCACATTTAGAGAGATAAATGTGAACTGAAAATAATGATTTACACTGCAGATGACCTAATTTAATTAATCAAGGCGTATATATGAATGGTTTAAGGGTGTACTCAAAAAAATATTTTTCCATGCTCAACAGTTGGAAATTTTCTAACACATTTTCAGACTCATTTTTAAAGGTGAAAACAGGAAACTTGCTGACGTGATTTTTGAAGAGATGTATAAGAGGCCGTGTGTTTTCATTTTTCGCTCAATTCATTACAACTTGATTTAAAAACAATTATTTTCAACTATTACAAACCAGCTCTCTTGCTTCGGGAAATTCGGTCCAAAATGGTCACTTTGACAGCATTTTTTAGAATATATTCTGCCTTTATCAAAAAAATCGACAAGCACGGCACATTATATAGTTTCTGAATAAGAGAATCTGCCAGTTTGATACGTTTCAGAACTAAAATGAATTTAAAAATGAGTCAGAAAATAAGCAGTTCGGATTTGAGTACGCAATTTTTTGCTGTTATACAAAGAAAGGGGATTTTTTTTTTCTCAAACAAAGGATAATTTACAAAACCCTTTTCTGAGTTTAATGATGCTGTAACACCACATACTTTGCATATTATATTCCTATGAATACATGCCTTTATTTTTTCCTGTTTAACAACGCGAAATTTTCTGCCATATTTACGGCCTCTAAACTGTGACGAATAACTACCGTATATACTCGTGTATAAGTCGACTCTTATAAAAGTCGACCCCTCTAATTCTTAAGAAAAATTTTGAAAAAAATTGAATTTTCCTGTGTAAGTCGAACCGCATTTCTGGTAGTACGTTGAAAAATGATTTGTAATCGAGGACGAAAAAAAAAAAAAAAAAAAAAAAAAAAAAAAAAATACATTTTCATTAAATTAGTAAAAATAAATTTTCTACGTTTCTAATTAGACTTTCTTTTTTTAATTCAACGTTTTAAAACTCTATAATTATGTAAAAACGAAGACGATTAAACTATTTTGAAACCTATTCCCATCCATTTAATGATACTTAAAAAGAAAAAATTCTTTCAAAAATCTATTCAAGCATTATTTACAAGGAGAAACAGCTTCTTAAACAGCTAAAATATAGTACTGCTTTGTATTGTAGGACTTCTAGAAGAGATATTTAGAAGCATTCTCAAATTGAACTTTTTAAAATAAAGGGATTAAAATGTTGAAAAGATTGCCCCTGCATTGAAGGGTATTCTATCCCAAGAGAAAATGGGTGCAGAAGAATTACAGAGACATTATTGTTGAACTTTTTTTTTTTTTTTTTTGTCAATCACAGGGAAATGACCATTGTCCGCTTTTATTTCTCACTCCAACGTAGACCTATTTGTGGTCACTTAAGGCTGTACTCAAATCCAAAGGGTCAACTTTCTGACATAAGTTTTAATTCATTTTTGTTCGGAAACGTATGAAACTAGCAAGTGTTGTTATTCAGAAACTATGTCATCGAACTGTATTTTCCGTTTTCTTGTAAACGCAATAGATGTTTCAGAAAATACTGTCAAAGTTGGCATTTTGAACCGAACTTCCGAACGAAAGAAAAAAATCCAAGTCAATACAGGGATAAAAATGCCGTGTCACGTGATCAAAATCGCTTATAACTCAATAGGTAATTGATTGATCAAAAAATGGAAAACACAGTTCGATTCCAAATCGCTTCCATGGTCAGGCTTTTCAATTTTATATCTTTCCGTTAAAAAATGAATTTGTAAATATGTCAAAACGTTTTGCGCTTGTTGAGCAGAGCAGTTTAACAGCCTTAAAAGACTTGCCCATTCACTGATTATCTGCGACTTTTTTTTTTTACTAACTCGTTTATAAGTCGACCCCCCATTTTCAACTCCCAAATTTTGTCTAAAATTCTTCGACTGATACACGAATATATACGGTAACCGTATAGATAAGCTTTTAATGAATAGTAATTTTTACTTTATTTAGGAATTATAGAAAAATAAGCTTTGCATAAATATTTTCTCTGATACATCATGATTTTTTTTTTAAAGACAAACTTATTTTTACACTCTTATTTAAGGGTGTTCTCAAATCCAAAAGGGCAACTTTCTGACATAAGTTTTAATTTATTTTTGTTCGAAAATGCATGAAACTAGCTGGTGTTGTTGTTCAGAAAATATGTCATTCAGCTGTTTTTTCCCTTTTTTTGCAAACGCAATAGATCTTCCAGAAAAGAGTGTCAAAATGGGCGTTTTGAACCGAATTTCCGCGCGAAGGAAGAAAGAGACTCGAGAGCGGACGAAAAACGCGTTTGTCACGTGATCGAAATTTCTCATAACTCAATAGGTAATTAATTGATTGATCAAAAAATGGAGAAAACAGTTCACTTCTAAATCGCTTCCATGGCCAGGCTTTCCAATTTTATACCTTTCCGTTAAAAAATGAATTTGTAAATATGTCAAAACGTTTTGCGCTTGTTGAGCAGAGCAGTTAAGAACAGCCTTAACTCAGTTTGTCTCGTATGTGTAAGAATTCAATCTTGAAATCGATTTTTCAAACACTTCCTGATATGCTATAACTATAAAGATTATGTAGAATATTGTGTATTTATAAATGTTGTGTAATACGCAAATATGCTTGCACTGTAAAAAAAAATCCGACCAAGTTTCCTGCAGGAGACTGGAAAATAGTTGTCCATCTCGGGAAGGAAATTTTTCTGACCCGGCTCGGAATTTTAGTTACTATTTCTTTTTTTTTTTTTTTACGGATTTTATTCCGAGCTGGGTCGGAATATTTTCCGTCCTGAGAAGGGCAACTGTTTTTCCGTCTCCAGCAGGACACTTGGTTGGATTTTTTTTACAGTGTGCGATGACAGTATAACAATTTAATCGTTTTAGAACTTATTAATTATGAATAAATAAATAAATTTTAAGTTAGACTCGCGCTGGTGATTGCGAATATTCTTTATGTTTACAAATGTAGCATCAAACTACGTTCGCTAAAATATGCCAACTGGCTGCGAAACTGCAACAAAGAAATATTTAAATCACTAAAACGTAGAAAAAACAAGGAATTTAACATATATTTCAGTAATACGCTTTTCTCAGTTAATAGTTTAATAAAAATTTATAATCGTTTAAGAATAATTAGTTAATAGTTAAATAATAATTAGTTAATAATTTAAGAATAATAATAGTTTAAATATACGTTGCGAAAATATTTTAGGATCTTTAGCTAGTTTAAATAACGCTGTGTTTTTTTTTCTTCCTGTTGCCATGTGTTAAAAATAATTTCGTTAGTTGAAATTTTCTGTGAACGGCGGCGGGGGCTGTTCTCAAATCCAAAAGGACAACTTTATGACATAAGTTTTTGATCGGAAATGCATGAAACTAGCAGGTGTTGTTGTTCAGAAACTATGTAATCGAACTGTATTTTCAGTTTTTTTTTTTTTTTTTTTTTTTTTGCAAACGCAATAGATCTTTCAGAAAATAGTGTCAAAGTGGGCATTTTGTACCAAATTTCCGCGCGAAAGAAGAACAACTACTCAAGAAAGGTGAAAAACGTCTTTGTCACGTGATTAAAATCGTTCATAACCTAATAGGTGATTTATTTATCAAAAATGGAAAACACAGTTGGATTCCAAATCGCTTCCATAGTCAAGTCTTCCAATTTTATATCTTCCCGTTAAAAAATAAATTTGTAAATGTGTCAAAACGTTTTGTCCTTGTTGAGCAGAGCCTTAACAAAAATTCAAACAAAGTTCATTATAGCAATAACGATGTAAAACCATTGAAATGAGGTATTCGATGAGGATAAAATTTGTAAAAAAAAAAAAAGGAAATTGTCAATAAAACGTTATTTTACTTATTTTATTCCGAGCTGGGTCGAAATTTTTTCCGGTACGATAAGGGCAACTATTTTTCCGATTCCTACAGGAAAACTGGTAGTATTTTTTTTACAGTGTATATATATGTATTACGCTAACGTACGTGGCACAGAAATCGCGATTATTTGTTATTGTTTAATGGCAACGCCCGAGAAACGTATCTCATTGGTTATTGTGTAAATGTCATTGGCAGGATTTAGGCGGAGGTAAATCCGGTTTATTTACGTTTCGCGATTATTTATTTACGTTCTCTCTTCCGCTGCAATTATGAAACTTCACAATATCGTTAGAAATGCCCATAAAAGATCTCGGCGAATGCTTGAAAGTGAACAAGAAGCTGCATTAAGAAGAGAAAATCGAAATAGATTGGATCAAGAACGGCGTCAAACGCAGAGCATAAGCGATCGCCAAAATAGGCTTAATAACAGTTGCATGGGCGAACCCGTTACTTATGAAATCTAACTTACTAATTTAAACGTTTCGGAGCATAACTGTGGATATATTGTTATATTGGCGTGGTGTGTATATGCCGTCTGTGCCAAATAAATATTATTCAGGGTTTTTTTTCTTTTCCTTTTTTTTTATGAAATCTACTTCAGTGTTATATTTTTCAATGACAGTTCCGGCACAATTTCTGCCCGGGCAACGCCGGGCGGGTCAGCTAGTCATTTTTAAACGTAAAAGTATAAAATTAGCAGGCCTCAGTATTGAAGCAATTTAATAAATAAATTACTTATCGAGTTATAAGCAATTGCGATCGCGTAGCAACCAGTTATTCGACTTTTGCGTGGTGTCGCATGTGGAAATTCAATTCAAAATATTCATCAACCTTGACAGTATTTTCTGAAAGATATTTTGCGTGTACCAAAATAAGGAAAAGTCTTTCGATTACAAAGTTTCTGAATAACACTTGTCAGTTTCATGTAGTTCTGAACAAAAATGAATTTAAAAATGTGTCAGAAAGTTGTCCTTTGGATCTGAGAACAGCTTTAATTGCATATTCAAGTTTGCCGCCGTGAAATATTAATAAAAAAATGCTTTATTTATTTTTTTATTTTTTACTGATGCCACTACTTTCGTTGCCTTCTTTTACCAATGTCATTTTTTCATACTTGAAGAACTAGACATTGTCACTAGAAAATATTATAAATAAGTTTGAATGATATCTTATTTCTTTTTGTTGGTACATTTTGTAAATTGAAATTTCAAAAACTGGTTATAGCAGGCTGAGTATCACTTGAAGTAAAATAAATTGTATTTTTTTAAAAATTATGCATTAATTAAATTTAAGGTGTATTTTACTGGATACTGTTACAGACTTTTATATGCAGAACAGGGAAAAATAAATGATAATTCATTGTTCCTTCAATGGTATCTTATTTCTTTTAGCTAGCACATTTTGTAAACTGAAATTTCAAAACTGGTTATAGGCTGAATATCACTTGACGTAAAATAAATTCTATTTTTTTTATTATTATTTTGTATTAAGGTTGTTCTCAATTGCTCTGCTCAACAAGCGCAAACCATTTGATGCATTTACAAATTCAGGAGAAATCTGAAAAGTCAGGGAATTTCAGAGTAGTCAGGGAAATTTCAAAATATGTAGGAAAAGTCAGGGAATTTCAGAGTAGTCAGGGAAATTTCAAAATATATAGGGAAAGTCAGGGAATTGACAAATATTTTCTAAAAAGTCTTGTAGAAAAAATGAAAAATGTCATGAAATTCATCAAATAGTCTCGGGTAGGACTACTAGATGATGACTACCATTGATGTGCCTTTGGGTTTGCCATATGTACCCAGCGTCCATTCACTTCTAAAAATCACATTAAAAAAATTCCAATAATTTTGATATTTTTAAGCGTATTTTAATTCATTGACTGAGCTCTTTGTATATTAGAGGAATATTTTATTGCAATGCTGAGCCATTTTATGACTGAACAATACTATTTCTGTGTTTATTTTACAATTTTTTAAGTATGCTATGCTCTTTTTATGTTATTCTTTTTCCCAGCATGAACTTTTTTTTTAGTTGGTAGGAATATGTAAGGCATTAAAACCTTAAATTTTTATATTTTATTGCTAACAGCTGTTCTGAATAAGCCTTGATAGATCACTAATTGACACTAATTACTGAATTTTCTTGTTATCCAGACACTGTACATATATATATTAGCGTTCTTAAAATGTTACACTTTTACAAATAAAAAAGAAAGGGTTGAATTCAGACATTTTCTTTCAGGGGGGAGGGGTATTTTTAAGCTTTTAATTTGAGGGGGAAAGAGAGTATGGAGTTCTGCTGAGGTAGATTTTACAATTTTAAATCATTATCTGGCTCAAAATTTCAAACTAACTTTGGGGAAGGGGCATTTTAAACCTCTTTGGGGGGGGGGGGGGAGATTTTATCCGTCTCTGTTCCGCCCCTTGAATTTATGACTACATAAAAGTTTAAAGTAAGATTTTAATCGTTTGGTGTCGTAATTAAAAAAAATATTTCATTTATTTCCAGTTCTACATTTTAGGTACATTTTATAAAGAAATTTTGAACTTAAATTTTTATGCATGTCAAAAAATATTATACAACTAAAGAATATTTTTCATTGATAATCCAAATAAATTTTTATACATTGTAGCAGGGTTGGCACGGTTTAAACCAAGTGGGTTTTTTTGTTAAAAAAACAATTTGGGTCTTTTTTAGGACAAATCTAATATAATATTTTTTCTTTTTTGTAAATTAAGTGTTTTAAATTATATACAGAAGTAATTTCTACTTTTAACTAGGGATGAACTAAATATTCGGTATCTATTCGGCATTCGGCCTATTCGGCCATGTTACCGAATATTCGGTTCGGCCGAATACCAAACTATTCGGTATGCTGAATATTCGGCTTGGCCGAATAGCAAACCATTTGGCATGCCGAATATTCAGCCAAACCGAATACTTAAAAAAAAACTTTTAAAACACATTTTTTTAAACCTTATACAACTTCTACGTTTAACAGCCAACTTATAAAGATATTCTGAATAATTAGAAACAGAATCATATTTAAATAAAAGAAAATGTTTTTACGTTATTTAATTGCTGTTTGGTTAAGTATAATTTAAGAAAAATAACCTATCACGAGGATTTTCATAGGAATTAAATATGTACAGATGCAAGTTCCTGAACATTGTCCAGTAAATAATCTGTTTCTTGCTAAGATTTTAAGAATAATGTTTACAATCTCTGAAAATGATCGCCCACTCCAGATACTGATCTAGGATGCATTTAAAAACTTCCTTGCTTAATCAAGGGAGTAGAACAGTTATTCTTGCTAAGTTGCCACCCTATAAAATTTGAATGGATTGTATTATATATTTACTTTTACTTTAGTCTCTTCTGTACAAACAAATAACGTATGATCCTGTACAATTTTTTCACAATTTCTCTTTGATTTTAAAATGTTTGTTTTAGAATTTAAGAAAATTTTATTCATTTGTTTTAATTCTCAGAAGACGCCATGAAATTTAACATTTTGTTAATTTAAAAAAAATTACAACTATCCTCTCAAAGCAGATTTTTTTCAGCATAAAGTTTACTTGAAAAAAAGCTCTTGTTAATTAGAATAAAAGTTTCTGTTTTAAATATTATGTAAAATTGTTTTACATGAGACATTCAAC